>OX940982.1:48877980-49448703 GCA_954871275.1 Leptopterna dolabrata
GTTATGTCCAATCCCAACACCTCCGTGCATGAGGAGCAAATTATTACACTAGGGTTTAGTTATTTTCCTATATAGTCCTGTATTTCACTTCAGCGTAGATCTTATCTGTTTGAGCATAATCGGACCATTTCTTAGTGAAAACCCCTACCTCGGATTCGCGTTTGCGCATGCACAGTGGCCGTACCCATGATCCAACCGTTCTGTAATACACGGAGGACCATCTAAACCTACACCCCTGCTACTACTACCCGATATTTCAATTGTACCAGTTAGCTTTAATTATTTATGAAAATTCCCACTACTCTGATACAATTGAAATATTTGGTAGTAGGGGTGTAGTTTAAGATGGTCCTCCATGAATTACTGCTCATATGGTTTATTATTTTCAGTACCTAATGAAACTCTGGAATCGAGCATGAAAGAAGAAAAAGTTAACGTTTGATGGTTTCAGTTTCAAGGTAGGTACATATCTAGAATTCGAAAATGGAATAAAAAACACCAAATTATTACACACTGGTTTATTATTTACCTGCATAGATGCCCTTTCTGCGTAGATCACTGTTTTCTGTGGTCAATACCCTCGAGCTCCCCCCCCCCCCCCCCCCCCCACAGGAAAGCCCTAAATGGAGTACTGGAGCCCTACCGGGAATTCACACAAATACAATCATACAAATGCGTGGGATTCAATAACTCAATCATTAATTATTTGCATTTATTCATGAAGCATAAGGTAAATAATAAACCGTTGTGTAATAATTACCTGTACAGATGCCCCTTCTGTTGTGTAGTAATTTATCGTTGTGTAATAATTTAACCAGTAATACTTCAACGTTTGTTCAAGTTGCAGAAATCAACAAAATCAAAAAGAGCAATCAATTGGGCGCGGGATTCAATAATTCAATCATTATTACTTATTTGTTGTTATTCATGAAGCATAAGGAAAATAATAAAAAAACCACAGTCATGCAGCATGGCTATAAGAGCGAATTTTCGAAGTTTTCGGCATCTTCCTCCTCCGCCTAAAATTTTCTGAAAATTAATTTTCGGCCAATGTTTTCCCAACTTGATACCATACAAAATTAAAACAGGAGTAGTTTTACGCAAAGTAAAATTTGGGGTGGAAGGAGGGGGAGGGGGAAATCAAAAATGTTTTGAATACCAGAAGAGTAGGTATTGGGTACCTACGTAACAAATTTTTTGTTCCATTTTTTGCCGAGTAACACCTCGGTTTGTAGATTTTCCAACGCTGAACACGATGGTGAAGTCAGAATTGCGATATCCCATTCCGTTATCAGATTAGAGCAGACGAACCAGGAAGAACATCTCAAGAAATAACCACGTTCCTTCATCTTCAAAGTGCTCCAGTTTGAGAATGGAATGAGATATCGCAATTCTGATTTCACCATCGTGTTCAGCGTACAAAAACCTTTAAAATGAGGTGTCACTTGTCAGACTTTTTCATTTTGGGAATTTATGGGTAATTTCCCCCCCCTAAAACTCCCCAAAACTCCCCCTTAGGGTGACCCGATTCTGCCCATCTTCGAACTTAGCCTGTCGATTGCCAAGACAGATTTTTCGTGCAAATTTGAACTTTTTATCTCAATTCTTTCGAGAGTTATCGTCTGGAATGACACATACATATATAAATATATAAATATATATATAAATATATAAATATATAAATATATAAATATATAAATATATATATATATATATACATATAATTTTTGGTGTCTTTCGGCAGGGAATTCAGGATGGTCTGAAACGGATTTTGGTATAAAAATCTTTCAGAAATTCGAGTTTTAAAAATTTTGGACCGAGAACAATAGCTTCCTTTTCTTCGAAAATTCGCTTAAAGGTTGTGTAATAATTTACCTGTATAGGTGCCCGCCCATTCTACGTAGATAGCAGAATGAACCGTTGTGTAATAATTTGCCCATCAGTAATCTCAACGGCTGTTGCCTTGGGGTATTTTATAGGCAGCTCTGTTGGATTTGTGTTGCGGTTTGGTGCCCCGCCGTTTTCAGAGCACACGCACCGCTACTGAGCATGTTATTAGTATCACCGGGCGACCAATTTACTGTAGCAGTATTCACAGAACTGCCGTTCATGGCATTACCCGTGTCACGTTAGTAACCCCCAAGGACGTTGATGCCATAATTATTGATTAATTAGCGAAGTTATTTTAATAGGAATTAGGTAGGTAGCGCGAGGGGTGTTGCATCCATAAGGCCACTGCCCCGGCACCCAAAAACAGTAGAGTAAAAAAGACCAACAACTGTTCAGTTGGCATTTGAATTTCCCTCCGTACACTGTACCCAGCATTTTTCACAAAGTTCAACAGCGCTCGACAGAGTTCTCTGGCTATGGATATTCAATATTCTAGTAGAGCATCCATGGTGGTTCCTTAATGTTAGCTCCATAGACCAAGCATGTTATCGTAATGTCCTGCAATCGAAATTGAAACCTAGGCTCCTGAAACTGGCAGGTAGGTCCTGGGACCTAGTGTCACCATGGCAACCGAGAAATTGGCCCGTCCGCGCATGCTCAGTCGAGCAAAAATGTTGTTCACTTTGGGCTCCGACCCCAGAACGTGATTTCCACCCCAAAATCGTTCATTTCACAATCGATTTGATCCCTTCGATTCAATTTATCATCTCGATACGAGATGTCTCTCTCTTCTTCTGATTTGTTTTTGTTGTCCCTTAATCACATTCGCTTTCTCTGTTGAGTCTGTCAGTTTTCAATTTTTTTGCGTCGAATTTTGCGTTCGCTCCTGTTCCGATGACAGATTTGTGGTACCTACGTGCGTTTTGTCCTGTTTGCTATCTTGTGGATAAGATCGGCGTCCTAACACAGAAAACTACCTAGCTTCAAGTCAATAGGTTCTCCATTCAAGTAGGTAACAGCCTACGGGTCATTGTTTTGTTCTATTTTAGTTTACTATATTTTTGTAACACATGAATTCGGTGGTTGATCTGCAGTAGAAATTGTGGACGTTTTCGTAGAATTGAGTGTTGATTAAAAGAGATAAGCTTTGCTGAATATCACTGTATCAGTAAATAAGGGAAGGGTGTTGTTGCCTTGGGGTATTCTGCTGGTGTTCTGGTTTGGTGCCCCACCGTTTTCAGACCCCACGCATTGCTACTGGGTTGCCCTGGGTGGGAGGACGGCGAACTAGCTCGAGCAGGTTCCAGGGGACACCGCTAGATAGCTGCCAGCAACAAACTCATGCGAGCCTGGGAAGAGTGATAATCAGTTAACAGTTGTTGTTTGTGTGGTTATACGATTTATGTTAAAAAACAAATAAAAAACGAAATGTTGAAGTCCTTTTATTTTATTAGTTTCTTTTGGAAGTGTCCCTAGTGGTTTCCCTCAGTAAAATTGGATTCTCCTCAGATCAACCAGGTACCTACCATCGGAGTTGAGGACGGTATACTACGATACTTGCCATTCCTACCTCGTCTCGAGTGAGTCCGGACTTTATTTTTACTTTTATAATTTTGCGTCGCAATTACCATATCGAACTTTTAAGACTGGGGACATCACCAAAATTTCACATGGGCTCGGCTTCCGCTAGGTACCTACCAAGAATTGTCATTAAATAATAACGACTAGTGAAAAGTCACCTAGTGTGAAATCTACCATACATACTGAGTACAAAGAAAATAATAATACAGCAAATTCTCCAAAGAACCAAAGGTTACAAGGTCTCCCGAGATATTTTTATGAGGTACCTACCTACCTACCAGAAGCACATTGTACCGACGTACGGCACTTTTACCTTTTGACGTGGGTGGCTCTTGCTACTGAATTTGGGGAAAACGTGAGCAACCTGGGTAACAACAACAGGGCGTACAGTACAGGAAATAGAGGGAGCTGACCTCTCAAAATCATCTCCTGACCAAACGCATCATTTATGCCATCCATAACAAACTATAAAAATAAAGACGAAAAGAAGAAAAATCACTTTTCTACGTAGCATGTTTCTTTAATCCGAAGTAGTTATTAGATACATCCCTGATTACGAGGAACCACCAGCTTCCATACTTATCCACACCTATCCGTAAAGATCTTTGTAAAATTGAAGAGGTTGAGGAGGATTCTTCACCAAAGTTCGAATATTGGTCAACACAATTCTTCTATGTACAAACTACTATCTTAGATGTTGAGCTTTTTGTCATGCTGAGTCAAACTTATTTCGTTTTTAAGCACAAACCAAAGAATGAATGATCATCACACAGGATAAATGAATGATCATCACCCAGGATAAATAAAGATCAGATGGATAGTCGCTGTACGAAGGCCAGTTGATCGATGCTCTGAGTCCTCCTCATTCGAACGTTCTCCGGCGGGATGCACATTTGAGCGATGCCGTTATTTAACATTTCTGTAACATAGAAGCCACGGATCATTAAGTAAAACGACGACACAAGAACTTGTCAGACTAGCATTTATCACTAATTGAGTAGACTACTCCACTACGAAATGAAGATGCCTCAAGGTTTCGCTTTGTTTGAATGTTCAGCTTGTGACTTTTAGTTGCCAAACACAGATATCCCCTCATCAGGTCCAGCACGGCTCTTGACGGGTACCTAATCCTGTTCATATGTCTGCCTGTTCTAATAAATTGATGGGTGATTACAATTTCAAGGTTCTACTTGTAGGGTTTGTTAGAATTCGCTGTACTGGTTTTGCCAAAGCTGGCAACAGAGTGGTGCCGTAACAAATTGCTAAATTAGGGCCTTACAATTAGAATTTTTGAGTGTCTGCTTCTAACTTTTATGGACCATTGGAATTCGCTACATATGTGTGGGATTGTTGAGGTGTGGATAAGATAAATCCCTATTTTTACTATGAACTCTTGCATAATCTTGTTAGATTGTAATATTTGGGTGCAAGAGTGACAGAAATGTATGATGGCTAATTTGAGTATCGAGCGGGAGCAGGGAGACATGAGCATTGTGGTAAAATGGGATATATGTACAAATATTTATGTTTAGGCGCCTTCGTCTTCTTCGATTGTTGATGTCTTGGCAGTGCCAATGATGTAGGTGGTTGCCCTCTAGCTCGATGTTGGTCATCACATAGGTTTCGGTGATACATCAACAGGGAGCAGCACTCTCACGCCCGCAGTGGCACCAAAAAATGTAAGAACAGCTCAGTCAAAGCCTTACGTCTTGACTTCATCCACTTCCCATGTTGGGCTCCTGGTCGAGGGCGGACTCTAAACTGTACTGAACTGTTATCATATATACCAATTTGATACTCAGAGGCTTACGTTCGTAATAGGTGTTGTACATCCTAAAGGTTTGCCCCTGCTGAGGTTTGCCAGTGATGGGCGTGCAGAGATCGTGGTAGACGACGGGTTCAAAACCGAACAGCTTCATCAGCGAAGAGTACAGGAGTGTGTCCAGCATCATCGCCATCTGCCGTCCTGGCAGCTTGGCGAACTTTGGTCGCACATCCTTGTCTGGCAAATCGATGTAGCGGAGGGCTGGTCGCCCCCTCTTGATGCTTTCTTGAAACATCGCAGACGTCACAATTTTCCTGCAGAAATGCCAGTTTACTTACCAACTTGCTGCACAGTGCAACATTTTTGGGAGCTCGATGACTTCACAAACTACTGACTACCAAAGTGATATAGAAATAATAGTGGTAAGTATTGCGCACGATTGCGCTTTGCTGACTACCATCAACCATTTACCTGATAGTCATCCTCAAAACCTCTGTGACTCCGTAGAATTGGTCCCTGGACATGACGGCACCATTTGCCCTCGACGCCAAGTCAATCCTAGGTGGTGGTAGGAACTTCATTTGCTGTGTTATGATGGGGAACGTTTCATCCAAGAACTCTCGATTGAAGATGCGCATGCTTGCACCGATTGAGACAATTCTGTTCAAAGGAGGGTCACCGGCGTCCAATACGTTGACCTGCAAATGGATAATATTACTGGGTACATGTACTTAGGTACCTTAGCAGTCCTACTTCACTCGTTCAACTTGGGTTCCACCCGCTCACAATGGTCTTTGTACAGCTTACTTTTGCCTGTCACATGTTCTGTCCACACAGCCCGTCCTCGACTCACACGCAGAACATTCAGATTTTATAAATCACCACTCATTCAGTAGGAACTTGCTCGTGACCAGTCTGTACCTCAACATCAAGGATTCAAGTCAAGGGGCTGTACTGTGCCTATCTGTTGTACCTATTACCTAGTTGTTCCATGGATGGCATGGCGTCACAGCTTTTCACTACCAACTTCTATGCATCCTCAACCGAATAATACATTCATCCCATCAGCATTTCGGCATTCTGACCTCCGGGCAGAGAAAGCAAGCAAAGTTATAGTAATGTGTGGGGGGGGGGGGGCTTCAATTTCCAAAACTCAACCAGAAAATAAAATGCTGACCGTTGCTAACAATATTAACAGCGTGCTAACATAAACAAGTCGCCAGGGGAGGCCAGTTTCACGAATAAGGAGGAATTAAGGAGTTGAAACGAATAGCCATAAACAGTAGCGGTGCATGCGCTCTGAAAACGGTGCAGACTTGTCTACAAAATACGCCAAGGCAACAACACCCTTCCCTTATTTACCTACTAATAGCAGTGATATTCAGCAAAGCTTATCTCTTTCCATCAACACTCTATCGTCGTACGAAAACGTCCACAATTTCTACTGCAAATTACCCACCCAATTCATGTGTTATAAAAATACAGTTAACTAAAACATAACAAAACAATGACCCGTCGGCCGGTACCTACTTGAATGGAGAACCTATTGACTTGAAGCTAGGTAGTTTTCTGTTTGTTAGGACGCCGATCAATCCACATGACCACAAACAGCAAACAGGACAAAATGCACATATGTACCACGAATACAAATCTGTCATCAGAACCAGACCGATTTCTGTGCAAAACGCACAAAATTTGACGCAAAAAACTAAAAACTGACAAATGACGCAACAGAGAAAGGGAATATAATTTAGGAGACAACAAAAACAAATCAGAAGACGAAGACACATCTCATATCGAGATGACAAAAATAGAATCGAAGGGATCGAATCGATTGTGAAAACGAATGATTTTGGAGTAGAAATCAGATTTTGGGGACAGGACCCAAAGTGGGCGTGACAAAAAACATTTTCCGAGTTATGGACGCAACGCCCCTGGCCATAAACCTTTCGTCCAAATATTTTGCAAAAAGCTGCACTAAAATCCGTCCAACCGTTAAAGCGTGATCCTGTCTGAACTGATCACTTTATTATAGTATAGATGTTAGAATCTAGAACTTTCAGGTCAGTTCAAATTGGTTCAGCCATGCTGATGGGTTGCTCATCAGGCTTCCACTTTCACTGATAATATAGTATTTTTCAAAAATTTGCTTTGAAATACGACATATTAAACAATAACGAATTGTATAGGTACCGGGTTATGGTATGCGATTTCGATCTCTTTGTCTGGCTTGAAGACAAAGCACGAATCGAAGGTTTTGGTGACCTTCTGGAGTATCCTGCATTTCTGCCAGTACTCTTCAGACTTGGTCTTGTTGAAGTAAATGCACTCAACGAGGAAATTCATAATGGCCGCCGTTCTGTAAGTGTGGACATGCATCTGAATCGGGAAGATCTCCCCAGGTTGTAATTCCCCTGCTCGCGGCTGCACAGTCACCTTTATTGTGGACCATACAATTAGGCTGTGAACCAAAAGTTGAAATGAGAGCCATGACAAACGGTGGTGAATATATAATTTATTTAGAAATTAGCTACCTACCTATTATAAACCAATGGTAACAAACTAGCTCTTACGAACTAAGGTCTACGTCTAGCTAGAGTGGGGGGCTACATCTAGATCTAGATTTAGAGTGGGAGGGGGAGGAGCCTGTACTCCGGAGCCTGCACAATCCACGACAAAATGAAACTAAAATAAATAATTGTATAACTGTATTGGTTTTTTTTTTCTTCATACAATAAACGTCAAGAAAAAACATTCTTTAATTGCAAGATTCTGGATGCAATTTGCGGCAACTTTATAGCAATGGGAAATACCTACGTGTTCAGTTCAATATTATTTTGTTTAAATGAAAGTAGATTACATCCTGAGAATTTTGGCACCAACCGCACTTTCCAATGATCAGTAGTTTTTATTCTATGATTTTTAGAAGTTTCGTGGAGTAGTGACGTAACTGAACCCCTCCCACCTGGGCGGGACTCCCTTGCCTGGTGTGACGTCACAACCGCACGAAACTACTAAAAATCATAGAATAAAAACTACTTATCATAGGAGGGTGCGGTTGGTGCCAAAATTCTGAGGATGGAATCTACTTTAAAGAAAACGGAGTTATTGAAAAAATAGGTAGTCTATTTCCACAAATACACGAAAAACGCAAAAAAACACTGTTACACCGGTTTCGGTGATCAAACCAGCGTCAGTAACACACAATAACTTATTAGGTATTGTAACAGTGTGTGTGTGTGTGTGTGTGTTGTGTAACAGTGTTTTTTGCATTTTTCGTGTATTTGTGGAAATAGACTATTTTTTCAATAACTCCGTTTTCTTTGAAATGGGTTTCCACGATTTTTTCACGAGTGATTTAGTTCGAATCTAATTTAATTAATAATAGAAAATAAGTAAATAAAAGCACATTTTTCAGACCCAGGGGTAACCCTCATTCGATGGGAACTTGAGGGCGACCTGGGACCTGCTTCATAAAACAAACAGGTGCGCACAAGTATATTTTTTGTACAAGTTGAGTTCAAATGTTTCATGAAATGTACGAAAAGTACGTGGTGCAAAATGAGTTTATAGTTACACAGCTAATGTCACTGAAAACTGATCATCGACTGTGGCATCAGACACAATAGTTAGTCAGCCGGAGGTCCGGGTAATAAAATTGGTACAATGAGTAGGCTATGAAACGTGAATAAAACAATATTAATAACCTTCAATCAGAATATGGATAAAATTGACTAAACTAAACATTTAACTCAATTCTCCAACGATGGTTGAGGTGTTGGTTCTCTTGCAGAAATTATGTGTTATTTTACTACTTACATCGTTCTCCGTTATGTTGTACATTTATTTCTGTAGCGAGGATTACAGTTCGCGAGAGTACCAACTTACTTCATTACAAATCGAAATGGCTGAAGTTTTCAATTTAGCTAGATAGGTCCTACAACCGTATATTTCGAACTGAAACCATACTGATCCCTTGTTAATAATAATTTGTTTGTTTGCTGTGTACAAAAACAGAAAAAATCCAGATAGGTTCCATTTGGCGCAGGCTAATTTAAAAAATGATGAACGATGATGATAACACCCCAAATAAGTACTTACTAATAAGGTGAGTTAACCCAGTTCAAAAAAAAAGATTACATGTTAATGAAAATAGGTCAGAGGAATAGATTAATAAGTCCAAATTGTCCATAAATTAACATTTCACTGAAACGCCTCGGTATTTTCTCCCAATAGTGCGGAGTTGGTTGATATTCATTGTTTAATTAGGTAAGTTTAATAACGTGATGATGATCCACCTTCCTAATACCTATGTGTTGTGGTAAAACAAAATTGTATTATGCACCCTGTATTATAATCTCTAGCCATATAATACTCCCCGCCGTTAACTGCTCACTACTTCATCAATAAATTGAACTCTCTGATCCCCCTTCCACGCATTATCCCGTCCCTTGTCCTATATGATATAGTTATTAAAAAAATGGTAGGTTAAAAAAATTACATACCTACTAGGATGTATTGTTCAATGCACAATTATTAAGTTCCAAATGATCCCTGAGCTCAGTGTAGTATCGACTATTATGTTTGTTGTTGTTAGTATTTTGCCATTCTTAAGCACAGTATTTGAGCACTCCATCCTCTTCCAACTTAATTCATTCTTAACAAGTAATTTATTGTTAAGTTCTTATCAGTCGGGGTTTCGACACAATTACAGCTGTGAAACAGCTCTAATTCGAGTAGCTGATGACTGCAGGTCTGCCATTGAAAGCTCTAAGTGCATTATTATGGTACCTCTGGATATTCGCAACGCCTTCGGCTCTGTACCTCATGAGATCCTTACTAATAAATTAAAGATCAACTTCGGCATTTCATCATCTGCTTGCAGACTCATTTCTTCGTATCTCTCATCTAGAAATCAAAAAGTAGTCAGTGATAGATTTCCGAGTTCTTGTCAGTTGTTCTTGTTCCACAGGGTTCCGTCCTGGGCGGACAAATATGTCGTCGCGTTTATGGTAGTCTTTACCCACTAAAACGACTGTCGAATTTCACTCCACCCTCTTTGAAATGGAAATTGGTAAACTCCTTTGTTTCCCCACACTTCCTTTACTGTTCCACAATTTTATCCTCCTCACTTAAAGCCTGTAATTTGAAAAAAGTTGGTGGTAGCACATAATTCCTGTGTAAGGTATATTTAAGACGCGCCATCCCGTCGGTAATTTCAATTTATTTGGCATTAATCTTCAAAATTACTTAAATTTGCTTATCCAAATATTGCTTCCGAGTCTGCGAAGCAGCGGAAGCCTTGTGTTCACTTTCGTGAGCCAAAAAATTTTTGTCTTCAGAAATCAAAATTTCCACTTGCATTTTGCGTTTCAAAGCCTACTGAACAAATTTGGTTCCGTGTCTGTCGGTCTGTGAGTCTGTGAGTCTGTCCGCATTTCCTTGTTACAGCCATAACTTCCACGATTTTGAATTGATTCAGCTCAAATTTTGAGGGATGGTGCGGATAAGGCCCCTTGAGGTCCCATACAAATTTCAACATGATTGATCCAGCGGTACGCCCTGCGCATGCGCTAACGTTAAATTCAACAAACACGCATAACTTTCACAATTTTGATTCAATTTCGCTCAAATTTTCAAGGGTTGTTTGGACAAGGCCTAGTGAGTTCCAGTATGAATTTCAGCATGATCGGACCCTCGGTGCGCTCTGCGCATGCGCTGGCGTGAAATAGATTCAATTTCCTTGTTACAGCCGTAGTAACCAAAGATTTCACCCAATTTCAATGTAATTCTCAGGGATTAAGCGAGTAGGGCCCATTGAGGTCCCATATAAATTTCAACATGATAGAGCCAGCGGTTCGCCCTGCGCATGCGCTAACGTGAAATTCTCCAAACACGCATAACTTTCGCAGTTATGTGTAATGGACGTAATGTATTATGGAAGTAATGTTATGTAATATGTATATTTCATGTAATGTTATGTAATGTTATGTAATATGTATATTTCACGTTATGTAATGTTATGTAATGTAATGTTATGTAATGTAATGTAATGTAATGTTATGTAATGTAATGTAATGTTATTTTGCTTCCGAGTCTGTTCTATTTTATAATGGGTCACTCTGATTGTGACGAGGAAGCTCCTGTGCCATCACCTTGGCAGTGTATTTAAAATTGTCCATGGCCTAGCACCCCCTTATTTTTCGTCATTAATTCATCTCCCCTTCTCCAACCGCTCCCGGGCCATCATGATCATGAGACATCACTCCTCACTTTTTGGTAAATCCTTCCAAATTGTAGGTGCATGGCTGTGGAATTCCCTCCCTCTCCGCATTCGGTCGGTCCCCATCCTTGGACGGTTCAAATCCCTTTCATCTATCCTGTACAATTCTTCTTCTTCTCTTTTTTACCCCTCCTTCCTCTTTATTCTCATTTTTTTCCCTTCATTTCTTTCATCCTACCTGTAATATAACTATAATTTCCAGTATTTTAACTTCTCTTCATTTTGCATTATTGTGCAACTTTTCATTTATGTCATTATTTGCTGTGTACCATGGGCCCTCGTGGCCTCCAACACAAATAAAGCCGTTTTATTATCATCATTATTATTATTATTATTATTATTATTAGTAAGTCGAAAATTCAGAATTTATTTATAGTTTCTTGCCGGTTTGGTGCATACAGCTCGTTGGTTTTGTGGGTGAGGAACGTGGTAAGCACAACATATTATTCTGGTCAACGCTAATAAACCCTGTGGACCACTGTTACTGTTTTAAAATGCTAGAAGAATGTGGAAACCTCAACTTCAAACCATAATAGTTCAAACATAAATAACAAGTATCTTCATGAACTTGTGGTTCTGCATCCTCAAGATCTGAATATTAAAGGAATTACGTAGTGTTTTCTGTAGGTACCAGAGAATATTTATCTTGTGCATATCTACAAGTAAAGAAGGAAGGAATAGAACATAAGTAAATTTGAAGGTATTTTTTCAATTTATTGATAGGTATGTAGGTAGGTAGGTATGTGTGGTCGAGGAAAGATATCCGGTTCTGTTACCAGTTTATTTCATACGTCCAAGCACTTTCGTTAATCTTGGCCTCTTCAGGGATACCTACCAGTACCATGTTACATAATACTGTAGTGATTGGTGGCAACAAGGAGGCCACATAATGTTTACAGGTGTTCATTATGTTTCCAATAAAAACTCGTTCTGGTTCTAGCAATTTAACTTTGTGTTGCTTAAATCCTGTAAAAATCGTAACAGTGGTGTCAGAAGTGTTGGAATGGAGAACAGGTTCACGCGCCTGCCAGCGAGATGAGGAGGAGGTGCAGGGAGCAGGGCCCAGTATTCATGGACCGCGATCTTCTGAATGAGCCACGCGGAGGTGCACGAGATGATGCGAGAAGGGATGGCGGAAATTCGTGAAGCGTTATCCGTACATCAGCTGAACCCTATTCCTCACACTGTAACACCTCCGCCACCAGCACCGATGGACTCGCGGGTCCAACCAGGCCCAGGATGAGACAGGAAGGTGAGCATGAAGCTGAAGCCCCAGTAGTTCGATGGGAGTGAGGAGTGCCCCTACCGCGCCCAGTTCGACCTCACTGTACGCAAAGAAGGATGGGATGCCTATCAAGTGAGGAGACTAAGGGGGCAGAGAATCGTCTCCTAAGGTTGTTCAGTGTGAGACCGTCGACAAAACGAAACGTGAAAGATAATAGGAGCTACTTGAGAGGCTGACGAGTTGCTCCGAGTGAAAATGAAACTGATTGATGGCAAGTTGGCTGTCAACTTCAAGAATCCAGTCGTGGTACCTCTGCCAATCATATTATAGTTAGAAGACTGATAGAGGAAAGACATCGCGGATTTGGGGAACCAGGAGTTGGGACGCTGTTATCAATAAATTACGAGAGAAGATTATTGGATTATTGGATTGGAGGGAGGAGGGCGATTCGGGAGGTAACAGAGAAGTACGTCACGTGCAAGAAGCTCAAGGGTTTGGGGGCTGCAATTAGAGATTACAGAGAGAGCAGCATTTGAAATAACGGCCACGGACTAGGCTGGACCAATTTACTTGAAAACCGGTGAAAAGATGTGGGTGGTACTGTTTACTTGTGCAGTGTATCATGCTGTACATTGTGAGATCACTACATCACTGTCAAATTCGGGCTTCTTAATGTTTTGAGACGTTTTCTTGCAAGACGGGGTAGGGTGTCAACAGCGTATTCGGACAATCACTCTGCTTTGTAGGGGCTAATAGGTAGTTATCCTCTGTTAATTGGGAGGAAATTTGCTCCTTTTCAGATGCCCGGCAGATCAAATGGAAATTCGACCCTCCCACTGTGGTGGTGGTAACGAGTGGTCAAGATGATCAAAGAGCTGATGAGGAGGAATCTGGGACAGGTGCACTTACTTATGAAGGGCTGTCTATCGTCATCTGTGACATCGAGGCAGTGATCAACGCGTGGCCCATGACCTACGTTGCGGAAGAACCAGATGAGATGTAACCGATTTCCTGGTCGGTTAGGTCCACCGAGACGCCAGGTTTCGACACTCCGGACGAAATGCTATTATGTTATCGAGCGAGATACTTGCAGGGAGGCTTTGCGGGAGAGCTTCAAGGCGGAATATCTTGCCGAGCTCGTACAGAGGCCTTCCAAGAAGACCAGGAACGTCGAAGTTGGCGACGTGATACCTACTAGTGGAAGTAGACTCCCTCAAGACAGTCAGATGGGCACTAGGGCTACTACCAGGACGGGAGGGTGTCCACCAAGTCGCACAGGTGAAGAAACCCAAGACGGTGCTCTCCAGGCCAGCGAAGGAGCCTGGCGCCATAGGAGAGCCAGTAAAACAAACAAGGAGTGGGTGGATCGTCAGGGCGCCAGCAACGTTCAAGATGGAATGAGAAATTTCGTGTTTCGGAGGATATAACGTCCAGTAGTTATAGTTATTTCTGTTTGATTGCATTTGCTCACATTATAAAAACGCTGCAAATTATTACACAACGGTTTATTATTTACCTGTGTAGATGCCCCTTCTGCGTAGTCACTGTTTTCTATGGTCCATACCTACCCTCGTGCTCCACCCAGGAAAGCCGTGAATGGAGTATGGAACCGGCCCAGGAATTACAGTTTCATAAAAATGCGAGGGATTCTATAATTCTATAATTAATATTATTTGTTGGTATTCATGAAGCATAAGGTAAAATCACAGACCGTTGTGTAACAAACCGTTGTGTAATAATTTACCTATATAGATGCCCCTTCTGTGTAGATCACTGTTTTCTGTGGTCAATACCTACTCCCGAGCTCCCCCCAGGGAAGCCCAAAATGGAGTACTGGAGCCAGCCCGAGAATTACAGTTTGACAAAAATGCGCGGAAATGCACGGGATTCAATAAATTCTATCATTAATTATTAGTTGTTATTCATGAAGCATATAAGGTAAATAATAAACCGTTGTGTAAGAAACCATTGTGTAATAATTTACCTCTATAGATGCTCTTTCTGCGTAGACCAATAAATAATAAAGAAAATCAATAATTCAATCATTAGTTATTTGTTGTTATTTATGAAGCATAACGTTTGTTCAAGTTGCAAAAGTATCTATCAACAAAATCCAAAACAGCCCCATCATTTTTCAAATGAACTAATATCACAGAACAACCAACTCGACTTCATACAACCATCCGGGCTGGATTTATACCATTTGATTCACGATCATGTTGACGAAGCTTTTCGGTGCAAACAAACGGCTGGTCGTACAATGTCTCGAAAAATTCTTTAGTTCAAGATCAATTTACAAACTTTAAAAAACCATACCCTTCTTGTTGTGTTACTAATTCTACAATAAGTAGGCAGTTGAGTCGAATGCAGGAAACGGACAAACTATTTTATTATTTATCTTGGAAACAACTCGCTGGTAACCAAGAGTAACTATAAGCTATGGGTCCATCACATCTCCCCTTCCTCAGACCGTTCCTGGAGGATCATCAGGTTTGAAAGGGACGAGGTGAAACTGATTTCGCTGGATCCTTCCGCCTCTCTCTGTCTCAACTAAATAAGACCGGGGTTGGTCCATCTTCCTCAAAACGCGTCCCGCCATCTTCATATTACGAATCGAGACATATTGTCCGGGTGCCAGTTCAGGCCTCTCCGATGAGGCTCCGTGTCTGCGATCGTACCGCCTTTTTGATAACCCTCTTCTCCTCTGCTCCTTATATCTCAGGGCCGCATCGTCTATTAGAGCTGGTCTCAGTGTATCTTGCAATACTGGAACTGTGGTGCGGAGCTTGCGGCCCATTAGAAGCTCTGACGGAGAGTAGCCATTCTCAAGTGAGGTACTGTTGTAATGAAGAAGACCTTCCGTCCAATCGGCGCATTATAAAATCAAAAGCTTGGCCGTCTTCACTGCAGCCTCCGCAAGCCCGTTAGATTGAGGATAAGTAGGGCTACTGGTTACAAGCTCAAAACCGAACTGCTTGGCGAAGTCTGTAAGAACGTGGCTGTTGAACGGGGGACCATTGTCGCTTCGCAGCTTGTGAGGCACTCCATGTCTGGCAAAAATCTGCTTCAGAATTCTCGAATTCTCACTACGGTGGGGGCTTGGTTGTTTCTGACCAGATGGATTTCGAGAAACCGAGAATAGTAATCCTGGAGTACTAGATAAAGTTCTCCTTTCGCCTTCAAGAAATCGATCCCCACCATTGACCATGGTAGCTGTGGATAGTCTGTAGGAATCATCGGGTCGGAATGACTCGAGCGATACTTGGCACACGTGTAACAGTCCCTGACCTTTCGCTCTATGTCAACATTGATGCCTGGCCACCAAACCGTTTCCTGAGCAAACCTGCGACATTTCCCAACCCCTAAGTGACTTGAATGAAGTTTGTCCAACATTAGACTCCTCAGTGCTTTGGGAACCAAGATTCGCGTGCCATACAAAATCATGCCGTTGTGTGAAGAAAGTAGATGTTGATACTCGTGATATTGGCGGAGACAGGGGTCATCCTCCCGCTCCCACCCATCTGCCAATTTCCTGATAACAGATTGTAGGGTCTGATCCTTCAAGTATTGTTCCTTAATAACTTTGTGTAGAACATCTGAAACTGGTAGTGTGATGTATATCAACTGGTCGTTTTCTTTGAGGACTTCTCCAAGTTCGAAGTCAGCAGCATCAAGTCCGGCATCAGTGGTCCTAGACAGCGTATCTGGAACATGAAAGTCTTTCCCTGAAACATGATTCAGTGTGTAATCAAACTTCATAAGTCGCAGGCGTAGGCGTTCAGCCAAAGGTTTCGATCCTATTAAAGAAATTAGAGGTTTGTGATCAGTTTGCAAGAGGAAATGCTTTCCCAACAAATACAAAGAAAGGCGTTCAAAAGCCCAGGTCAGTGCGAGTGCTTCCTTCTCGATTTGTGCATAGCCTCGTTCGGTCTCAGTCAATCCACGTGATATATACATTGTGGGACGATACTATCCCTGAACCTTCTGTTCTAGTACTCCCCCTAGAGCAAAAGAGGAACTATCTGCGGAGACCCTGATGTCATTGTTAGGCTCAAATTGCTGTAGAATTGGTGTCACAGTCATTGCGGATTTCATTTTGTTGAACGCCTCAGTGTGCACGTGCGACCACAAATACTCGGTGTTAGATTTCAGAAGGTCTCGCAGGGGTTTGGAGAAATCTGCAGCATCTTTGACAAATCTTGTTAGGTAGTTGTACATTCCAAGGAACCGTCGTAGTTCTTTAACGTCCTTTGGGGGTTCCATCCTGCTGACTGCCTCAGTTTTCCTAGGATCTGGAGCGATGCCTTCTGCAGATATCAGATGTCCTAGAAAGACGGTGGATGATTTGCGAAACAAACTTTTTTCTCTGTTCAGCGTAATGTTGTGTATTTTGAATCTATTTAAAACCTTGCGTAGACGTTCGTCATGCTCCTCGCGAGTCACCCCAAAAACGAGGACGTCATCAATCAAATTAGCACAGCCCTCTAGACCATCAAGAGCCTGACAAATACGTTTCTGATAGTGTTCTGGGGCCGAACAAATACCAAATGGCAAGCTCTTAAAATAATACCTACCGAATGGTGTAACAAAAGTTGTAAGTTTTTGAGACTCCTCATCCAGCGATACCTACCAGAACCCCATTCTGGCATCCAATTTGGAGAAAAGTTTAGCGCCTCTTATCCTGGCTAACGTGTCCTCTGTGGAGGGAAGAACAAGACGCTCTCGGACCACAAATTTGTTTAGTTCAGTCTAGTCCACGCATAAACGGATGGATCCATCTTTTGGTTTATTATTCTGTGAATAATACACCTATGTATTCGCTTAGCAAAAAATTTGTATAACACCCCCTCAAAATGTTTTCTTTTCCGTTTCAAGGTGCGTAGATTCCAAGAATGCAATGTCCGTCCGCCGTACGCCGTATCACGTGTACAGGCTTCATTTTCGGTCTAAAAAAATCGTTCTTTCGCACACATGCTCCATTTGGGCCCTAGTTGTGTCCCGAAACTTTTCAGCCCGATCGGAATATATCCAGCGGAGTTATGAGTGAAAATGTGTATAAAAATAGGTACTTTTTGTGTTTTAGTAACATAGTAGTAAAATGAGATTTTGAGGTATCGTATTCCATGTTTTTGGGGACGAGAAGACCGAATATTAAGTCGATTTTGACCAAGGAGTGGAAAATTGAGGTTGTACCAGATGTTCAGCTCCCAAAATTGATTTTTCGTGAGTCAAAAACCTGAAAAATCGTCTGAAATCACAAGCAGTATGTATAATAACACTAGAAAAAGTGTCAACACGTGGATCAAGACGATTAAATGGCACTATCAATGATCAAAGATAGTTAAAAAAAAAGAAAAAAATGACAACTACACTGACAAAAACCACAGTCATGCAGCATGGCTATAAGAGCGAATTTTCGAAGTTTTCGGCATCTTCCTCCTCCGCCTAAAATTTTCTGAAAATTAATTTTCGGCCAATGTTTTCCCAACTTGATACAAAATTAAAACAGGAGTAGTTTTACGCAAAGTAAAATTTGGGGTGGAAGGAGGGGGAGGGGGAAATCAAAAATGTTTTGAATACCAGAAGAGTAGGTATTGGGTACGTAACAAATTTTTTGTTCCATTTTTTGCCGAGTAACACCTCGGTTTGTAGATTTTCCAACGCTGAACACGATGGTGAAGTCAGAATTGCGATATCCCATTCCGTTATCAGATTAGAGCAGACGAACCAGGAAGAACATCTCAAGAAATAACCACGTTCCTTCATCTTCAAAGTGCTCCAGTTTGAGAATGGAATGAGATATCGCAATTCTGATTTCACCATCGTGTTCAGCGTACAAAAACCTTTAAAATGAGGTGTCACTTGTCAGACTTTTTCATTTTGGGAATTTATGGGTAATTTCCCCCCCCTAAAACTCCCCAAAACTCCCCCTTAGGGTGACCCGATTCTGCCCATCTTCGAACTTAGCCTGTCGATTGCCAAGACAGATTTTTCGTGCAAATTTGAACTTTTTATCTCAATTCTTTCGAGAGTTATCGTCTGGAATGACACATACATATATAAATATATATATAAATATATATATAAATATATAAATATATATATAAATATATATATATATATACATATAATTTTTGGTGTCTTTCGGCAGGGAATTCAGGATAGTCTGAAACGGATTTTGGTATAAAAATCTTTCGGAAATTCGAGTTTTAAAAATTTTGGACCGAGAACAAGAGCTTCCTTTTCTTCGAAAATTCGCTAAAAAAGCGTACCTAATTTGTGTTTTAGGGGCCAAAATTAATGGAAACCATCAGAAATAGCTATTTCGATTATTACGCATAAAAGAAACAATAAATGAACAGCCAGCATTTCTGTAGACCAATAAAATAATAGAATAATAAACCCATGTGACAAGGACTTTGCAGCGTTTTTTCCTACAACGACAATAGGGGCGCACCACTCCGTGCCCTCGGTAACAGGAGAAATTATGTCGTTGGCTTTCATTCGTTGAAGCTCGTCCTTACTGCTGGAATTAGAGCGAACGGCGTGGGGCTGTAATGGCATATGGTATGGACTGGGCCTTCAACTTAATCCTGTACGGGCTGCCTGCCATGACTCCTGGAAGAGGTTGAAAATGCTCTGAAAATTCATCTTCCACCTGTACTTTTAGTACGGAAGGGCACCTGTTGACTGATAAGCTTTGGCCCCTATATCGAAGACCTTCCCAGAAGGGGTCACCAATTCCTGTATGACAAAAATTTGATCCTGGGTGGAGAAAGGTCCGTAGCGGAGTCTTGCAGAAAATGTTCCCAAGCAGGTGAGAGTGCCACGCCCAGCATGGCTTATCATCCCACGATAGGGAACCAAAGCCGATGGTGAAACCCCAACGCCGTTCAAGACGGACGGTGGCACACATGTCGCATCAGTCCCAGTATCAACTTTGAAACTGACGGGATGTGAATTTAGGTGAATTGGAACCATAATAGGGGCCGAAAATGAAGCGCCAGAAACGTGATCAATGTGTAAAGCCGCAGTACCGAGTCTAATGGATTCACCCTCTAAATTTTGCCCCGAGTTCTCCAACGTTACTTCATCTGTAGCTGTGCGCTTCTTTTTAAAGCAGCATATCGCGAAATGTCCCTCAAACTTGCAAAAATTACACCTGGCTTTGGCAGCAGGACAACTGTCTTGGGTGTGGAACCCTTGACGGCCACAGCGGTAGCATACCCCTCTCAGAGGTTGGCCTTGAACAGGCCCAGAAGAGCCTCTCGCTCTGTTGGTTGCCACTTCTGCGACCTCACGTTCGCCGCGGACCGTGACTTGTTGGCTCTTGACCAACTCTGATTGCTTGGCTCTATAGACAGCGGATGCTAAGTAAGGCCACTGTCTAGCTGCAGTTTCTCCAAAAGCTTTGAATCAAGTACTCCTATGACGATCTGATCCCGGATCATTTCGTCTTTAAGGGCTCCACAGTTGCAAAATTTAATGAACTGGTGTAGACGCGTCAAGAAAGAATCAAATGTCTCCCCATCCTGCTGGTAGCATTTCCTGAACCGCGCTCTTTCAAAAATTACATTTACATTTTTCTCAAAATATTTGGAGAATCTCTCTACTAAAATGTCGTAACTAATAGGTATCCTCCTCAGGTATGTTAAAGGAAGATAGAACGTCGCCCAAATTTCATTAATTTTGGTTCATGGTAATTAAGAAAAGAGCGAAGTACGGCGTATGACAGAGTTTTTTTTAATCGCATTTTCGGATTCTACGTACCTTGAAACGGAAACCATCAAATTTTGAGGGGGGGGTTAAAAATTTTTTTTCTGCTCGATTCCAAAGGTTAATCACTGAAAATAATAAACTACACATATGATGATAGGTTAATAAAAATCAATTGGTCGCGGACTCGTGCTTGTAATATTTCAAGGTATTTTAGCGGTATGTTTCCACTGCTGTTTGTTTCCTTATCGCTGCAGCGACTGATCATCACCCGTGGGCTTCTCCTTCTCACTGTATCTCTTTCGCCCAAACTGACCTCTGTCTCTCACTCGTAAGGCTTACGGAGTGTCCTCCCGAATCCTGCTTGGATTCAGTTCCTCAAGCGTCGCCTTCTAGTGCGGATCGTACGAGCAGAAGTATTCGCTACACAGCAAGTTCCTCGTGGAGCCTTCCATCTCCCACGGTCTTTTTTTCTACTTCAGGAGGTGGGCTTCTTGTTTTTATTCGACTGACATCGAGGTATGTCAACGTAGCCTACATACTGAGGTCCTACTACTTCGCCGAAGTACATTGCAGTATAATGGTGACTTCCTTTTGCTGAATGTTCATGGGGGTTGTTCCCCTTTCTCTGTTCTCCAGCAGTCCATCAGCAGCCTATCTTCGCCTTGCGAATCCCAGACTATTCTGTGCTTCTTCATGCGAGACCATCACCATTTTCTAAGGGTAGGAAACACCTCAGACCAACAAGTGCTTTTGGATTGCGCGGACAACATACCGCCAACACGTGATGGCAGTATGTTCTCCAGAACATTGGAACTGTCCTTCAAAGTGACAAGGTTTCTAACCTCTCTCTCAATATATTATACTTCCATAATATATTGAGAGGTTAGAACAATCTTATAGACAATCTCCGTTGTTTGATGCAGTTTTCTGGACTCCGCAAACCTGATTCGCACTGATTGTCACTTTGAAGGACTGCTGCAATTTTCTGGACATAATACCGCCATCACTCGAGTACTACCATCACTTCGAAGGTAGGGATCAATGATTTAGTAGGTATTAGAGAGTTCCTAAAGACTAAAGTCGGGAAGATGTGTTCGGATTTATCTCAACTGCGCATGCGCGTCGCCCTAGTTCAAACTTATTTCCTTAAGTTCGACTTATTCGGCCTTATACATAAGGCGCGTTATCTCCCAGGGCACAAACTTTAGGAATCGTCTTTAACCTTACTCAGGGGTAACAGTGCACAGCTTTTTGCCGCGTTTTGTCGTTTTTTTGACATTTTATGTCTTTACTTTGCTACATAAACTCGAAAATGAAACGCGGGACATGCAACGGAGACATGCAACGGAAACAACGTCACGAAAATATTTCTGATGATTTTCGCTTACAACCGATTCGTTGCTACGGAACTTTATCTTCGCCAGTTATCATCGTACAAAAATCGTTCACCACTCGTTGGATAGCTCTCGATTTACCTAACCATACTACGTTAACCACTGCGGACTGCGTGGCCAACAAGCTGCGGTATGAGCGTGATTGTTTAAATGAATGTTTACGTACATAATACAGTGGAGTCCGGCTAATCCGAACTAATTGGGACTGAAGGCTGTTCGGACTAGGTGATAGTTCTGCGACAATTAAGTACGAAGTACTTGTTTTTAAATTGAAACGTGAATCTTTGTCATTTGTGACCGCCCAAGGACAGAGTTTACCATTCGTTGGAAATCTTGACCAAAACAATTGAGTACGAAGTACTTGGTGTGGGTGCGGGAGGGGGCGCTAAGACATAAAATGTCCCTCGTGGTTGCGTACTTGTACGGAAGCTGTACCCACCGTTTGTGTTTCCTTTTATCAGAAACCCCAGTTACTGCAATCGCCGTATCAGAAACCTGGTTCCAACCAGGAAGACACTACCGTGTCTCACAATTTTAGAAAGGTTGCTGCTTAAATTTAAACGTACCTGCCTATGCACAAATAACCAAGAATGTTGCACTTGAGAAAATTCGAAATAAGTATCTGAATTGGAAAACAGATGAAATAGTGGGTTGGAATGACGGAAACTGAATCCGCGAATCCGACAATATAAATACAGAAAACGCCTAGTTCCAGATAAATATAAGTGTCTGTCTTAAATCTACTTCTTCAGCTGATAGACGTGTTATGTTTAGTCAGCTGGTTGTAATAAGCGTTCAGTGTAAGGAGCTCGATTTGTTCTAGTCTTGTTAACTAGTCGGTCTTCCTGGAAGCTGATGGCTTCAGGAGAGTTCGAGCCGTTACTAGAAGGTATGCCGCCTTGGATATGTTGCTAGGAGAGAGAAAGGGCACTTAAATTGTAATTTACTTAGGTTTATTATTACTTAGGGTTACTCAAATCATCGTATATTATTATTATTAGGTACTATGTTTTTGACATTACTATTACTTATGTTATAATTTGTCTTTAAGGGTCCCTAAGCTCTCCAGTGCACAGTTATCCCACACGCGACGCGAGTCGTACTCGGTAAGAGGCGCAACGGTAGGAAAAGTTCGCTTTACCTTAGTGTGGCGAGTCGGTGGCGTGGAGGCGGCAGATATCCCGAGAGGCTGGCTAGTTCCTCCGGGTGACGTATGTAGAGTGAGGGGTCGTCACGTTCCTCAGGCGGCCCTCGGCGAAGATCGTCCTGGTATGGCACTTGGTACTGTGTGAGCTCATACCACGGCGCGATGGAACTTCGTATCCGATGATTGTTAGGAACAAAAGGCCTCGATTCCGATCCTTCAATCGTTTTTATCACCTCTGTTGGTGGTAGGGATAGTTTAGGTGAATTTGGGCTCAGGCGCGTGGCAAGCTCCGTCAGCGGGAAATGTTGTTTGTGAGGTTTCTCACACTGGGCTCGTTCGATATTGCTGAAATGTGGGAATGGGCCATTTCCATTCGCACATGTCCCCCTTGTTGAAAAGGAATTTTGCCAAAAATTCGAGACAGGTACGCGGTACGCGGCTCACGGTTACGCACGGCACAAACATTCACACAATCTGGAGAGGCTTTGCACTGAATTTCATTATGAAATCGTTCACTGGAGAGCTAGTTCACTGTTTTATAGCTCAATGCCTTCTATAAACTATATAAATATATATATAGTAACATAATTTTTAATTTAATAACTAATTTGTTTTCAACAAAATCTAAGAAAAATGTCACAATGTCCATGTTTATCCACATACTCGTAAGCTTATCTGCTCATTTATATGCATTGACCATAAAATATACACAGAATCATAAATCAATACACATACATCGAATTTGTAACTGCTTCTATGGGCAATGTATTCGTTGCATGAGTCAATTCACAGTACATAATTGTTGGAAACACTAATAATAGTTACAGGAGGTAATGCACATGTGTGTATTTAACCTATTGATACACAGACAACCCTATGAATTCATTATTTCTTCAATTATTCCATCCTTTTTTTTATACTCTCTTCGATTACATAATTTGTTAGATGTAACTTCAAATATTATTTATTTTCAATGTTTCTCAAGCTATTTATTCTCATTACATACCTAAGGTATCTATTTATCTTCTTTTGTTACACATTTTCTATTTATTTCTTCTACTTTCTTTATTAACCTTATCATTCTACATGTTATCTTCGTTATATGATTCTATTATATCTATGTCTCTCTGTTCAACAAACCTTGTCTGTTGTTGTAGTATTAATATGATCTTTATTCTCTCCTTTTGGCTTATATACATTTGTTTAGATTCGTTCTCTGAATTGGTAATCTTTTCTTTTCCCCATTTCTGTTTCTGTTCTCTGAATTTTGAGGTTTTGTTTTGATGAACTTCCTTAAATTTATTACCTAGCATTTCATGTATTTTTTTTTTTTTTGTGCCTATATTTTTGTTTTTGTTTTCTGTGGGTTACCATGTTGAGTGTTGATTGTGCTGAGTACTGTATATTTGCAGTTGTCTCGCTTAGTTTTGTGCATATGTATCATATCACTCATCATTATCATGTTATCCCATTCATACTTTTGCTTCACATTACTTCATTTATTTGTTTATTAGTCATGCACACGTTCACGTTTATCATCAGTCATGTTTTTTTTTTCACTCATGCATTTATTCATTAACCATTCATCTGATCATCATGTATTCATTTATCTTCATGTGTTCATGTATACGTCATTCATCATAACGATCACTCATCTGTCCAGCTCCCAGGCGCCTTGGGGTGTCCAGTCTCATTGACATTACACATTCATACTTATATTAGACGCACTTACACTAAATTCCATTTATACTACCTTATAATACCACAAGTATCACACTCTAATTTCAACGCTCATATTTCTCATCCATCCCACGTTCAGTTTTCTTTCACCGATTCCACGCATTATCCTTACATTTACACTATGTTATTCTGCTAATTTCATTCACGCCTGTATACCAACTTTACTCATATGTTTAAAAAAATGTATTCATACGCCATCATTCGTGCGACAGCTGCATTCATTCTGTCATTGATTGATTCATTCTACCTTTCATGTTGTTGTTCTGTTGATTTGTTGCTCGTTGTATCGGTACATTGTCTGGTGGCATTAATTTGCTGTCTGGCATAGAATATTCGAAACTGTGATAAATGAAAATTTCCATATTTTACTCCGTTTCTGGATGGTATTTTGACTAAGAAAACTTATAACATACATTCTGTTTTTTTTCAATTAATTATTTGCAACTCTTTTCAAAATTTCATCCTCGCGATCGATTCGTCTGAATAGTTGGAAATGTCTTAATAACTACTGAAATATAGTCGTTGCGTAGGGGGTATGACATGTCTTAGTACCTACTGGTAAGCTATACTTATACTTGGGCAAGCAGTCATTGTTTGGTTTTTTTTTTTAATCTTTATCATAGCAGTTACGCGGTTTTCACTCGAGTTGAAAATGGGTAATGCTGAAATGGTTGAGGTATTGGTTAAGGTAAGGGATTATGGAAGAATTTTATCAAAATTATTTGTTTATAGAAATTCTAGGGTACCTAGGTTTTTTCTTCTTCTTTTTCTAATGAGGGTTGATGTGGTTTTTGTTTAATTTGATTTTTGATTTTACTTTGGGCGGAGATATTTAGATTTGAGTCGAATTTATTGCAGTATTTTTTTTTCAACTTTCTTGCTGTGTTGCAATAGGACTTCTGTGTAAGACATAGCTTTTCTGTAAGCATGTGGTTCTGTTGCTCGCTCTTTATGTAATGATTGAGCCCATTTAACAGTGTCGCTCAAGTCGTGACCTGATATACTCTTATTTTTTTTTTTTTTTGAAAACTTGAAAATTCGATTTATTTATTTTATTATTATATTATTATTTCTATCGTTATTATTATTATTATTATGTTTATTTGTTAATTCAATTATTTAATTTTTATTGTTATTCATCTTCGTTAATTTTCATACTAGAAGTTGGTGTTCTGCTGGATTAATCAGTTGTGTTTTTGACTATTTTTGGTTCCTGAAATCCACTCAGCTTACCAGTGTGCTCGTGAGATATGACCTGTCTACCTGATCTTTACCGTTTCATGATAACCATCAATTGAACCATCAATTTTGCAGGAAACATAGTCAGATGTCCATACAGAAAGTATAGATTTATTCAGAGCATATTTTTATGCATCGCCATATTTAGGTATAGTTACTCAACGCAAATTTATATACTCGCATGTGCATGCAACTAATAGAAACTTCCTAGTGTTAAACTTGCATGTTTTTTTTTTGTGTGGTCATTTAGGGGAGTAATGCTCTCTCTTGCTTACTCAATCGCGCTGTAGGACGACATATTTTTTCTGAAATGCTTCATCGTTTGTGCTGTATTGTTCCTAGTGTGCCTATATAATGAATTAATTAGTCGATATTCAATCGCTGCTCAATACCTAGTGTGCTCTTATGATAACAAAAGTTTGATTCCGGGAGACACCGAGAAAGTAGTAAAAGAGAAATAATTTATCCGTGTACATTTTCAAAAAATAAATTTACTAACTTGGTGGAAATCATGTAAAAATGTTCAGTCATACCTTATTTTTACGTGCATTCATGCGTTAAATATTAGTTTCCCTACGATTTTTGTAGGTGTTATTGTAGTCGTATATTCAATGGTATTTTACGAACCTAATTCAACTCCTCAGATTCCAAGAACAAAAAATTTTACTGGATCCTATTAATATTAACTTGTTATTATTAACCAACTTATTATGAACACATGAAGTCAATGGAAACGATGGGAAATCACATGGAATCAAATGGTTGACGTATTCCTTATTAAAATTATTGTGCCTTTTGTTTTCCTCGTCTATCCGATGTTACGGGAGACAGCGGTGGCTCATGTTCAAGGGCACTGAGAATTCCACTGAGACGGCAAAGGTTGTGATTACGACTCTCAGCGATATCCCATTGTTTTCCGAGTGTGAAAGCATTTCCCGAATTCCACAAATATGTTATTTAATAAATTATATTCTAAGTTCTGTTTATAGTTATTCCATGATACAATGATGTAGGTATAATTACGCCTTTTGGGTGATATGTGGGGGAAAACGTTGCTATGTTAAATCGTACCCAGAAATTTCACTAACTTTCCTGCTGCTGCTTCCTTGGAAGAAATTTTTGTTTATTATGTTTATTTATTGGTTTTTTGTCGACTTTTTTTTGCTATTGTTGTTTTTTATATATTTTTTATTTATTTATTTATTTTTTTTAAAGCGTAGAGTTTGTATAAATTTCATGTCATCTTTTAACTAGCTATATTTGTTCTTGTTGATTAATAATAGTTCACAAATTAATCTGATGGCAAATCACATGAGGTCAATTGTTTGAATGTAATTCGCACTTTTTTGCCAGGAATAGTGTAGTTGAGAAATGTAAGTTTTAGTCGGAAGAATTTCTTGGAAACACGTGAATTTGGAGATTTTGATCACAAATAAACCTTGTAGAGGGCAATCTTAGCTTTAAAAAAAATGTATAATGGTGTACGGTTTCGTTGCGCCACTAAAGAGTTACGGGCGTCCAAAGACTGCACGCGTATCCCCCTCGTGAAAAATTAAGGACCTCAAGTGTTGGGAAAATTTGCTGCGCGATCTCTACAGTTTACTTCAAAGTGTAGGTTTTGGGTTTTTATTCATTTAAATCATATGTTTCATCAAATTTCGTTCCTGTTTTGTTTAGAATTTGTCTGTTTTCCACTTTTTTTGTAGTGGAAGTGTTCAGGTCAAAACTTCGATTTCCAATTTTCCTAGTTTCTAAATTATAGGTATCTATATAATTATGTTTAATTATGCATTTGTTTTTTATTTAAATGGTGACTTTTTCAAACTTATTTTATATTAAGGGGGGGGGGGGGGGGTGCTAAGGCGCCTCCACCATTTGTAAGGAGCTCGATTTGTTCTAGGCTTGTTAACTAGTCGGTCTTCCTGGAAGCTGATGGCTTCAGGAGAGTTCGAGCCGTTACTAGAAGGTATGCCGCCTTGGATATGTTGCTAGGAGAGAGAAAGGGCACTTAAATTATAATTTACTTAGGTTTATTATTACTTAGGGTTACTCAAATCATCGTATATTATTATTATTAGGTACTATGTTTTTGACATTACTATTACTTATGTTATAATTTGTCTTTAAGGGTCCCTAAGCTCTCCAGTGCACAGTTATCCCACACGCGACGCGAGTCGTACTCGGTAAGAGGCGCAACGGTAGGAAAAGTTCGCTTTACCTTAGTGTGGCGAGTCGGTGGCGTGGAGGCGGCAGATATCCCGAGAGGCTGGCTAGTTCCTCCGGGTGACGTATGTAGAGTGAGGGGTCGTCACGTTCCTCAGGCGGCCCTCGGCGAAGATCGTCCTGGTATGGCACTTGGTACTGTGTGAGCTCATACCACGGCGCGATGGAACTTCGTATCCGATGATTGTTAGGAACAAAAGGCCTCGATTCCGATCCTTCAATCGTTTTTATCACCTCTGTTGGTGGTAGGGATAGTTTAGGTGAAGTTGGGCTCAGGCGCGTGGCAAGCTCCGTCAGCGGGAAATGTTGTTTGTGAGGTTTCTCACGCTGGGCTCGTTCGATATTGCTGAAATGTGGGAATGGGCCATTTCCATTCGCACATTCAGGGGTTAGGAATTTTTCATTTTGAAATGCATTAGGTAGTTACCTGTCTGTAGAACGAGTGGACTCTTCTGTGTACCTGGCAGGTTTTTTTAACGCGTCATGTGTCGTCGGTCCTCGCCATCGCCAGCGTCTTTCAAAGTTACTCCAAGCGTCTTTCAAAGAATTTGCTAGATTGTTGCGATATCAACTTAGGATAAAAAAGTGAGTATACCTACGGATACTAGTAAACCTTCTGAAGCTGAATGGATTTCGCGTTGTGCTAAGTTAAGTGACGTTACTTTTTAATTCACTCCTACCCCCACCACTTCTGTCAAACCGGACTTATTGGTTAGTGTGATGATCCAGCGGGAGCAATAAGTACACGAGACTGCTTGAGTCGAGTTGTGACTTGATTGACTGTTTATTGGTTAAATACATCGCCTTTTTATACCCCTTATTACAGACCCGGAGGGGGGTAGGGGAACCCCGCTCCGGGAAGCCGCCAAGACGCGGCTTATACCTCAAGTGACGCTATTACATGTTAATAGGGAGCAGCCGATCACTACAGTTAGCATCCAAAGTTAGCATCTTAGCTGCTCGCCTTAGATGTGGCCAAAAGATATGGCCGTTCCCTAATGAACTTATCTCTTAGGAACTCTCTTTTAACTACTTGTACTCCACTTATACCTTCACGAAGTTGTGACAAACGGGAAAAGTATTTTGAACTCTATTAAAAGGTTTCCTCCCCTTTTGTCGACAGCCTCCGCCCTTTCCCCCTTGGAGGCGGCAAGTGTTGGTTGGATTTTCCCTTACCGTCGTCCAACGCATCCTTCAACAATCATGTGAAGAATTTCCGATTTCGTCTCTACTTATTTTCACTATAATATACCTACCAGACTTTCCATCTATACAGGTAAATTATTACACAACGGTTCATTATTTACCTTATGCTTCACGAATAACTACTACTACTACTACTACTTTTCATGAATCATCGAATCCCGCGCATTTGTATGAAACTTCAACTCCGGGGCCGGCTCCAGTACTCGATTTAGGGCTTTCCTGGGGGGAGCTCGAGGGTATACAGAAAACAGTGATCTACGCAGGAATAATAAATCGTTGTGTAATAATTTGCAGCGTTTTTTAATTCCATTTTCGGATTCTACTTACCTTGAAATGGAAACCATCAAATTTTGACAGGGTTTCATTTTTTATTTTAAAATAATAATACTGATTCCAAAGGTTCATTATTGACCTCTTGGACAAGTGACACACGTGGACAAAGAAAAAATTATGATTAAGTAAATCGATCTCATTATTGTTACATCTAGCACCCACTGAGTGGGAGGCAGTGGGGACGTTCCGTTACATCATCGCGAGTATCATTCTACTACCAAAATTACAGACTAAATGGAATGTCTCATTTACCTACTCTTATTTCAGATCGGGTTCCCGAAAAGCCAAACAGTCAAATACCCACTGACTATAAGGATTTTTCAAACCAAGATTTCGACGACTATTTTCCAGACGAGTGAGTAGCGAGTACCGAACGATTTCTTTAAACTCGGTTTAAAAACGCTGCAAATCCCTGCACAACGGTTTATTATTTTGTATAGAATACCCTTCTGTTACAGATCACATCTCTATGTATAGATAACCCGTCTATATAATATGATATGTACTATTCTATACATATTATGTAGATCGCAGACCCTCCGTAGGTTAGTACCTAACCCCGTACTCGTTACTAGGTACCTACCTAAATCACGAGTTAAATGTTGCTAAAATAATTCTGCCGATGACAAACAGTACCTAACAAAAGAAACACACATAATGAAGTTCTGAAAAGAAATTGTTGATGAGGAGTGAAAAAAGTTGCAAACGTATCTACCAACAAACTCCAGCCCCTTCTACGTAGATGGTATAATGAACCGTTGTGTAATAATTTACCGTTGAGTAATGATTTACCGTAGTAATAATTTACCCATCAAAAATACTTCAACGTTTGTTCAAGTTTCACTACCTACCAACAAACTCAAAAAGAGCCGTCATTTTTCAAATGAAATAATATCACAGAACAACCAACTCGACTTCATACTCCGCCAATATAATCAGGTGATCCCTACCAATGATTTTATCTCCGCCAAAATTCCTATTGTGGGCGCGTCTCTGGTTACGACATTTGGTTTGAATTGTATACAATTTTATTCACACTGGAGTCGAAAATGCCTGTCGGTGCAAACTTCGGGGCCTTACTGTGAACGAACGGCTGGACGTACGATGCTCCGGATGGTCTTAAAAAACTCGCAACTTCAAGAACTATTTAAAACCGTAAAAATATTCACGTAAAAAAATGGTATAGGCGTTTTGAAAATTTCAACCCCTATTTTGAACCCCTTAGAGATGACTGACACTAACGTCGAGCTTCGAGGACCAACTAGACGCCGAACGGAACCTATAACCCGAATTTCATCAATTTTTTTTCATGGTAACTAAGAAAAGTGGTCCGTACGGCGGACAGACAGAAATATTTTTATTGCAGTTTTGGATTCTACATACCTTGAAACGTAAACCATCAAATTTTGAGGGGGGGTAAAAATTTTTTTTTCATGCTCGATTCCAATGGTTCATCATTGAAAATAATAAACCAAATTATATAAGTACCTACCGTTTTTTCCAATCTATAATTTATTTGTCAACCATCCCTAATTTGCTTTTTAAGACTACTTTACTCTAAAAACTCCTCCTAAACAACCATCCCGTTAACGAATCTTCATTTTATGACATTTCTCGAAGATGAGCACAGACGTTAGCTTAGACTTAGACCATGTCACTGGTTAAAGTTTGAAATTTTTTAATAAGTTCGACAAACCTGATTTAGCTCATAACCTTGCAATTTCCTATGCGTTTCATAGCCAACAGCATTATCATCAGCTATTCATTGCCTAGTTTCTTTCTATATACACCTACTTCTCAGAGAGTCGATCAGACATGAATGACGGGAGCTGGCCCTGAAAATTTATGTTACTAGTCGAAAAGGTTTGAATATCGAAATCGAATCTGCCCATCAGATGAGGTATTGCAAGGGTAGTCTACCAACCGGAAATTGGTGGGACTTACCATGGTGGCCGTTTAGTGTACAGAAAATCATCAAAATTTGACTCATATGACGATACACGAAATTTTAACAGGAGATTCTAACAACATAATGGACCAAAAAACCACCATTTTGTCAGCCACCATTTTCTTGGCGGGACTTAGCGGTAGACGGGACCTGAATTTCAATTTATTTTGTACAAATATGACTAACTCGACGATGCATGAAATTGTAATGGTTTTAGTTTTCAGTTGGGGGTAAAACCGGGATTTTTGCTGGCCTGAGACATATTATTTAAATGTGTATGCAATGAACGTATCTCAAAATACGTAAGTCCCTGTATGTAAGAAGAAAATGGTTGAGCGAACTCTATTATCCCTTCATTGTCTTTAAACGTGTAGGTTCCATGCGAACAGATCTTACCAGTCCCATGAAAAACAAATTGTTTCTTTGGAGTTGTTCTTCATAAATAAGATGAACTTGTCGTACGAGTGGGTGGGCATCGGGCCTATCACAAAATGGCTCTGAGACAGCTCGATATCAGCGGCATCGTCGTCGAAGTGAGACTCGATTGGCATCTTTTTCAGCATCACCATTGGACTTATCTGGATTCAAACACCAATTCATATAATAAATCCAGTGTGTGTGTGGTGTGTGTGGGGAGGGGGGTTGTTTGTGTGTCTGTGGTTTGTCCAAAGTGATGAAGAAAATTTGGTACCACGTAGGAAAATACCCTAAAAAAAATTGAAAGAATACCTACAATAGCCACCAAAATACCTAGCAAAAAATCGCACGTACATAAGACGTTGGTAATAAATTATTAATATCATTAGTCCGCCATGCTACGCTACACTAATTATTATTACAAATTATACAAATTAGTTAACAGAGAGTTTTTCAGCACCCTCACGCAGAAACGAAACAGAAAACGACACCAAAACGGAAATGGCGGATAGGGCGACCAAAGTCAGATACTAACCTCTTACGGTTCAGGTATGACATTAATCGAAACGCATGACATCCTACATGAATAATTTTCAGGTTAGAAACCGAAAATGGAATAATTAAAATAATTTTGCCCGTCCGCCGCCCGTGTGCTTCGCCCTTTCCTTAGTTACCACGAATGAAAATTAATGAAATTTGGTTTGTAGGTCCCATTTGGAGTCTAGTTGGTCCGCGAACCTTGGTGTTACTGAACTGTCAGTCATTTCTAAGGGGTAGAAAATAAAGGCTGGCATTTCCAGGGCGCCGTTATCTCTATTGGTTTATTATTCTGTGAATAATACACCTATGTAATCGCTCAGCAAAACATTTTCATAATCCCCCCTCAAAATTTGTTCTTTTACGTTTCAAGGTGCGTAGATTCTGCCGTCTCACGCATAACTACTTCATTTTCGGTCTAAACACTTAGTTCTTTCGAACACAGGCTCCATTTGGGCCCTAGTTGTGTCCCGAAACTTTGCAGCCCGATCGGAATACACCCAGGGGTGTTATGAGTGAAAATGGGAATAAAAATAGGTATTTTTTGTGTTTTAGTAACATGATCTTTTGAGTTATCGTTTTCCATGTTTTTTGGGGACGAGAAGACCGAATATTAAGTTGATTTTGACCAAAGAGTGGAAAATTGAGGTTCTACCAAAGGTTCAGCTCCCAACATTGATTTTTTATGAGTAAACAACGTGGGAAATCGTCTGAAATCACCATCAATTTGGTCAACACATGAATCAAGACCACTAAATGGTACTATCAATGATCAAAGATAATTTGAAAAAGGAGCGTACCTAATTCGTGTTATGGGGGCCAAAATTGGTGGAAACCATCAGAAATAGCTATTCCAATTATTTCACATGAAAGACACAATAAATGAACAGCCAAAATTTCTGCAGGTATGTCCAGTAGAATAATTAACCCATGTGACTGCAGCGTTTTTGGAATTTACGCACCTTTAAACTTGAAAGAAAATTTTGTGAGGTGTTATAATTTTTTTTTGCGGAGCTAATACGTAGGTGTATTATTCACAGAATATTAAACCCAAATTTACAAAAATCCATTCGAAAAACATAGCTCGGTCAACGCTTCAATTTCTTCGGCATTTTCTTGAAATTCCAATTTTGGATTTGAGATCTACGTATAAAAAAGAAAAAAACGCTGCAAATCCCAGCACAACGGTTTATTATTTTGTACAGAATAACGTTCTGTTACAGATCACAGCTCTCTGTACAGATAACCCGTCTATATAATATAATACGTACCTACTAGTCTATACATATTATGTAGATCGTAGACCCTCCGTAGGTTCCTACCAAACCCCGTACCCGTTACTAGGTACGTACCTAAATCACGAGTTAAATGTTGCTAAAATAATTCAGTCGTTGACAAACAGTAACTAAAATGGAAAAAAGAAACGCACATAATGAAGTTCTGAAGGGAAATTGTTGATGTGGAGTGAAAAAAGTTGCTAACATACCTACCAACAAACTCCAGCCTCTTCTACGTAGGTGGTATAATGAACCGTTGTGTAATACTTTACCGTTGTGTAATAATAATTTACCCATCAATAATACTTCAACCTTTGTTCATGTTTCACTACCTATCAACAAACTCCAAAATAGCAATCATTTTTCAAGTGAAATGATATCACAGAACAACCATCTCGACTTCATACTCCGTGAATATAATCAGGTGATCCCTAGCAATGATTTTTATCTCCGGCCAACTCGATTGTTAGCGCGTCCCTGGTGATGAGATTTGGGCTAAATGTATACAATTTCATTCACCCTGCTGTTCAAATACTCGTTACTAGGTACCTACCTAAATCACTAGTTAAATGTTTCTAAAATAATTCTGTCTATGACAAACAGTAAATAAAATGGCAAAAAGAAACGCAAATAATGAAGTTCTGAAGGGAAAATTGTTGATGTGGAGTGAAATAGATGCCCCACCTGCGTAGATCACTGTTTTCTGTGGTCAATAACTACCCTCGTGGTTAAGTTTAATGAACCGTTGTTTAATAACTTGCCCATCAATACTACTTTAACGTTTGTTCAAGTTTCACAAGTACCTACCTACCAACAATATCCAATAGTCCATCACTTATCAAATGAAATAATATTGTAATTGTAATTGTAAATCGTTTATTGTACATAGGGCTGTTGCCCCTCATAGTGTAGATTATTTTACAAGGTTGTGGAAACAAAATAGTAGGTACTTTCGTAAGAATGAAAAAAAAGTACAAACAAATATAAGAACACAACAGAAATATAAGAAAAAACAATACAAGAAATATTAAATGTAAGATGCTGAAGAATTTTAAAAGGATTACAATTGTGAAAATTTTGAGTTCACTAAACTAGCTGAGAGAGATCGATTGATGTCGAAGGAAGGGGGTGTGTAAGTAAGGAAGACAGTAGAAGATGGGTAGAAGGGGCCAGCTAGCTGTTTTGGGTGACGAAAGATTTAGCAGCGCTTTTAAACCGGGTTATGGAGGGAAGGGAACGTATTTGGAGAGGTAAGGAGTTCCACAGTCTCGCACCAACCACACCAAATGACTGGCTTATGGCTCTAGATCTATGTTGCACAATCCTTACTGCATTAGACCTTGACGATATGGCACGAGAGATCAAACAGGAAAGGTGTGATGGCACCAAGCCTTTGATAATTTTAAACAAGAAAATTAAGTGTCTGAGCTGGAAGTAACCAAAAATATCTACTCCTAATATCTTGCTTCTAAGATGAGATACATGACCACGAGGCTTGATATCAAAAACATATCTAATAGCACTATTAAAAGCGACGGCAAGGCGATTTTTTGATTTGGAGTCGAGGGAAGGGCTGAACAGGGTGTCACAGTAGAGGAAAAATGGGACAATGAGGGCAACCACCAGATCTCTCTTCAATTCAGGGGGGGTGAAGCTCCTCAAGCGTTTCAAAGAATGCAAGGCTCCGTACACTCGTCTGCAAATATGGTTTATATGAACGTCCCAGGTCAAGCAGGAGGTGAAATGGACACCCAGGTTGAGGACTGAGGGCGAGTATGGAACAGGGATGCCATTTACAAGGACAGGAGGTATTGGGTCAGTAGGAATATGGTTTTGTAAATTACAATGCACTGAGACTTTTTAGGGTTTAAAAAGATACCATTACCCTTACCCCAATCAGAAATGCGACCCAATTCGGAATTAACCTTGCTAATAGTTTCAACGACTTCTTCGATTCTGCATCTTAATATGTAAATTTGAAGATCGTCGGCAAAGAGCATAAATGAACATGATTTCAAGACGGATGGGCGATCGTTGATGAATAAAGAAAATAATAGCGGTCCCAAGACCGTTCCCTGGGGGACACCGCGATGGAGCTGAGAGACCAGAGCTGATGGAGCCACACTTAATTTTCTGATAACGGTCAATCAAGTACGAGTACAACAGTTTACAAGCTGAGGAAGACAGGTAGAACTGTTCGCGCAATTTCTTTATCAAAAGTTTGTGTCCAACTGAGCCAAAGGCATTCTTCCAGTCAAGAAGGACCAGGACAGTACACTGATTGTGCTCAATGCCCCATCTGATGTCATTGGTGACTTTAAGAAGAGCTGATTCGCAGCTGTGATAAGGTCGGAATCCTGACTGGAATCTACAAAGTAGGTTATGCGAAGAAATTTTGGCTAGTAACTGCTTGTGAATAATAATCTCCGTACCTTTACATGGCAAAATGCTGATAGACCTGAAGTCCTCAAAGCTCCGGGGAATGTTGGTCTTAGGAAGAGGAATAACATGAGCTATTTTCCAGTCTTTTGGAAACTTGGAAGAGGTTAGAATGAAGTTGAATAAATGATTAAGGTGGTCGAGGATGAATGGTAGAATGAGGAATAAGAATTTTTTCGGAATTCCATCGGACCCGTGTGCATCAGATACAACAGACAGAACAGCCTCGGTAGTATCGTCGCTGTTAATATTAGAAAAGGAGAAGGATTCATTACAATCGTCCGGACTGAGAAGGTCTTGAATATTAATGTCATTGTCGTCTTGTGGTGCTGAGGTAAAGTGGCAGTTTAAATCATCAATATCCACAGCAGGTAGCTCAATTTCTTTATCTCGCGCTAAGCCCAGTTTCTTGATGTTCCGCCAGAGAGTAGGTAATATCGCAGAACAACCAACTCGACTTCATACAGCCATCCTTGATTATAATCAGGTGCTCCCTAGTGATGATATCCGGGCCGGATTTATACCGTTTGATTCACGATCGTGCTGACGAAGCTTTTTGGTGCACACGAACGGCTGGACGTACAATGCTCCGGGTGGTCTCAAACAATTGTTTAGCTCAAGGCAAATTTAATAACGTAAAATAACCATACCCTTCTACCAAAAGTTTTCGAGCTACGGCTCTCTGAAAATTTCAATCCCTATTTTGAACCCCTTAGAGATGACTGACAGTAACGTCGAGCTTCGAGGACCAACTAGACCCCGAACGGAGCCTATAACCCGAATTTCATCAATTTTGTTTCATGGTAACTAAGAAAAGTGGCCAGTACAGCGTACGGCGACAGACAGAATTTTTTTTATTGCAGTTTTGGATTCTACATAGGGTACCTTGAAACGTAAACCATCAAATTTTGAGGGGGGATTAGAATTTTTTTTCATGCTCGATTCCAATGGTTCATTATTGAAAATAATAAACCAAAATTGATAGCGTAACATCTCCAAGCCTTCAAAAAACGCAAGAATTGCAAGTCTCAACTTGAATGGTTTTTGTATAAAAGTAAAGTTGAAGATTATTTATCGAAGTCTGCCTCCAATGAAAGCATTAGCCGGTTTTCTAAGATTTCTGAGTGTTACTTAACCATGCTGTGAACGACAGAGGCCAAAAATATAAAAATATCTACAAATCATACTTACACTGCTCGGTCCCGATTACACAGAATTGGATTTCCTTTTTCTCCCCCAGAGGAACATACTAGTTACGCTGGTACCAATGGACTAAAAATTAATATTTTTGCAGTTATTTTGAGATACTGCAGCTGATGGGCTATTTTATTGCGGTAAATACCTACATGAACATCATCAATATTAACGCAAAACCGACGCAAAACAGAAGTTGTTTTGTACCCAATAATTCCCCACGTTGGCTGTTAGGCACCAATAGGGCACCGGGAATGGCGCCACATGATGGGGGAAAAAAGGGATTTTCGGGTAATTATCTCATTGCGATGGGAGGACATACCAAGTGCTGTGATTATCCTATTCCTCCACATTATCTATATTAACTTTTTGACAAAACTGTGCTTACTTCTTGGCGAAGAGATCCGCGAGCTTCGATTAAAACATGATATTCTTCACCAACTTCATCCACTACAGCTAACTTGGCCTGAAACCGGTTTGTCACGTGAGTAGGTGCCATAATGTAAAATTTAAATAGGTATTTAAATTTTAATATGTTACAAATCTAAAATTTAAATATTCAACATTTGAGATTCAACGTTAGGCGGTAGTCGGTTGTCCAGTTATGTTTAGTGAAACGTCGAAAAAAATCATGTCAGAAGCTTCGATTTTTGCTGTACTCATCACAATTTCACATTTGTTGTAACTACTCGTACCTACCTAGTTTGACGTTGCATCCGAATGAGGAACAACCCTTTCTATTCAACCAACTACTTACTGGTAACTAAATCAATATTTCGAATGATACAAATAATTTAATAGCCTCCGAAGGTTGCTTGGTAGGTATCTCCTACCTACCTACCAGTTCTGTACCTACTACTAGGTCCTAGTTAAGTCGATTACACCTCTGCCTTCTACAAACGCTGCGAAGTCCTTGCCACACGGGTTTACTATTCTATTGGACATACCTACAGAAATGTTGGCTGATCATTAATAATTATTGTTTCTTTCATGTGAACTAGATATTTCTGAGTTTTCACCAATTTTGGCCCAAAAAAACACGAATTACGCTCCTTTTTGGTTTATTATTCCGTGAATAATACACCTATGTATTCGCTCAGCAAAAAATTTTTATAACACCCCCTCAAACTTTTTTCTTTTCCGTTTCAAGGTGCGTAGATTCCAAAAATGCAATGTCCGTCCGCCGTCCGCCGTACGCCGTACGCCTTACGCCGTATCACGTGTACAGGCTTCATTTTAGATCTAAAAAAGTCGTTCTTTCGCACACATGCTCCATTTGGGCCCTAGTTGTGTCCCGAAACTTTTCAGCCCGATCGGAATATACCCAGGGGTGTTATGAGTGAAAATGTGTGTAAAAATAGGTACTTTTTGCGTTTTAGCAACATGTTAGTAAAATGAGCTTTTGAGGTATCGTTTTCCATGTTTTTGGGGACGAGAAGACCGAATATGAAGTCGATTTTGACCAAAGACGCGGAAATTGAAGTTTTACCATTGGTTCAGCTCCCAAAATTGGTTTTTTTTTAGTCAAAAACCTGGAAAACTGTCTGAAATCACCATCAATGTGTATACTAACATTAGAAAAAGTGTAAACAGCTGAATCAAGACCATTAAATCGCACTACCAATGATCAAAGATGATCTGGGGGGAAAAAAAGTGTACCTATTTCATGTTTTGGGGGCCAAAATTGGTGGAAATCATCAGGAATAGCTATTTCAATCATTCCACATGAAAGAAACTATAAATTTAACTGCCAACAAGAATCTCTAGAACTCCAATAGAATAATAAACCCATGTGACAAGGACTTTGCAGCGTTTTTTTCAAATTATCTTTGATCATTGGTAGTGTCATTTGTCTTGATTCACCTGTTGACACAATTTCCCAGGTTTTTGACTCATAAAACATTAATTTTGGGAGCTGAACCATCGTTACAACCACAATTCTTCACTCTTTGGTAAACATCGACTTCATATTCTGTCTTCTCACCCTAAAAAACATGGAAAACGATAACTCAAAAGCTCATTTTACTAAAACACAAAAAAAAAAACTTTTTTTACAACCATATTTCACCCATAACACCCTGGGGTGTATTCCGATCGGGCTGCAAAGTTTCGGGACACAACTAGGGCCCAAATGGAGCCTATGTACGAAAGAATGATTTTTTTATACCGAAATTGAAGTAGATAAGATATGCATGACTATGCGGACGGCGTACGGACATTGCATTTTTGGAATCTACGCACCTTGAAACGTAAAAGAAAAGATTATGAGGGGGTGTTATACAATTTTTTTGCTGAGCGATTACATAGGTGTATTATTCACAGAATAATAAACCAGAACAGGAGCTTAAATCGTTTTTTTGGTGCCAACATTGGTGGAAACAATCAAAAGTAGCTATTTCAATTATTGCACATGAAAGAATCAATAAATTAAGAGCCTAATTTACGTATGTGCAACAGAATAATAAACCCATGTGACAAGGACTTTGCAGCGTCTTTGGAATCTACGCACCTTGAAAGGAAAATTGAAAAAATGTTGAGGGGGTGTTATACTAATTTTTTGAAACCCATTATCTAATGAAGGAAAACGACAACAACAGGCATAAAAATGTTCTTTGTAAGGCCTACTATAGGGAAAAATCTCGCCATGACTTCGTTCGAGTAATCAATAATCATAGAAAAGGTGGTCGCGACTGGACAGCCATTAATGAATGGTGGACTCACGTCGGCAACATTCCCGATACTTGAACCAGTTATACTATTTCCTCATTTCTATAAGCAGGTACCACTTATTAGGTCATCCCTTCTGAACACCTTGTCGTGGTACCCCTCGAGTTCTTACCGTTTAACCAAATAAACAAAGGGAATGACGAGCTGAGCGACGCCGAGGGGAAAGTAGGAGAAGGGTCCCCTCCATCAACCGCCATCGGCGCTCAACGGTTGTAACGGCCTTTGATGGGCGGGGGACGGGTGGAAAGGGGCCTTTATAAGCAGCCCTGCTAGCCCAGCTCCTGATTCGACTGACCAATCTCCGATTTGTAACTTTCCTCTCTCTCGCCCTTTCTCTCTCTCCACTACCCTTCTCCTGCAGTCACTGTGGTGATAACCATGGGGCGCCTTCCTCTCTCTCCTCTAGCACTCGCTGTGGTGACAACCGCTGGGTGCTAGCAAAAGACTCCTAAGGAACACCTAATACGTGCTGTGGTGATAACCGCGGGGCGTTAGCAAAAGACTCCTATGGAGCACATCCTTCACTCATCCATCCTTACCAACCTCATCCAACTTTCCACCCGACTGTCTAAGTCCACTCACCGGCTCACGACAGGGGCGGATCCAGAATTTTTTTCCGGGGGGGGGGGGGGGGGGGGTCACAGGGTAGAACAATATAAAAAATAACTAAAAATAACAAAATAACCAAACGAACAATACAAACCGAATTTTCAACCTTATGCCTGAACTCGTCCAATTTGTCTGCTTACAAAATTAATTGTATTTATTTATAAAATTCATTGTTTAAGTAAAAAATATTTTTCAATATCTATTAATTATTTAACTGATAAATGTATTTATTTTCAATTTTCTTCTAAAAAAGAGTCCTAATGTGTTTTCAAACAAATTGGCGCATTTTATGGCAGCGTAGCTAACTTAAGAGTTTGCAAATCAAAACATTGAAACCACAACAATCTATTGTTGATCTCAGTGGATTCAGTATCGTTTTTACTGAATCTGGCAGGAAAGAAAACGAGAACGAAAAAAAAACAAGATAATGATTAACAAAAATAAGAAGAAATAAACAAGGTTTAATTTGACGTATACACAAGGTAAATTAATTGACATAATTGTATATAAAGTAACATTGGTAGGACCAAGTGTACGATTATATTCGACTAATTTTGACATTTTTGATCGAATCATTTTAGATTTTTTATAGTTCTTTTTTGTTTTCAGTTTTTTTAACACTGTCTACTGTTTGTGTAATTAGAAATTACAGTAATTAGTGGCGAGGGCATTGGAATTTCAATTTGACGGATGTTTTATGGTAAATATTTACACAGTTGTATATGAAGCAAAATTGAGAAGACCATGTGGCCAAATCAGTTATTAATTTAAAATTCAAATTGCAATAATGTTTTGTTTCTAGAATTTCTCGTAAATATTTATCACTTTTATTTGAGGGGTTCCCCACAAGAACCGAATAAGTCCAAAATTGGCAAACGCCAGAAACAAGCATTTTGTAAAACGCTCTTCTCAGAGGGAAATGCTCCGTTTGTGAACAATCGTTCAGCTCTGCTTTTGGTTTATTATTCTGTGAACAATACACCTATGTATTCGCTCAGCAAAAAATTTTTATAACACCCCCTCAAAATTTTTTCTTTTCCGTTTCAAGGTGCGTAGATTCCAAAAATGCAATGTCCGTCCGCCGTACGCCGTCCGCCGTATCACGTGTACAGGCTTCATTTTCGGTCTAAAAAAATCGTTCTTTCGCACACATGCTCCATTTGGGCCCTAGTTGTGTCCCGAAACTTTTCAGCCCGATCGGAATATATGCAAGGGAGTTATGAGTGAAAATGTGTATAAAAATAGGTACTTTTTGCGTTTTAGCAACATGTTGGTAACATGAGCTTTTAAGGTATCGTTTTTCATGTTTTTGGGGACGAGAAGACCGAATATGAAGTCGGTTTTGACTAAAGAGTAGAAAATTGAGGTTCTACTAGATGTTCAGCTCCCGAAATTGAATTTTTATGAGTCAAAAACCTGCGAAATCGTCTGAAATCAACATCAATTTATAGAATAACACTGGGAAAAGTGTCAACAGGTGGATCAAGACGATTAAATGGTACTATCAATGATCAGAGATAATTTATTTAAAAAAAAAAGAAGGAGCGTACCTTATTCGTGTTTTGGGGGCCAAAATTGGTGGAAACCACCAGAAATAGCTATTTCAATTATTTTATATGAAAGAAACAATAAATAAACAGCCAACATCTCTGTAGGTATGTCCAATAGAATAATAAACCCATGTGACAAGGACTTTGCAGCGTTTTGGTTTATTATTCTGTGAATAATACACCTATGTATTCGCTCAGCAAAAAATTTTTATAACACCCCCTCAAAATTTTTTCTTTTCCGTTTCAAGGTGCGTAGATTCCAAAAATGCAATGTCCGTCCCCCGTACGCCGTACGCCGTATCACGTGTACAGGCTTCATTTTCGGTCTAAAAAAGTCGTTCTTTCGCACACATGCTCCATTTGGGCCCTAGTTGTGTCCCGAAACTTTTCAGCCCGATCGGAATATATCCAGAGGTCTTATGAGTGAAAATGTGTATAAAAATAGGTACTTTTTGCGTTTTAACAACATGTTAGTAACATGAGCTTTTGAGGTATCTTTTTCCATGTTTTTGAGGACGAGAAGACCGAATATGAAGTCGATTTTGACCAAAGACGCGGAAATTGAGGTTTTACCAAAGGTTTGAAATGCAGGCTGATTCTGGGGGGGTCATGACCCCTGTGACCCCCCCCCCCCCCCCTTGGATCCGCGCCTGGCTCACGACACACCTAAAAAATTCTCCTCTCAACTATCGAAAACTGGCATTATAATGGATGAACCAATCAAAACTCTTCCTCCTCCTTCCAGGCTTAGTAGTTCAGAGCATCATTAGATCAGATGTTCAGATTTCCACAACGCATAGCTGAGTGTCATTTTGAAAGCCGTAATCATGTAAACATGATGACGATGACTCACCCTGTACGTTTTCATCTCGAACGGGTTGAATTCGATAAACAAAGGGTAAGTCGAATAAGCGGCCACTCGGGCTCGGGCATTTAGAATTCGGAACACTCTATTGTTCACGAACAACCATTCTGCCCAGTACCTGTTGTCCTTCTGAGAATGGTTGTACAGCCAAATTACCTTAAACAGAATGTTAATCATTTAGCATCAGACAATAATAAAAGGAAAAGGTGAAAAACCTTTGATGATAGGTGAAGACCTAGAAAAGCTCCTAGGTCGTTTCTAGGAGCTACCGAGATTGTGTTTTGCCTGTAGTTTGGTTTCTGTACACCGTAGGTACAAGCATCGTATTAAAAGGATTAATTCCACGAGTACGAGTAGGGTCGAAGTGCGGATTGCGGCACACTAGTCACTTCTTCTTACGCCTCTTAATGTACGTTGGCGATCCAACTGGCCCGTTAACTCCAGGGTAATAAAGTGCCTTGCAACCTTGTACACGCTTGTAGCTGGAGCCATCCGTGACTCCCAGGGTTTCTTGATGTACAAGCTCCTAATTTCGTTCCTAACGGACAATTTGTTTGCTTTAGTCTTAGCTTTACGAGCAGAATAGTTATGTGAGTTAATTTTAATACTAGCATACCTAGGAATAATGTTATTAGCTAAACATTCCTTGTTAAACTAAGCAAAGGTTTTATGAAGTTGAAGATTATTATTACGTAATCTGGTTAGTAGTTCCTCAGCCTGACTGGCTGTGTCTGGTACTGAATCTAAAAGGTTATTTCCGCTAGTGTAAGAAGTAACATTACATGCCCAAAAATCTTTCAATTCCTTTGTTCCCCAAGACACCTCTCACTTCTCCCTCCACATAAATAGATACCAACTGACGAAATAACTCTAGCATTCTCTCGACGGCCTGATGATGATGTCGTTACGTCGAAAGCGCTCGCCTCTAGTACTCCAGCTAGTGACGACGGACTGCTCCGGAAGATATGGTAATATTACTTTTTACATTAGCGGAAATAGCCCTTTAGATTCAATACCATGTATGCATGGTTTTCACCATGCTATGCATGCATGGGTCACTCTATTATGGAGTTTTTTCAAGACGGCCATTAAAGGACACTCGATTACCTACTAGTGTGCCAGAACCCGCATTTTGACCTTAGCGATACAAATCTGTTTTACTTGAACATATCTGCTGTCATCGCCAATGAAAACGTCCTCCATGCGAAATTTGAACGATCGCTGTCCATGATTTGTTGGAAGGAGGAAATTTATGCTGGCAATGGCCGACCCGCTGATGATACCCCTTTCGACGTCGACGCAAACGACGACGGGGTCGACGGCTTTGCCCGCGACACGTGTAACCTGGTGTCTGGCATTTCGATGAGACGTTTTGATGGGATTCCTCGACACCAACAGATTCAAAGCGAAATCACATTCTTCAGTCGTCTCATATCTCACCAACACTGCGAGCACCACGGTTTCACCAGTCTGCAACCCATACGTCAAGAATAGAAAACATTCGCATTTGCTGAAATACCAGTAAAACATGCCGACTTATTGGAAATTGTATTGTTGAAGAAACTAACCTACTCAGTTGATAGCTGTAAAAGCTTGGAGCCCCCCTTCCCCCGCATTTCGTTTTTTTGGACTTAAGACTTCTAGACTTTATCCAGGTGAAAACCTGGCTGCTCTCATCCCTAAATGTAGGCAGTAATTTCTCCAACCCATTATATAATATAACAGAACAATAATAAATTAATGCTCCTCGATTCAAATTCAAACTTATTTCTCAGTTCGATTTGGACAAAATCATCAAATCAGTGAATGGGAAGTCAGCTCCTGGAATCGATGGACTATCTTTAAATATTATTAAACAAAAAGCTGACGCACTGTCCAACTCCCTCGTACACTTTACTAACGCTAACTCACTCCCTGAAACTCTTCAAAAATCGCGAGAGTGATAGCAATTTTTAAGGGTGGCAATGCAGAACAGCCTCCAAGTTACCGCCCTATCTCTTTGCTAAGTGTATTCTTAAAGCTAACTGAAAGGTGGGTAAAACAGCAACTAAATGAATACCACCTCGAATCAAATGATATTCTCTCCCAATGGCAGTTCGGCTTTCGCAAAAGCACGGGAGTCGATGAAGCGTCTGTTTCAGTTTATCTTTCGTATTTAAGGCTAAAGGCATAGCACACACCCGAGACCGTTTGTCGGTAGATAGTTCTGTCGATGTCCGACGGTAGGGCGCACACCAAAACAGTTTTGCCCTGGTAAACCCTGCTCACTTGCAGACAGTTGTGCGTCGACGGTTGTGGACGGTGTTTTGACTAGGTACAACAATCACAATATGACGGTTTAAACTAGTTTTGCCTCGTTAACACTAGCTTTGACTCACTTGGGTTCTGACTGCAACACACTACAGTATACCACCCCACACTAATATTTATTATATATTATGCAATTATAATCAATAATTTATTGTCATCTTGTAGTGGGTAATAAATAATTTCTGTATTCACTTAGGTACCGACTTTACTTCTTTCCTCGCCATGCATTGCACTCCAGTTTGGAACCACTTGTTCACACACCTCCTCCCACAATGTTTTCTTAATATTAATATTAGCATACTCTTTCAAAGTTTTATTATACAAGGCTGGCCTTGCTTCTACTAACTCTATCAATGACTCTACACTTTCATCCATACTTGAAACAAACAAATTTATATGTACACCTTGTACAAAACTCTAGGTATGAGTAGGTATACCTTGTCTGCGATCTGGACATCGAATGGCTGGCAAATCGTGTCGATCCCGACAGTATGTCGTAGGTATGCGCTCATTTGGAAAACCCCATAAGCTTCTGTATCCTACTAATCCCACCCAGACAGTCGGTCAACAAAAAATTCTCGGGCGTCGAGCTCGCCCGTCGACATTTCTGTTGTCTACTTGTCTAGTTCGTAAGTGAACGCTCCTCCCTTCAGGTAAATGACATCGACTGGCTCTCGACAATCGACGAAAACAGTCTCACGACAATATATCTCAGGTGTGCGCTATGCCTAAATATCCCCGGTTTAGTTCCAAAAGCTGCCACCACGCTGTGCTTCAAAATGAGCTAAAACTAATTAGAATACTGTGACTAAACCGCTCGTCCGATTTTCTCTCTAAACTGTATTAATTTTCCTGCAGAAACCCAGTCAATAAATGGCAAAGATTTATGTTTAAGAAACAAAAATTGCAACCATGTATCATGTTTCCACGCGACTCTCCACTATGCATTGTGCGCAAAAAGAATTGACGCTCAAAATTGACTCGCAAAATCGACTCGCAAAAAATGCGAGTATCCCAGGGCTCGTTTCCACGCGACTCTCCACAGGAGCATCTAGGAGAAGAGTGTGGTGGAACGGCCCGAGCGCTGCCTAGCGAAGACCAGATGAACCTACCGGAGCTCAAGAACCTGGGTTATCGCTAGTTATCTCTTATCAGTCGGCCGATGTGTATCGTGTCAAAATTATTCCCGTATTCCTAATTCCTAAACGATCCTAAATATTCCATAATGTTCATAATTCATGATTCAGTGCATAGTGTTTCGGTGCAGTAAATGTGACAAAATATAAGAGGAGAGCAGCTCTCTTCGGACACATCGCTTCTGAAAACACCGAGATAAAGCTTCCGTAACCACTATTTTCTACAAAGAGGGCTAAGAAAAAATGTATAAATAAATATTTTTATGACGGCTTTCATTTTGGTTTCGGCTGAATCATGTATGAACTTATCATAACATTGTCACACAAAAAATGCAATTTTGATATTTTTGTATCATTTTTTTTTCTAATTTGGGAGAAGACTGAATTCTGTAATCCAAAGAGGCGTGGTTGAGTTTGGCAAAATGAGTTTTCTGTACCCAGTAAGAGACCTCAGTTAAGTACCATAAGTTTTTCATTATCTAGGTAGGTACCTAGTATTAATAAAAATTGTGCTTTTGTAAATTCAAATCTCCCCACTTTTTATGTGTTCCTCTCCCCATCTTGAGGTAGCAGGTACCTTTTTAAGTTCTCTCCGTCATTGTTGAAGACGACATATTCCGAAACATGTTCGTATAGTAACTTCAAACCAAACAAAATCGACTTGGATCTGACTCAGACAGTCAACTCCCTCATTCGCTGGTAAGCTGAACAACCTTTTAGCAAATTTTCAATGAAAAAAATCGCTATTTGCCTCGTTTGAAAATTTCTTGAGTGCCCAAAATTCCGTGGAAACCCCTTCAAAATCGAAGAAGTAGCAGTCATAACATTTTTCGTTCAAAAGAGAAGTTGTAGAGCATCAAATTCTGCGTCGATAGACCCCCTCAATTGTCAAATTGCGATGAAAAATGAAAAGGTTTTGCCATATCAAAGTTTCATATCCAGGAAAAAGACAGTTTTTATGCAAGACATAATTTGGTATATTCGGGATCAGCGCAAAATTTCTACAACAATCCTTTATAAAATAATTTTGTCTACCTACGATTAGATTTTCATTTCGGACTGAATGCCTTTTTGATTGATGCCTCAAACTGATTTGAATTCCTTTTTTAATTGAGGGCAAATTTCTGGTTCCCTACAGATTAGGCAGGGTTCTACAGACATTACCTACTGACATTTACGGAGGTGGATTCATCTTGCCAGGGAAAGAAGGGAAGGTTCATCTAATCTTCGCTAGATAGCGCTCGGGCCGTTCCACCACACTCTTCTCCTAGATGCTCCTCTCTCCACTATGCATTGTGCGCGAAAACAAGCGTCATTGTTTACTATCCATTTATAACATTCATTTATATAGTTATAGTATGAAACTAGGAAATAAATACCAAGAACAAATACGAAATAAATTCGTGATAAATCAAGAGCTTTCCAACGAATGGAAAACGATTTTTGTCCGATGAAAATGAAAGAAGTTTCATTTCCCTAGCAACTACTCGGTTGTACGTGAAAACCACTACGCGAAAAAAATTGACGCGCAAAATCGACTCGCAAAAAATGCTAGTATACCAGAGCTAAAACATGATACATGTTAAAATTGATTTTGTAAACCATGAGTACGTAGAATTGATATGACACTCTTTTTTTCTATTTTCATTTCAAATTTTCCACAAAACCTCTATTTAAAAAACCTATTTTCAAATTTTAAGGTCCAGGCGCGCTAAGGATATTTATTTGGAGTTCAAATCCGTTTGAAATTTGAAAATCGGATGAGTATTAACCGAATAGTATTGTTATTACGATTTAAGTGGGGGAAATGCCACTTATGAATGGAGGCCCGACGCCCCTGCCTTAGAAGGGGTGGGCACACCTCCTGGTCTATTGAGAAGGGTCACTGACCCCGTCAATGACAGCACTTTTGGTTTATTATTCTGTGAATAATACACCTATGTATTCGCTCAGCAAAAAATTTTTATAACAACCCCCTCAAAATTTTTTCTTTTCCGTTTCAAGGTGCGTAGATTCCAAAAATGCAATGTCCGTCCGCCGTACGCCGTATCACGTCTACAGGCTTCATTTTCGGTCTAAAAAAATCGTTCTTTTGCACACATGCTCCATTTGGGCCCTAGTTGTGTCCCGAAACTTTTCAGCCCGATCGGAATATATCCAGGGATGTTATGAGTGAAAATGTGTGTAAAAATAGGTACTTTTTGCGTTTTAGCAAGATGTTGGTAACATGAGCTTCTGAGATTTCGTTTTCCATGTTTTTGGGGACGAGAAGACCGAATATGAACTCGATTTTGACCAAAGAGTGGAAAGTTGATTTCTACCAAATGTTCAGCTCCAGAAATTGATTTTTTTGAGTGAAAAACCTGGGAAATCGTCTGAAATCACCATCAGTTTGTATAATAACACTGGAAAAAGTGTCAACACGTGGATCAAGACGATTAAATGGCACTATCAATGATCAAAGATAGTTAAAAAAAAAAAGCGTACCTAATTTGTGTTATACGGCCAAAATTAATGGAAACCATCAGAAATAGCTATTTCGATTACAGCGCATGAAAGAAACAACATAAGAACAGCCAAAATTTCTGTAGGTATGTCCAAAAGTCCAAAATAATAATAAACCCATGTGACAAGGACTTTGCAGCGTTTTTGTTTTCAGGCTGTATTTTTCAATATTCCACTGCTACTACAGGTCTATTCTTTCTATATAGGCAGTGAACACCCAAATGGAAAACATAAGTTCGGTTAGTCAAAAGGAAAAGGAGTAAACGAAAAAGGAAACCACTGCATTCGGCGTAAAAAAGAATTCGGTTGACATCATATTCAGAATCAATGGGTGAACAGTGAAATGCCTGCCATCAATCCTCAATTCTCAACCATTTTGCGTGGTTTTCAATTAATATTATTATAACAATAATAAAAATAATACCTTCATACCAATAATGTACAAATAATGATATTATAACAACAATACCTACATAACAATAAACATGACATGTTAATATAATCCCCATAAATATAATAATAATACCTACTATGTAATACCTACCTATATGAATATTATTATAATACCTAGTACCTATATTATTATTATTATTATTATTTGGTGGTCATCACCCGTGGGGGGTAAAAAGTGCCACGGGGTGACGCGAGTGGGGGGCCCAAGGGGCTTATTCCCACCCGCAAGTGCATGTGTAGGGCTCAGTGGTCGGGCATAATAGCCTCCCCCAAAAACTCCCTCACCAGGCTACACGAAGCAATCAGCACGGCCTTCTGCATGTCCTCGTTAGCAAGGGATAAATACTTATTTACCTTCTCCCTGTGCTTGGCTTCGGGTATTATTATTATTATTATTATTATTATTATTATTATTATTATTATTATTATTATTATTATTCAGTTACTATTTTCAATACCTACCTACCTAATGAAGCTTTGGAATCAAGCATGAAAATAATATTGTAACCACCCTCAAAATTGATGGAAGTAAGCAAGAGGCCAAACCACAAAGTGGCAGAATTTCAGGTCAAAATGCAACGGAAAAAAACAGTTCGGTCGGTGTCGGTGGAGTTTGGCCCAAGGCAGCAGTGGCAGCATAAACATTCAACCAGACTTCTCTCCGTGCTATCGCGTTGGAGAATCAAAAATCGGCCGAAGCCGGATCCATAACGGATCACTGTTTTCTGTGGTCAGTACCCTCGAGCCCCCTCCAGGAAAGCCCTAAATGGAGTACTGGAGGAATTAAAGTTTCATACAAACGCGCTGGATTCAATAATTAAATCATTAATTATTTGTAGTTATTCATGAAGCATAAGGCAAATAATAAACCGGTGTGTAATAATTTACCTGTATAGGTGCCCCTTCTACGTCGGTAGAAGGGGGGGCACCTGTATAATGAACCTTTATGTAATAGTTTAACGTTGTGTAATAATTTGCCCATCAATAATACTTCAACGGTTGTTCAAGTTGCAAAATCACATATCAACAAAATCCAGCCCCTTCTTGGTAGATGAACCGTTGTGTAATAATTTGCCGTTGTGTATTAATTTACCCATCAATAATACTTCAACGTTTGTTCAAGTTTCAGAAGTACCTACCAAAAAAATCCAATAGATCCATCATTTTTCAAATGAAATAATATCGCAGAACAACCAACTCGACTTCATACAGCCATCCTTGATTATAATCAGGTGCTCCCTAGTGATGATATCCCGGCCGGATTAATACCGTTTGATTCACGATCGTGTTGACGAAGCTTTTTGGTGCAAACGAACGGCTGGTCGTACAATGCTCCGGGTGGTCTCAAAAAATTCTTTAGTTCAAGATCAATTTAATAACGTAAAAAAAACCATACCCTTCCATCGAAAGTTTTAGAGCTACGGCGTTCTGAAAATTTCAACCCCTATTTTGAACCCCTTAGAGATAACTGACAGTGACGCCGAGCTTCGAGGACCAACTAGACCCCAAACGGAACCTATAACCCGAATTTCATCAATTTTTTTTTTATGGTAACTAAGAGAAGTGGCGAGTACGACGTACAGACAGAAATATTGCTTCCGAGTCTGCGAAGCAGCGGAAGCCTTGTGTTCACTTTCGTGAGCCAAAAAATTTTTGCCTTCAGAAATCAAAATTTCCACTTGCATTTTGCGTTTCAAAGCCTACTGAACAAATTTGGTTCCGTGTCTGTCGCTCTGTGGGTCTGTGAGTCTGTGAGTCTGTCCGCATTTCCTTGTTACAGCCATAACTTCCACGATTTTGAATTGATTCAGCTCAAATTTTGAGGGATGGTGCGGATAAGGCCCCTTGAGGTCCCATACAAATTTCAACATGATTGATCCAGCAGTACGCCCTGCGCATGCGCTAACGTTAAATTCAACAAACACGCATAACTTTCACAATTTTGATTCAATTTCGCTCAAATTTTCAAGGGTTGTTTGGACAAGGCCTAGTGAGTTCCAGTATGAATTTCAGCATGATCGGACCCTCGGTGCGCTCTGCGCATGCGCTGGCGTGAAATAGATTCAATTTCCTTGTTACAGCCGTAGCAACCAAAGATTTCACCCAATTTCAATGTAATTCTCAGGGATTAAGCGGGTAGGGCCCATTGAGGTCCCATATAAATTTCAACATGATAGAGCCAGCGGTTCGCCCTGCGCATGCGCTCTGTCTGTCTGTCTGTCCTTCTATGCACGGCCAAACGGCTTGACGGATATCGACCAAATTTGGCACGAATATCCAGTAGGCTCCCAAGTTGTGCAACGTCGCATTTTTAATTCCCTGACCATAGCGGAACTATGGTCGACCATGGTCAACTCCTGAATGGCTTGACGGATATCGACCAAATTTGGCACGAATATCCAGTAGGCTCCCAAGTTGTGCAACGTCGCATTTTTAATTCCCTCACCATAGCGGAACTATGGTCGACCATGGTCAACTTTGTTAATTGAAATGGTAACCCCTATTTTGGTTTATTATTCTGTGAATAATACACCTATGTATTCGCTCAGCAAAAAATTTTTATAACACCCCCTCAAAATTTTTTCTTTTCCGTTTCAAGGTGCGTAGATTCCAAAAATGCAATGTCCGTCCGCCGTACGCCGTCCGCCGTACGCCGTATCACGTGTACAGGCTTCATTTTCGGTCCAAAAAAGTCGTTCCTTCGCACACATGCTCCATTTGGGCCCTAGTTGTGTCCCGAAACTTTTCAGCCCGATCGGAATATACCCAGGGGTGTTATGAGTGAAAATGTGTATAAAAATAGGTACTTTTTGCGTTTTAACAACATGTTAGTAACATGAGCTTTTGAGGTATCTTTTTCCATGTTTTTGAGGACGAGAAGACCGAATATGAAGTCGATTTTGACCAAAGACGCGGAAATTGAGGTTTTACCAAAGGTTCAGCTCCCAAAATTTGTTTTTTATGAGTCAAAAACCTGGAAAACTGTCTGAAATCACCATCAATGTGTACAATAACATTGGAAAAAGTGTAAACAGGTGAATCAAGACCATTAAATGCCACTACCAATGATCAAAGATGATCTTAAAAAAAAAGAAAAAAAAAGCGTACCTATTTCATGTTTTGGGGGCCAAAATTGGTGGAAATCATCAGAAATAGCTATTTCAATCATTCCACATGAAAGAAACAATACATTTAACAGCCAACAAAAATCTCTAGAACTCCAATAGAATAATAAACCCATGTGACAAGGACTTTGCAGCGTTTTTATCGCGTATTCGTAATCTACGTGAAATTCTATCTACGATCGACCCTTCGGACTACCCCCGCGGTCGACCATAGCGCATCCATGGGCCCCTCCATGGTCGAATCCCGAATTGCTCAACGGATATCGACCAAATTTGGCACCAATATCCGATAGCCTCCCAAGTTGAACGTAGGCGCATTTTTAATTCCCTGACCATAGCGGAAATATGGTCGACCATGGTCAACTCCTGAATGGCTTGACGGATTTTGATAAAATTGGGCACAAATACCCGGTAGGGTATGGGATTTTTCCGTCGTTTGTTGGTTCCACGATACTGCGTACAGCGAATCTCGGATAGCGAGTGAAGCGAGCGGTCAGGCTAGTTATGTATAATGGACGTAATGTATTATGGAAGTCATGTTATGTATAATATGTATATTTCATGTAATGTTATGTAATATGTATATTTAACGTTATGTAATGTAATGTAATGTAATGTAATGTAATGTTATGTTATTTTGCTTCCGAGTCTGTTCTATTTTATAATGGGTCACTCTGATTGTGACGAGGAAGCTCCTGTGCCATCACCTTGGCAGTGTATTTTTATTGCATTTTCGGATTCTACATACCTTGAAACGTAAACCATCAAATTTAGAGGGGTGTTAGAATTTTTTTTTTTTAATGTTCGATTCCAATGGTTCATTATTGAAAATAATAAAACAAAATTTCTGTCTGTCTGAAATTCGGGTTATAGGTTCCGTTCGGGGTCTAGTTGGTCCTCGAAGCTCGGCGTTACTGTCAGTCATCTCTAAGGGGTTAAAAATAGGGGTTGGAATTTTCAGAACGCCGTAGCTCGAAAACTTTCTATGGAACGGTATGGTTTTTTTACGTTATTAAATTTGTCTTGAGCTAAACCATTTTTTGAGACCACCCGGAGCATTGTACGTCCAGCCGTTCGTGTGCACCAAGAAGCTTCAACACGATCGTGAATCAAACGGTATAAATCCGGCCCGGATATGATCACTAGGGAGCATCTGATTATAATTGAGGGTGATTGTTCTTTGATATTATTTCATTTGATAAGTGATGGACTGTCGTGAGTCCCTCCAGGGATCACTCCTCTAGTCAACTTAATTTCTCACCAACATTCAACCACGAAAGTTAGATTCCGTGAATAAACGAAACGAGTGGGGAGACAAGCCACGGGACCCAGGGTACTCAACCTGGAGCCCCACCATCAACCCCCAACAGGGGGTTGGAGGGAGAGGACTCACTTCTCTATAAAACCCCGGATCCTGCGACTTTTACTTCATTCGACACCTCCTCTAACCAGCTCTCTCTTCTCTCCTCTACCTTGCTCTCTCTCCTCCTCTTAAAAGAACCTAGATGTCGGTGGTGGTCAGCCCATAACCGCCTAGGCAACCTCCTCTTCCAAAAGATTCCAGATGTCGGTGATGATTCGCTCATAACCGCCTGGACACCTCTCCTCCAAAAGATCCTAGATGTCGGTGGTGATTCGCTCATAACCGCCTAGGCAAATTCTACCACTCACCTCTCACCTCGCCAAAAAAAGATCCTAGATGTCGGTGGTGATTCGCTCATAACCGCCTGGACACCTCTCCTCCAAAAGATCCTAGATGTCGGTGGTGATTCGCTCATAACCGCCTAGGCAAATTCTACCACTCACCTCTCACCTCTCCAAAAAAAGATCCCAGATGTCGGTGGTGATTCGCTCATAACCGCCTGGGCAATTTTCCTCACACCACCGTGTGTTCAAGTTAGAAGAATAGTTTAATTTTATTCATTTTCTTTTTTTTCTCTTGTGATGTTTTCTTTATTGGTGGCCGACTCACCCCCCTTGTTTATAATTTCGGCTTTGACTCTGCAACCGGATTATCGCTCGTTTGCCGACGGCGACTCGCCGTTATCTCCCGACCTCCGTCACTTCGACTGTGTGTTGTTCTGAGTCTGCTCGTCGTCTTCAGCCCGTTCGTACAAGAATACGGAAGTGGTAGGGGATCCAGCTGCAGCTCCCTTTCATCCAACACTTGGTTTAGTATTGCCGCAAAGCTAGTAGAAGAAAGGTGCGCACTGCCAATCTCTAATTTCTCGACTCAGCTCGCAGTATCCTGAGAAATTCGTGAAATTGACGCGTTTGGGTCGCAGTATCCCATCGCTCTCTCCACACAACCTACTGACGACGTTTTCTGGTGAGTGACGACGAAATTTCCGCCCAATTTATCCACCACTTCCCGCACTAATTAGCCAGCCTGGAAGCAGACGGCTCATGAACGAGTTTTTTGAATCTGCCCCTTTGTCATTGCAGGATTCCAGTGGCAGACCATCTCCACCGCCATCATCATTGTTGTCAACAACTACGTGCTCGGTTCTCGCCTCGACTCCAGGACGTCCTTCACCCCCCTTCATCATCTTGTACCTCAGCCAGGACTATATATATATTTCTTTGTATAAACCTGCAAATCAAGGTAGAACCTTTATTTCTTTGTTTTGAAGAGCTCTTCTAGGCGGCTAGGCCGAAGAAAATTTTATTTACCGAAATTTCGATATTATTTTTCCCATTACACTAGTTGGTAATGAATTAGTTGGAGTTTTATTTTATGTTATCAACCTGCTCTCGCTCTCTAACTCGTTCATTTTTTGGTAGCAGAGCGTGGTTATTTTTATTTACATCACAATTACCTATTAAATCCTATTTTTCTATTTTGATTGATGAAAATCCATAGTAAATAAGTCTTCCACTGCATACAAGCTTCTGCAATTATTTTATCGACCTATTAAGATAAATAATTCTCCTATTCGACCTATTAGAGATTCAGAGAAGCTTATAGTAAGAACAACAATCGCTACATTGGTACAAATAATTTCTTATCATCAAGTACCTACGGTTGCCGTTTGGTAACAATAACGTTGAACATTGATTTTCAACTATTTTGGCAATTGTTGACATAAAATTGTAATCAGACAGGTGGATAAGTGGCTTGTTTGTCCTTAGGTAAATCTTTGTTTATCATTGGATCGATATTTTTACTTACCTTTGGGTACCTACTTGATGTAGGTGTTCTGTTTTGCAATTGTTGTTTTCGTTTGGATTCATAGACTTGAATGCCAAGGTAACTGTGTGGGTACATTGGATCAATCCTACCATATTTTTCCTATTATTCCCATCTTTCGACCCCTAAGTGCCGTTCGTCTTGAATATTTCCGATTTCAAACATGTCCAAGTTTGAGAACCTACCATCATCTGAGATGTCCTCCAGCCCTTCCTTTGAAGATCAAGTTGTAGCCATTCGACGTCAACTGAGTGATTCGGCGAGCGAAATAACATTCGTCTATAATTATGCTAAGACGAACATTACTGAATTGTCTACAGCATCCAATAGTGTGAAATCGAATTTGAAAGGCATGAAGGATAATTTAGACTCTCACTTGCGTAGATATGAAGAATTGTGGGCACAGCTAGGTAGTCTACACGACCATAACAAAAGGTCTACAGCATTCCCTACAGAGGAAGATAAAGGGCAAAGGGCTAAGGTGAGGAGTGACTACTATGGGGCTAATGGCAGGATCGAACTGGTTAAATCTGAAAATTTGGAAAAATCAGCAAATGACGCCAGTAACGTAACTCTGACAGAAATGAGGCCTGCTAAGAATCTTCCTAAGCTGAACCTTCCCTTCTTCGACGGCCAGTTACTTCAGTGGCCCAGATTTAGAGACTCGTTTATTTCAATGGTTCATCTAGAGAAATTATCAGCAATAGAGAAGTTCCAGTATCTCAGAGCGAGCCTCAAAGGTCCAGCCCTTAGCGTAATTTCATCATTCAAAGTTGAAGATGCTAATTATCCACTTGCATGGCAAGCCATGCTTGACACGTACGACAACCAAAGAATGTTAGCCTCAGCCTATTTAGACCAGCTCTTGAATTTCAAACCGCTTCAGAGTAAAGCCACACCTGAGGCGCTCAATAAGTTCTTATCCTCTGTTTCTGATAATGTTTCAGCCTTCCATTTACTGAATATCGCGGAGGAATCGCAGTTCATACTTTTCCATCTTTCAGTTCGATGCTTAGACCAACATACTAGGGAGCTGTTTGAGATGAGCCAAAACAGAGACACCTTCCCTACGTTTACCGCCCTTACGAAGTTTGTAAGGGAACGGGCGATGGCGCTTCAGCTAGCTGGTTGTTCGAATCCCTTTATGGAAGGATCAAGCACATCGACTTCCACTGCCTCGCCCAACACCAAGTCATCCCGTCCGCCTAAACCGAAGAACCCTAAAACGTCGCTGATTGCCAACAAGTCGCCTACACAGAAGCCTCAGTCAACGCCATCCAATACCTCCACCTGTGTAGCTTGCAAGGGTGATCCTCATCACCTGTTGGATTGTCAGGTGTTCAATAACACTGCAGGTCCGGCGCGCCGTGCTTTACTTCGTAACTGGTCAGGATGCGTCAACTGTCTCTCTCACAAGCACCAAGTGAAGGACTGCCACTCGAAGTGGCATTGTCGCTTTTGTCCTGAGCGCCACCACGCTAGTTTACATCCCAGCCCTACCAAGGATACCTCTCAGGCTACGCAGTCCACAAGCCTTTCCTGTTCTGCAAACATCAACGGTGATCATGTGATACTTGGTACGGCTATGGCTAGAATCCTCGACGGAAGAGGTCGCTATCAGAACGTCAGGATGGTGATTGACTCTGGGAGTCAGAGTTCATTCATTACCCATCGTTGTCTGACACGGCTTGGTTTGACGATGTCAAAAACCGACCGAGTCATTTCAGGGATCGGACAAACCATATTTGATGGAGCTAGGGGCAAGGTTACATGCTCTATCAGACCTCAGCACACCGACTCCCCTCAAATAACTACACAAGCGATTGTAGTTTCTGCAATCACGTCGATGTTGCCGTCTACCTTACTGCCCCAATCTGTTATTGAAAAATGTCGTGGACTCAAGCTAGCAGACCCTACTTTCTGGAAGCCCGGATCAGTAGACTTTCTCCTCGGAGCTGACCTGTTTGGCGAGATATGGACTGGAATTGTAAAAGAGACCAGTGCAGACGGCCCAAAGCTCTTGTCATCCATATTTGGCCTCATTGTGATGGGGAGGATTGGCTCTTCGGAAACTCCTTCAACATCTTCTCTTCTCATGGTCAACAGTCGCAGTGAAGTCAATTTCCAGCTTGAGAGATTCTGGCATCAAGAAGAACCAGTTCCCATCAAACACATCGTGGACCCCGAAGATCAACGTTGTGAAGAGCATTTCATCAAGACTCATTATCGTCTGGAGAGTGGACGATATGGAGTACGCCTACCATTTTGCAACGAAGAGCCCTCGTTTGAAGGCTCATTCTCTACCGCTCTTCGACGGTTCCACAGCCTTGAAAGGAAACTGAAGAGGAATCCTTCCGTCAGGGAAAAATACCACAATTTTCTGGTTGAGTATGAGGAGCTTGGACACATGTCTCGCACAACTGAACCAGCCAAATTCATGATTCCACATCACTGCATCGTCAGAGAGAGTTCAGAGGGTCAGAAGTTGAAGGTCGTTTTTGATGCCAGCGCAGATACCCCTAGCGGATCACTTAATGACCACCTTCTCACAGGCTGCAAGCTCCAAAACGACATAAGAGACGTGATACTCCGCTTTCGCTACCACAGGGTAGTATTCACGACTGACATAATAAAAATGTTCAGGATGATAGAGATGTTTCCTGATGACCGCAAATACATGCAAATCTTTTGGAGATTTGATCCCAACGAGCCGGTCGGACGCTATGAGCTAAATACTGTGATCTATGGACTAGTTTGTGCGCCCTACCAAGCTCAACGAGTCCTTCAGCAGTTGGCCATAGACCACGGAGATGAATTCCCTTTAGCAGCTCAAGCGTTGTTAAGAGATTCATACGTGGACGACATCTTGACAGGTGCCTCATCACTGTCAGAAGCTATAACACTTCAAGACCAGCTCGTCCAACTCCTGATGCATGGTGGATTCCATTTAAGCAAGTGGAATAGCAACTCACCTCAGCTCCTTGAACATAGAACTTCAGCTACTACACCTAAAGAAGAAACTGTAGACCTATCGTCTTCAGATGATCAGTGGGTAAAAATCCTCGGCCTACAGTGGGATCCACAGTCAGACTGTTTCTCGTTTTCGGTCGGAGAACCCAACCAAAACTACACCAAAAGGGGTATCTTGTCGACTGTGGCTCGCCTGTACGATCCGCTTGGTTTTCTGACACCCACAACCTTCCTCATGAAAGGGTTCATTCAAGATCTTTGGATACAAAGGCTAGATTGGGATCAACCGTTGACTCCTGAATTGTGTGAAGCATGGAAAATGGTGATACAACAGTTGCCTTTGCTTTCAGATCTACGAATTCCACGATTCATCGGAACCATTACGGAAGCGACATCCTGCCAAATTGTTGGCTTCTCAGACGCGTCCTGTAAAGGCTACGCAGCTGTTATTTACCTTAGAGTTATCACGCCCCAGGGAGTCGAGGTATCTCTGCTTACAGCCAAATCAAAACTTGCTCCAACCAAAACTCAATCGGTTCCTCGACTAGAATTGTCAGGTGCTTTACTTTTAGCAGAACTTTACTCAGCAATTCTGCCTCAAATCCAATTATTGGATCTTGTTTTGATACCACCCGCCTTCTTCACAGATTCAACCATTGTTTTAGCATGGATTAATACCCCGGCACATAAATTAAAGGTTTTTGTCGCTAACCGAGTCGTCAGGATTCAAGAATTAATCCCGACTCAATATTGGAAGCATGTCATCTCAGAGGACAACCCCTGTGATGTAGCTTCGCGAGGCATACTCCCAGCTCTTCTACCCGGTCACAAGCTGTGGTGGTCGGGACCTGCTTGGATATCTCTTCACCCTTCAGTTTGGCCAGCCAGTCAGCAGGAGCTACCATCAGTGATACCAGAGATCAAGGGAGCCGAGATAAATGTTCTTGCCCATGCCAACCCACCGGGTTACCTCATCAGATGGATGGCAAGAAGCTCCTCCTATCTGACCCTAATAAGGTCAGCTGGTTGGTTGAGGCGATGGCTGCATAATCTCAAACACATGAAGTGCTGCTGCTGCATCTGCCCCTCTGGACAGTTGAGAAGATCCGAGTTCGAAGAGGACCTACTGATGTGCGTCAAGGGCATACAGAATTACTATTTCCATAATCAAGATCAAACATGCAAGAAATATGCAGACTTGAAACCTTACATTGACCCTGAAGGTATATGGCGTGTTGGTGGAAGATTGTCCCACTCTTCTATACCAGAACCAATGAAGCACCCTATCCTTTTACCATATGAGGCGCATTTGTCTGTTCTTATAGTAGATTATTTCCATAATATTTACTTGCATCCTGGCCCAACCACGTTACAGGCAGCCATCCAAACTAGATTTTGGATACCTTCACTTCGTCGTCTCATCAGGCTGCGTGGGTTCCAGTGCACACGATGCTACAGATCAAGAGCTCCTACGATCACTCCACTCATGGGCGATCTACCAAGCTATAGAGTGAATGGTGGGCGGAGTTTCCTTCACACCGGTATCGATTTTGCAGGTCCGTTCTCCCTCAAGGAGTCAAGCAGGCGTAATGCATCCATAGGAAAAGTGTACCTTTGTCTCTACGTCTGCATGGCCACCAAGGCGGTCCACTTGGAGGCGGTCACCAGACTAACCACAGAGGCCTTCCTGGCTTCGTTCCAACGATTCACAGCTCGCAGAGGAATCCCTTCTGATGTATATTCCGACAACGGCAGCAACTTCTTGGGTGCTGCCAATTATCTACGAGAGCTGTATCGCTGGTTTACTTCTCAAGAGACAGGGCAAGATCTTCTCCGATATGCCATGGAAACCCGAATCAACTGGCACTTCAATCCTCCCCACACGCCTCATATGGGAGGCATATGGGAAGCAGGTATAAGGTCCGTTAAGCGATACATGCGCCTCATAGCTTCAGATGCTAAGTTAACTTATGAAGAAATCTCCACTTGGTTTGCCAGGATCGAGGCCATGCTGAACTCGAGACCACTTTGCCCGCTGTCCACGGATCCCAATGAAAATGAGTACCTTTCACCTGGACACTTCTTGGTGGGCGGTCCCCTCGTAATAGCACCTGAACCCTCACTGCTGGACATCAAGGAGAACCTACTCAACAGGTGGCAACTTGTCAATAAATTGAGTGAGCAGTTCTGGCAGCGTTGGAGCTCGGAATACCTGTCTACTCTGCAACGACGCCCAAAGTGGCACCAAATGAAGAAGAATTTGGAAGTCGGTGACCTAGTCCTATTAAAGGAAAACTCGCCTCCCCTCCAATGGAAGCTTGCCAGAGTGACAGCAGTCCACCCAGGTGATGATGATGTCGTCAGAGTAGTGACAGTGCGACGAGGAGACTCGCTGCTGCGGCGCCATGTTTCCAACCTTGTACCCCTGCTACACCTTTCCACTACCTCATACCCTCAATCTCAATGATCCTAAATTTGTCTTTGCCCAAATTTGGTGGGCGGCATGTTCAAGTTAGAAGAATAGTTTAATTTTATTCATTTTCTTTTTTTCTCTTGTGATGTTTTCTTTATTGGTGGCCGACTCACCCCCCTTGTTTATAATTTCGGCTTTGACTCTGCAACCGGATTATCGCTCGTTTGCCGACGGCGACTCGCCGTTATCTCCCGACCTCCGTCACTTCGACTGTGTGTTGTTCTGAGTCTGCTCGTCGTCTTCAGCCCGTTCGTACAAGAATACGGAAGTGGTAGGGGATCCAGCTGCAGCTCCCTTTCATCCAACACTTGGTTTAGTATTGCCGCAAAGCTAGTAGAAGAAAGGTGCGCACTGCCAATCTCTAATTTCTCGACTCAGCTCGCAGTATCCTGAGAAATTCGTGAAATTGACGCGTTTGGGTCGCAGTATCCCATCGCTCTCTCCACACAACCTACTGACGACGTTTTCTGGTGAGTGACGACGAAATTTCCGCCCAATTTATCCACCACTTCCCGCACTAATTAGCCAGCCTGGAAGCAGACGGCTCATGAACGAGTTTTTTGAATCTGCCCCTTTGTCATTGCAGGATTCCAGTGGCAGACCATCTCCACCGCCATCATCATTGTTGTCAACAACTACGTGCTCGGTTCTCGCCTCGACTCCAGGACGTCCTTCACCCCCCTTCAACATCTTGTACCTCAGCCAGGACTATATATATATTTCTTTGTATAAACCTGCAAATCAAGGTAGAACCTTTATTTCTTTGTTTTGAAGAGCTCTTCTAGGCGGCTAGGCCGAAGAAAATTTTATTTACCGAAATTTCGATATTATTTTTCCCATTACACTAGTTGGTAATGAATTAGTTGGAGTTTTATTTTATGTTATCAACCTGCTCTCGCTCTCTAACTCGTTCACCGTGATGCAATTTTAAATTCATCACATGGACTATTGGATTTTGTTCGTAGGTACTTGTGAAACTTGAACAAACGTTGAAGTATTTTCGGATTCTACATACCTTGAGACGTAAACCATCAAATTTTGAGGAGGGGTTAGAATTTTTTTTTTCGTGTTCGATTCCAAAGGTTTATTATTGAAAATAATAAATCAAATAAATAGATGTGTTGGCTATCAATACCTACCCATCCTTTCACATGAAGCGAAAAGTCGGTTGTCTGCGTAAGCTAGGAGGGAAAATCTCGAGAAGCTGAAACTGGCGGGAAGACGCCTTTTATTCCCTTTTTCGCTAATGACCCACTTCGAGGGAAATCAAATTGATATCTCCTAGCCGAATGCACGAAAAACGCGTACAGCCAAATAAGCCTATAGGTAGAAGGAATCCTAGGAGAAAAGCGTACTTGATCAAGGTCTGAAAGATGACGAGGGTAAGCGGTGACGAGCTAGTTGTAGTATACCGATGCTCCCTCCTCCCCCTTTCGTGTAATTACGGGGAGCATCGGCCGGGCTGGTAAAATTTTTTCAAAAACGTACCTTCGTCATTCGCCACTCTTTTGTCATCTACCTCCGCTTATTGTCGCTGTACACTTTTGTCGCGCCATCCCCTCGCCTAGCAACTGGCGTAGCTCATCGATGGACGAGTTACCGGATTACGTGCTGCTCAGTTTCGATGTCCATATTGGAAAGGGTGGTTTTCTTTCGATAAGCATCCCCACTTTCTACTGAGTTTCTAGTTTGAATGGTAAAATTTGTCTCGTCAGGGGCATTGACGGCACTTTCGAAAGTCGATCGGAAAATCAATCGGTAATAGCTGGTAAACCTAATATAAATACCTATAGGTAAACTTACCTACCTACCTAAACTTTTTTGAACCAAATTTCTGATTTAGATGAGTTAGTAGGTATCTCCCACCCCTAATCCTAATAATGTCCCTCAGTATCTATACATATAATAAAACAGTGTCTGTCTGTTTGTTTGTTTGTTTGTTTGTCTCGGCATCAATTGAGAACGGCTGAACGTAGAAAGTTGCGGCTGGTACCATTTGACGCAGAATTTATCTGGGAAGGTTTATGAAAAAACCGCATTTGAATCTGTCCATCCGTTGAAACGCTATGAATGAAATACTACTAAAAAACGTGTTATAATCACTTCTATGAGGACGTCTATGCTCATAATAACTTTGAACGGTTGGACGTAAATCCGATTGTAATTAGATTCTGGATTCAGCTCGACGAGTACATTCAAGTGGTAGGTACTTCAATCAGGATGTTAGTGGGAGGGGGGTACTGGTTACGAGAGGGGGGGTCTACAGAAATTCCAAAACTACTTGACCAATTGGAGTGCAACTTTGGGAATTTGTTGTGTGAACATTGAGGAATGTTTCTAACCAGGTAGGGAGGGTTCATAAGATACGGGGGGGGGGGGGGGGGGGGTTAAAGGCAGTTAGGGTTGGCATTGGGGAAGGTTTCTGATCAGTTGGGGAGGGGGGGATACAGGGAGTGTCTGTTCTACCGTTGCGAAGCGCGGGTACACAGCTAGTCTCTAATAAAAAAACGCTGCAAATCCCTGCACAACGGTTTATTATTTTGTATAGAATACCCTTCTGTTACAGATCACAGCTCTATGTATAGATAACCTGTCTATATAATATGTACTAGTCTATACATATTATGTAGATCGCAGAACCTCCGTAGGTTAGTACCTAACCCCGTACTCGTTACTAGGTACCTACCTAAATCACGAGTTAAATGTTGCTAAAATAATTCTGCCGATGACAAACAGTAACTAAAATGGCAAAAAGATACGCAAATAATGAAGTTCTGAAGGAAAATTGTTGATGTGGAGTGAAAAAGTTGCAAACGTGCCTACCAACGAACTCCAGCCCCTTCTACGTAGATGGTGTAATGAACCGTTGTGTAATAATTTACCGTTGAGTAATGATTTACCGTAGTAATAATTTACCCATCAATAATACTTCAACGTTTGTTCAAGTTTCACTACCTACCAACAAACTCCAATAGAGCCATCATTTTTCAAATTAAATAATATCACAGAACAACCAACTCGACTTCATACTCCGCCAATATAATCAGGTGATCCCTACCAATGATTGGCCGTATTCACAAATTCCTATTGTGGGCGCGTCTCTGGTTACGAGATTTGGTTTGGATTGTATACAATTTCATTCACACTGGAGTCGAAAATGCCTGTCGGTGCAAACTTCGGGGCCTTACTGTGAACGAACGGCTGGACGTACGATGCTCCGGATGGTCTTAAAAAACTCGCAAGTTCAAGAACTATTTAAAACCGTAAAAATATTTACGTAAAAAAATGGTATAGGCGTTTTGAAAATTTCAACCCCTATTTTGAACCCCTTAGAGATGACTCACAGTAACGTCGAGCTTCGAGGACCAACTAGACGCCGAACGGAACCTATAACCCGAATTTCATCAATTTTTTTTCATGGTAACTAAGAAAAGTGGCCCGTACGGCGTACGGCGTACGGCGTACGGCGGACAGACAGAAATATTTTTATTGCAGTTTTGGATTCTACATACCTTGAAACGTAAACCATCAAATTTTGAGGGGGGGTAAGAATTTTTTTTTTCATGCTCGATTCCAATGGTTCATTATTGAAAATAATAAACCAAAATATCTTGGTGCTCACTAAGCAGAATGTTGAGATATATTATATCATCAGTCAAAATAATTTCATGAGAAGCAGGACACAGAGGAATGACCTTGGTCCATCCAAGGTCGTGGGCTGCCCCCTTCTCATTGCAGGCGCTGGCGCCTCCATTCACAATCCCCCCCCCCCCACCCATTTCGTAATAACAATACTATTCGCTTGCTATTCATCCGATTTTCAATTTTCAAACTGATTTGAACTCCAAATAAATATCCCTAGCGCGCCTGGACCTTCAAATTCGTGAATAACTTTTTTTTTATAGGTATAGTATCATAGCGGAAAATATGAAAAACGGAAATGGAAAAAACGAGTGTCATATCAATTCTACTTACTTATGGTTTCCAAAAAAATCCAGAACGAAAATCGGTTCAGCCGTACGGGCACAAAACATTTTCCAAATTCACCCCCGATAGTGCTGCCATCTCTTGAAAAAATGTCTTAATAAAATCGGGGACATTTAGCCCTAAGAGTTTTGCCTCAGGCTTTGTCAGATTCATATGTGTCAAAACGTTATGCATTCAAAAGCACGTTTTCACATGTTTAATTACCAAGGGTCGTACAGAATACGAAAATGTATTTTCTAGCTTATGTGCAGCATGGCTCTCGCACAACCATGCACCATAACGACTGTTATAATTTTTTGATATTATAAAGGAGGCAAATGATAAGCTATAATGTATTTTCTTTTGTTGAAAACTGAATTCCCCCACTCAGCGTGGAACTTTGTTCCTTGAAGTTGGGTCATTTCATTATTGAAGGATCTTTTGTAGGAAGAAAAACGGAGTTATCGAAAGGTAGGCTATTTCAACTAATACACGAAAAATACACTGTTACACCGGTTTCGGTTATCAAACCATCGTCAGCAACAAACCACTAAGTTATACCGGTACAACAGCGTATTTTTCGTGTATTTCAGTGGAAATAGACAACCTTTCTGTTGTGGTTTAAATTTAAATGAAGGACCAGGGCCGAGAGACCCGTTAAGGCTACCCAATGGGAGCAATGACTGTAGGTGCTAGTCGTGTTTTGGCCACCTCACACCAAAAACAGCCGAAGCCTTTTATGTACCTAATTAAACCACCAAAACCTTAGCATACTATTACTAAAACTAATACTAAACTAATTAGGAATTTAAAACTAATAGAAATCTTAAATTAACTACTAATAAATCTAATACCTACTAATTTCACTTACCAAACTAATGTACACACGTACCTATCCTCCAATCAATGATTGTGTTCTATTATAAGTGGATCCTGAAGAAGCCGTTCATTATCGTCGGATTTATCTGTCTGGGGGCTTAAGATTAAAGTGAAGGTGTTACAGGCCAACCTGTAACAACAGCTCGGGTCACCTTATCAACTGCATCAAGCCTCTCCCACCAAGATCTTCTTCCAAGCCTGCCCAGCCCCCGTCAGTAGCAATTAAGCCTTGGTTGAGCCTAGTTCTCCTCACCATTCTCCAGTTTTTTGTTTCTGGCGCCGGCTCGAACAGCAATTTTAATCTAGTGGCCACTAGTGTATCTCGGATCTTCCTGTGCACCAAAAGTCAGTTGACCCCAGGAAAGACCCTCATTTCCACTGTGCTGAGGTGGTGAGTAAAAGCTATTTTTCTGTTTGGCCAACCCCCTGGAGCATCCATTTGGACTGCAAGCCCAGAAGCTGAAGACCACACATCATCTCTACCTATCATTGTCAGAGACTTTACTCCAAGATAAACCACTGTTGGTGGGAGGATTGTTTTGTTTATATTTCTTTTCTTGGAGAGCTCTCTGATAGGTAGCTGGCCTTGTATTATTTAGTTTAATAAACCAGTTTTGGTTGTGGTGCTGGAAAGTCGGACTCAGTATTCTGTCATTCCCTTTCTACACCAAACAAGTTGAATATACGAAAATATTGAATGTACAAATTATGAAAAGAAAATGAGGGAGGTATGGGGATGGCGCAATACCTTAAAGTTGATGTGGCGATGCGTGGATGGGCCCATCCGATGAAGAAGTTCTTGAAGACAATTATGATGGTGATTGTCAGGACGGAGCAATGCATATGCAGGGAAATTTGATGGTAGTTAAGCAGAATTTTAGGAGACAAGTAAAAAAGTGCGATTATGGCCGAAAAGGCAAAAATGATATTATGGGAATCAGCCAAGCAAGAAGTCCTATCAACAAGCTGGACCAAAGAGAAGTGTGCGGTAAAACATTGGGAAAAGCGAAAATGGCCACAGGTGAAGCCTGATTCGTGCACAAAGAAGAGATGAATAAGGGTTATTCGGTTGAAATGGTGTATGATGTTTCGAATGTGTTAAGTGTATGGATGAAGGATGTGGATGAAAGTAAACGTGAAAAATACGTAGGTAAATTTGGAAAATATATTTTAAATTACTAGAAAACAACTGAACATACCGCCCCCCCCCTGAAGGACCCCTTCAGCAGAGCAGAAGTTATTGAGACGAGTCTGGGAAAGGGAGTGGAGCCAATTTGACAACAGGCCTGGTGTAGGTTCCCGTTGCGGTTCGTATAATAGCTGTACGAACAACTCCATCACCGCCAGGACGAACATCTGTCACTCGGGCTCTTTTCCACATGAGTGGTGGAACATTATCTTCTTACAATACAAGGTCGCCAACCTTGAGATTGTTGAACTTCCTTGTCCATTTCTGTCTGACTTGCAGAGTTGTCAAGTACTCCGTGTGCCATCGCTTCCAGAACTGTTGATGGATGAATCTGGTTAGGAGCCAGCGGTTGCGAAAATCCCGAGGAGGAGAATCTTGAGCTTGCACAGGTTCGGGAAGAGCAACGAGAGATTCCATGGTGAGAGAGTGTCCAGGAGTCAATACTTCCAGATCATTTGGGTTATTGCTCATGGGAATCAAAGGTCTGGAGTTGAGATAGCCTTCAACACAACATAGGACTGTGGAAAGCTCTTCGAAAGTCAAAATTTGAGACCCAATTATGCGACACAGATGATTCTTAACGCTCTTGACAAGACCTTCCCAAATACCACCAAAGTACGGACTAGCAGGAGTGAAGTGGAAGGCTATGGCTTGAACTGAGAGTTCGGAAGCAATACGATGGTTTGTCTCCGATGATCGAAGAAAACTAGTAAGTTCTCGATCGCCACCCACAAAATTAGTTCCACAATCACAGAAGATGTCGGTGCAACGGTCTCTTCGGGATATAAAACGCTGCAGTGCTGCTAGAAAGGCTTCAGTCGTCATGTCAGAAACAGCTTCCAAGTGGCAGGCTTTGGAGGAGAGACCAATAAAGACACATATATTTATGCTTTGAGATGAGGAGCTTTCCTCAATTTTGAGGCTCTTATAGTAATTGGTCCTGCATAATCTATGCCAGTTTTGGAAAAAACTTTGACCTGTTGTACCCTACAACTAGGTAAGGAGCCCATGAATGGGTATACAATCTTGGGTTTTGCTCGGAAACAGGTGATGCAGCTCAAAGTGAATGTCCGAATAGCTGATTTTGCATTGATGATCCAGAAGCGTCTAGATAGCATAGCCTGCAGAGCCTGAGGTCCAGGATGTCCAAATTGCCTGTGATAGAACGAAAGTACAAGCGTTGTAAATTTATGTCTAGTAGGTATCAGAATAGGATGGCATGAAGTTGCATCGAGCTGAGAGTTTTGTAGACGTCCTCCAACTCTTAGGATTTTATATTGACAGTCAGTTGTAATAAAAGGATCCAGTTTGGCCAATTTCGATAGAACAGGCTGACCACTTTCAAGGGCAGTGATCTCGGCAGCAAACACTTCCTGCTGAATGCGTTCAACCCAAAACAAAAGAGCAGTGTGGAGTTCACTGGTAGTTAAATGTGATGGAAAATGTTTCAGTTTCTGCCTGGGAATAACAGCGCGGAATACCCAAACCGTACTTCGTTCGAGAGTCAACAGAGAAGAAACTCTATTCAGTAGAGGGTCAAGAACTGATCCACATTCAGGAACTGTAACTAGACTGAGATGAACTTTGAGGATTGGTTGAGGATGCTTTTCTTCAAGGTCGACATCTGGAGGAATGCACTGGGATTCCACTTCCAAGGGCCAGTCATGGTTGGGACTTGACAGCCAACATGACCAGTCCACCAGAGAGGATGCACATTAATGCCAAGAATGAACCTTGGTCAGTTCCTGAATATGACTGACACGCAAAGCACTGCCACTTGCTTGCATGGGAGCGGATCCAACTTCAAACTATAGTAGAATCCGTCCAACAGTAGACATTTTTTTTAAAAATATTTATTCAACTTTATTGTTCAAAGAACATTACAGTTTTGATCATTTAAATACCATAAATTAGCTGACTAAGTTGCTGGTGGCACGTGATTTGAGGTATGGCTCATCAGCCATCCTCAGCCAGATATATTATGTATACATGTTTAGATAACAATAACAATGTTTATAACGAAAAAGTCAACTAGGTACCTATAAAGTAACAAATATATCAACAGTTTGTTACTTCTTCATTGGACTTCTTCATTGGATTGAGAGTTGTGGACCTTTGCGAGGATGTTATCGTTCCACATGAAATGTCATCTGACCACTATCCCGCTCAACTTGATATACAATTTGTGATAATCCAGCGGGAGCAATAAGTACACGAGACTACTTGAGTCGGGTTGTGACTTGATTGACTGTTTATTGGTTAAATACATCGCCTTTTTATACCCCTTATTACAGACCCGGAGGGGGGTAGGGGAACCCCGCTCCGGGAAGCCGCCAAGACGCGGCTTATACCTCAAGTGACGCTATTACATGTTAATAGGGAGCAGCCGATCACTACACTGCTCCCCCCAGAATTGAAGTTAAATACTGCAATTATAAATTCATTTTCGACGGTGAATCGTGTTGAGGCGTCGGTGGAGGTAGAAGAGGCTGCGTGTTGTCTTGGTTTGCTGTTGCGGTGTCGTCCTGCATTAGCGGCGGCTGCGGTGCGGGATCCGTGAGCGTGCTCGGAGCTGGGAGCGTGCTCGGAGGTGGGAGACCTCTGGAAGGGGCGGCTGGCGGGAGTGACTCTGCTGGGCGGCGAGGCAGGAGGTGCCGGAGGAGGTGAAATGGGCCGCACTTGCGGCGTAGCTGCAGCGGTTGGCGGCTCCTCTTGCGTCCTCTTGTTTGTTGCCTGGGTCCCAGTGGTAATTGTGTCGGGGGACACCTGTATCCCGATGCTCTGGAGCTGGGGGCGGCGGCAGCCATGTGTGCAGCAGTCGGAGCACTTCCCGGCGAAAGGCGGGAGCATCAGTGTGATGGTTTGCTTGTGAGTGGCCGTGGCATGAAGTGGGGTGATTCCCTGTGGTGGCTTCATCTTGTGATTCATCGGATTGATGAATGGCCGAGGTGGTATAGGGGCGGTGTTGGCCCGTGTGATTGCCATAGCTTTTCGTACCGTCGTGGTCGGAGGATGATGGCTCGGAGGTGAAGGCGTCAATGCGAGGTCCCTCAGCAGTTGCTGTTTCGAAGTGAGTTTCGGAGGTGTGTGAGGTGCCATTGTGAGGAATGACCTTCGTGGGTCGCGGTCCGGGTTGGCCCGCGGAAGAATTCGGTTGGCCAATAGGGAGCGAGATTTCTTGACCAATCGGAGTTGAGGGAGGCGGTTGTGTGAACAGGTTCTCTGGAAGTCGTGGAGTCGCCGAAAAAAGTTGCTGTGAGGGCGAGTAGCCGTCGGGGCCGGGCCTGTTGCGGAGGCTGAGGAGAAGGCCGAAGAGTTCCGATGCCCAGGTTCTTGACGAGGAGGTAGTGATGATAGCGTCTTTTAAGGCACAGTGTAGGTGTTCCACGAGGCTATGTTTGGCTAGAGTATCGAGTAATAATTTTACGTGCGTAAAATGTTCTTCGATATCTTTGGAGGCTACTAGAGGATCGTCTTTTTCGCCGATTCCGCAGCGGAAGAAGGTACGGGCGAGTTCGGACGTAGTAAGTGTGGTCGTCCTGAAAGGTACCGTTGTGAAGTCGTGGAGGTGCGGCATCGTGTATCGATCGGGGACAGTGAGCCTGCTGAGGGCGTGGTAGTCGCCGACGGGGCGAATATTTCCGTCTGGCTTCGGTACTTCGTGTAGAGGGCTTGACGAAGGGGCCTCCGATGGTTGCACGATGCCGGTGTTTCGGAGTTCTGCGAAGTGGGCTTTTGTCTTCGTAGGGCTGGCCGGGGCTAGGCGTCGGAGTTTCGCTTGACATGTCGGACCCTTCGTTACTATATGTTGTTCGATTGGTGCTTCGCAGGGGGTTTCTGAAGGAGTGTGTGCGTCTAGTAGTGCCTGGAAGTAGGGTGTGTTCTCTGAGGTTGCACAGCTGAAATTTCCCGGGCGTACAAGGCTAGTGGCTGCGTTGATAAGGCGGTCATTCGGAAGGTCAACAAGGCTTAGGAAGTCGGGGCTGAGGATCAGTGTTGAGACGTCTGCTACGGTGAATGTCCTTTCATAGGGCGGTAGGTGTACCGAGGCACAGTGGTTGTCGCATGTGTTGATCTCCGAGCTTTTAGCCGTTCGTAGGGTGCCGAGTTGTGTTTCACTCCGATGAAATGTGTTTGCGTTTTCTGTCGGTTGGTTTCGCCAGGTGCAGGGTTTGACGCATTTTTTCGCTCGGGAGCCCCATCTTCTATGGTAGAAGCAGAACTTCTTGTTCGGTCGTTGAGGGGATGTTTGTCGCTGCGTAGAAGGCCGCATTCGTTGGCGGTGCTGGATCACTTGAACTTCCTCGTCGACGGTAGCCACACGAGGATGTGTTACGAAGGGTATAAGGCGGTCGGCGGCCGCCGCGAGCTTCGTGATATCGGGTTCTACGCTGGCTGCGATGTGTAGGCGAAGACTTTCAGGTAGAGATCGTAAGAAGAGTTGTCGGAGAAGCGAGGTCGGAGTTTCCGAGGGAAGAGCACGTTGAAGGCGTCTGGCGAGGGCCGAAGGCAGCTCGTCTGTCACCGAAGGCTGAAGCAGAGTTGTGAGTTGGGAGCCATCTGAGGGTGCATGAGCTGCGATAAGCCGGTCTTTCAACGTCTGGTAGCTTGCGGAGTGTGAGGCGACGATGTCGGTACAGATGTCCGTTTGGCGAGGCTCGAGCGCGAGGAAGGCACGGGTGAAGCGGGCTTCAGAATTTTTCAAGCCCTCCTGGGCGAAAAGTAATTCGAGCTGTGCGAACCAGACGTGTGGGAAAGCCGGGTCAAAAGGCCGCAGTTTGAGAGGTGCTGGTGACGTTACGAGTGTCTTCGTAGCTCTGGTCTCCATTTTCTTCTTAGTAGTTCTCTTGGATGTAGATCTGAGGAATGAATGCTCCGTTGGTGGTCGCTCTCGTTATATAGGCAGCGGGAGGGGCGAGATGGTCTCTAATTGGTTCGCTGGAGAGACAACAGCTGGTTGGTCACTTGAGAGAGGACGCTGATTGGTCGTGACGAGTGGTGGGGGGTTCGCTGTTGATCGCAAGAGGACGATGGTTCTTAAAGAATCGGTTTTAGTCCGAAGATGGCCGGGGCAAGGGTACGTTGCTCTGCCGGCGTTGCGGTCGTGAAAGTCCGAGGTGGCTGAAACTGAAAGGCTGAAACAGACAGTGGTCCTGGAAAGGACCTTTGTAAGTCCGTTGAAGGTCAAAGCGAATGTGCGTTTTAAGCCGTCGCTGGAAGCGAGAATGCGGGGCACTATTCGCAGAGGGCAGGAAGCCGGCGAAGGTGCGTATCGACCCGTCGCTAGAGGCGAGAAGGCGGGATGTTGTTCGCAGAAGGCAGGAAGCCAGCGAAAGTGCGCGTTGAGCAGTCGCTAGAGGCGAGAAGGGCGAGTCGCTGTTCGCAGAAGCCGGTAGCCGGTGAAGGTTGCATGTTCGTTGTCGGGGTGACCAGTGTGATGATCCAGCGGGAGCAATAAGTACACGAGACTACTTGAGTCGGGTTGTGACTTGATTGACTGTTTATTGGTTAAATACATCGCCTTTTTATACCCCTTATTACAGACCCGGAGGGGGGTAGGGGAACCCCGCTCCGGGAAGCCGCCAAGACGCGGCTTATACCTCAAGTGACGCTATTACATGTTAATAGGGAGCAGCCGATCACTACACAATTCAATCCCGCTCTAGTCAATAACAAAGGGGTCCAGTCCAGTGGTTCTCAACGGGGGCGATAACGCCCCCGTGGGGGCGGTAGAGGGGTACTGAGGGGCGGCGAATTTGTTTTGGGCGGTAGGGGGGCGGCGAACTTGTTTTGGGCGGTAGGGGGGCGGTGAGCACCTTCCTGAACACTTCAACAGGTTCAGGAATCTTTTCGATTCAGTGCTTGAGATGTATTTAGGTACATCTGAGAGGCCCATAGCTACAATTTATAATCGATGGTGCTTACTTGACCGATATATTCACCAAATTCAATGGAATCAATTCGCAACTTCAAGGTGATGAACTCAATTTAATAAAAACGAAATCTGTTATTTCTGCCTTCCAAAATAATCTCACTTGCTAGCAGAGTTTTGGTCGCAACAAAGTTGTGATTTGCCAGTTTTCAATCCTGTCGGAAAAGCATAGTGAATAGTATCCTGCATAAGAATATTGAAATCTCTTTGATGAAACAGTTCACTGTGAACACCTGGAGTCTTTGCGTAAGACCTTTTCCCAACGTTTTGAGGATATTTTGCCCTCAATGGGTCATGAATCCTCTGTGCACATTGAGAAAACAGAGGTTGAGATTCAGGAAATATTGACTGAACTTTCAACTAGTGAGACGTAGAAAGCCAGTTTCCAGGATGGTGGTAGGCTCACGGAATTTTGGCTTCAAGCTAATATCAGTTACCTCTACGCTGGAGTGCGGAATGTCGTTAAAAAAACTGTCAATTGGCTCCCTCTTCTACCTCGTCGATCGAGGGTTCATTACTGTTACTTACTGATTTACTTAATATTATAACAACAACAAAAACTCCATCCCTTGACTCCGGATGATGCCTCTATACTTACTTCGAATGAAAAATAATAAAAACGGAGTTATTGAAAGGTTGTCTATTTCCACTGATACACGAAAAATAAGCTGATACATACAAACTTTCAATAACCCCGTTTTTATTCTTTGAAATGGGTTCCCACGATTCCGCCGCGAGTGATTTAGTTCGTTCGAATGAAACTATGAAACATGGTGTGTACGTGTTCTTGCTCAAAATACCGATAATGAGACGATTCAAGGTTCAAAGTTGTGCCCAACTTCTAAACGACTGGACCGATTTTGATGGAGATTTTTGCACCGTGTTGTAGGGGATCCTAAATGGGAGGTCCTGATGTTAGAATCCATTTATACCCGTGAGTTTTCCGGGAAACGACAGAAAATTTCACAACCGTACTGGTTGAAAGTTGAGTCGGAACCTCCCTTTCACAACCAATTTTTATACCTCTTCCAAATTTCCACGGAATGTCTGGTACCAACGGAGCAACGACGGTGAAAAGGAAGAACGTCGCGAGAGAAATTCGAAACAGTTAATGAGTCACTTCAGTGACGTTTTTCATGACGTGAAGTTTTTCGGCCGGTAGGCCCATGCTAAAAGAAATCGACTCGACATCTAGTAAATGAGACTTGCGCCTTCATCTTACTAACAATAAACCTCATTTTTAAGAAATAATTGGCTCTGAACCACAAAAATCCCACACACAGCTGTGTGTATTACATGCATAACAAATACTATTATTTTTGTAAATTACGTTCTGTTTTAATGGTCTATTCTGTTACATTATTCCTTTAATTAGAATTTTACTATTTGGACCCCCCCCCCCCCCCATTTTCCATACCCAAACTTAAAGATTTTCAAATTAGGTGGGCGTTCAAAAATATTCAACTCCTAAAGGGGGCGGCAGGTTTAAAAAGGTTGAGAACCACTGGTCTAGTCAGACATCCATTTGACTGGTCGGTCTACAAAACCGAAATGGAAGCACGTACTGACCTCAACTTACCACTTAAAACACCTGTTGAAATCGACACTGCCCTAGCCAAATTGACTAACGACATACGTACCTCCGCATAACTGGCCTCAGCCTCCGGTTACAATCAACCCCGGCGTACTCATAAGACAGCTATGTCTCCTCATGTAAGTAGTCTCCTCGCCATCAAGAAAACATGCAGATCTCGTTGGGAGCACATTCAATACGGAGGTGATAAACCGGCATACAACAGAGCAACAGAGGAATTGAAAAATGCACTAAAAGCTGAGAGGGAAAGTGCCTTTCAAACAAAGTTGTCAACGTTCAGTGCTAACAGTTGCTCCTTGTACAGGTACACAAAGCTGCTGACGAAGGAACGTTCAAGTATTCCTCCTCTCAACTATGAAGGAAACTGGTACGCAACTTCCCAGGAGAAGTGTGACCTGTTGTCCTCAAACTGTTGATCAACATGTATGATTAACTTCGCCATCAGCAGGGCGCCACATAGTTCCAAACGAGCCAGGCTAACAGTCCTCATTGGAGCGACTCGAGATTTGGCAATGAGCAGATTAGTGGAGATCGTTTGATCAGGCAGTATGGCTCTCAGGTAAATACTCGTAACACCACCGTCACCAAGCTCGGAGCTATCTGAGAAGCCGTGAAGCTCATACAGCACATTGGGATCTCTTGATGTGAAATACCTGTTGAGGGAAATGTTTCCAAGTGCCGAAAGACACCCTTTGAATTCAGCCCATACATTAAGAATGTCAGGAGGAACAGGCGTGTCCCAATCGAGTTTAATCTCCCATACAGAACGGAGAATGCGCTTAGCAACGAATATTGAAGGAGCCATTCAGCCCATGGGATCATAAAGACGAGCTATGTCCAAAAGAATACCTCGTTTTGTGGGGACTACATCAGTGTCCCTGAACTGATAAGAAAACGAGTCACTGATAGGATCATAATGTAATCCTAGAACTTTGAGGCCATGTGGCTGATCTTGATCTAGAGAAATTGCTGAGTTGTGCTGAAATACAGGAGGAATATTAATCAAAGCTGCAGGCTTATTGGAAGCCCATTTTCGGAGTTCAAAGCTTCCTTGACTAAGTAAGCTCACCAATTCAGATTGTAGCAGCTGAGCAGAGACAATGTCTGGAGCTACAGTGAGGCAGTCATCAACATACAAATCATTCTGAATGACTTCAGCAGCAAGAGGATATTTATCTTTGAACTGCAGAGCAAGATGTAAGAGAGTACGGATCGCCAAATAGGGAGAGGGTTTGAGCCCAAAGGGGACTCTAGTCATGCGGTAGATACTGATAGGTTGATCAGTACTATTCCTCCAAATAAGTCTTAGGTAGTCTCGATCTTCAGTACAAATAGCGATCTGGTGAAACATACGCTGGATATCAGCTATTAATATGACTTCATGGCGACGAAAATTCAAAATAACATCAATAATGTCAGAATGTAGCTTAGGGCCTGGATGCAGGCAGTCATTAAGTGAGCGACCATTAGACGAGTGGAAGGAACCATTGAAGACAACTCGTAAGCAAGTAGAAGTGCTTTGCTGTTTCACCACCCCATGATGTGGCAAATAAAACGCAAATGAAGCTTGGTCAGGCTGAGGAACAAGTTCTACAATTTCAGAGGAAATCAATTCGTCAAAGAATATCTTATATTCCTGAAAAAGGTTATGATTCATTGAGAACTTGCCTTCCAGTGAATAAAAGCATCGTGATGCACCATAGAAGGTATCTCCTAGTTCTGGAGGTGATTCCTTGAAAGATAAAGGGTCTTACATATCGATGTAAATTATCATCAAGATATGTGCCTTCAAGGAATATCGATTCACACAATTGATCTTCTGGTTTAAGAATCTTCGAGCTGGGAGGTTCTTTGGAGATCCAGAATGATTCGACCATCTCCTCAAGTGAAGCATGTAGAGAAACAAGAAGGTTAGTATGGCAACATGAGTCTATGTGCATAGAGCGTGAAGGATTGATGTATGTTTCTCCAGTAAGTACCCATCCGAATGAAGTCTGAAGGGCGACAGGGGTTCCAGGAGGTCCATACTGTCGGCCCTGACAAGAAGCCCCTAGAAGATGCTGAATTGGGGATGAAATCCCGAATCCTGGATCTGCCAAATCCAAACCTTGTACATGAGTCCACAAGTTAGGCGGGGCATGGCAGGAGGGACAAATAGACAATTTGAAGGATTCAGTAACATTTGCCACGCATGTACTAGAAACTCCATGTAATGGAGAGTTTACAACAGAGGGCGTCAATTTGAGTAGTCTGGCGAATTCAGAATCAAATAAGCTGCATGTACTAGCTGTGTCCAGCAAGGCACGGGCAACATGCGGCATACCATGAGCATCGTTAACATGAGCAAGTAAGGTGGGAAGAAGTACCACGGACGATCGAGAATCAAGGGGATTATGATGAGCAGTAGTTGCAGAAATATGAATATTTCCTGCCGACGAGTCAATAATATCAGTATGAGAAGATTTAGCTGAATCATTTTTTGTGGGGAAATGTAGATAGGAATTATGTAGTCCACTACAAGTTTTACAACGATTTTTTGAAGGACATGATTTAGCAGTATGTGTCATTTTCAAACAATTTGTACAGACTTGTGGTTTTTGTGGTTTTTAGCTAAAGTGTACCGATCCTTAGCATTCAATTTAAAGAATTTAGGACAATGCATCAAAGAATGACCCTGTTTACATTCAGGGCAAGCATCGCTATTGGATGAGTGTGAAGTGAAGTAGCACTCTTATTAGATTGATTCTTCATTCTTACGTGTTTGATTAGCTTTTGATGAAGAATCATCATTAGTGGATTGCACAGAATGAGGCCCAAGAGCCTTGCAACGCTTTTGAAGGAAATCGATCAATGTTAAATAGGTCAGTAGGTCATTGTCATGTGACATCTCGAATTGCTCAATTAGAGATTTGTCGAGAATAGTATTGAGAATAAGGAATGACCATCCGTCAATATCATGCTTCAATCCGCGTAAAGCTCCGAGATTGTCATTGACTAAAGTGATAAATGCTTCGAGTGATTGACCATTATTTTTGACAAGAGCATGATGAGCTATCTGACTCCAAAGAGTACTGGAAATACGCCGAATGTCCATATTATGTACTTTGTGACAATGGCTTCCCAAGCAATGGAGAAATTCTCATTACTGAGAGCAAGCGATTGTATCTGTTTCAAGGCTTCACCAACAAGAGAGATCTTCAAGTACTGAAGGCGTTGGGTATCAGAAAGGGATAAATCTTCAATAACCATAGAGGTAAACAATGAGTGAAAGTTAGGGAAGTCCGTATAATTCCCATTGAACGACGGCAGTTTTATTGATGGAAGTTTACAAGGCGAATGTTGGTGAGAACGAGAGTCAGAAACGGGAATAGCAGAAGTATGACTTCTACCCTCAACAACAACAATTCTGGACTACAAGTTAAACAGGAGTTTCTTGTAATCACCAAACATGGCTTTAAGATCAGCCCCTCAGGTAGGCTGCTCATTGTGTATTGTCTCACAATATACTTCGATAAAACGAGACTCAATACCAGGGAATTGACTCACAAAATATCGCATCCTCAGCTCCTCAGCCGCAGGTGCAGAATTCACAGTATCCTGAACCACCAATTCATTCAATTCCTCGATTGAAAATTCCAACTGAGTTTTAAAAACAGCCGCTGTCATGATAACGCAGAACTTATCAGTTGAAAACGACGAAGATAGATACTAAGATGACGCTGGGTTTATCAGTGAAGAAGGCGAGGATGGATACTAAGATGACGCTGGGTTTATCAGTGAAGACGAGGATGGATACTCTGATTCGAAGTCCAAACAACAGTGCGATGAAAGGACAATACAACGTTTGAGCAAAAGGGTCTTAAGAATTCAAAATGGCGAGTTGCAAACTGACTCCACGGATTAGAATCGATTGATGTTTTGGACTACAACCAGTTGGCGCAAGAACAGAAAGCAGAACAGTTACCCACTGCCATTTTAGGTACTACTCTTCCCTGGAAGCAAGTAAAAATGCCCGGTGTCACAGAGCCAGTGTACTGCGACGTTTCTACAGGGTTTGTACGACCATTCGTTCCATTGAACTTGAGAAAGCCAGCATTTGACAGTGTACACAATTTGTCGCATCCCGGTAGGGCAGCAACCCTTAGGATACTTCGTCAAAGGTTCGTATGGCCGTCTATGGCGAAGGACAGCGCACAATGGGTGAGGTCAATGCACATTCGCCAGTGGGAAGCAGTCCTGCCAGACGCTTTGCATTCGATACGCTCACTGCTCTGTACAGCAACAAAATGCACACCTCACGAACGGTTGTTCCACCATACAAGACGGTCTGCAAACGGAGTATCCACCCCTTCAAAGAGCCTGACCCGGATTCAGGAGCCATGAAGGGGTGGATACTCCGTTTGCAGACCGTCTTGTATGGTGGAACAACCGTTCGTGAGGTGTGCAGTTTGTTGCTGTACAGAGCAGTGAGCGTATCGAATGCAAAGCGTCTGGCAGGACTGCTTCCCACTGGCGAATGTGCATTCCATTTTCCTTGATTGCCAGCTCAATGGTCTTCCAGAGTGTGCCATTTAGCCGTTCAACCTGTCCGTTTCCTTGCGGATTGTACGGGGTAGTCCGGCTAGTGGCTGTTCCATAAGTGTTGAGGAATGTCTTCAGATCTTGCGACATGAATGATGATCCGCGATCAGTGTGGATGTACGCCGGTGCACTAAATATGGAGAAGAGCTGTTTTAAGCAATCTTTAACCGTTCCCGCACTGGTATCTCGACAGGCGAAGGCAAAAGGGAATCTTGAAAACTCGTCGATTATAGTTAGAAGATATTGGTTTCCCGAGCTCGACGGCAGCGGTCCCTTAAAATCCATGTTCAACCTTTCAAACGGGGATGTGGCCTTGATTAGTGTACCTTGGTGCTTGAAGAATTGGGGCTTCACCTCGGAGCAAATTCGGCACGATGCATTTAATCGACGGATGTCTTCCAATGAAAATGGCAAGTTCTTGCTGCGTACCCAGTGATACATCCTCGTTATGCCTGGATGGCATAGCGATGAGTGAAGTGCAGAGAGACGAGATACGTCTGTTGTCAGAGAGCACACCCTTGAGAGCGCATTGGCAGTATGATTCTGCTTCCCTGGTCGATACAGAATGTCGTATGAGTAGCAAGAGAGTTCCATCCTCCAGCGGGTTATCTTCTCATTCTTTATCTTCCCATGACGCTTCAAGTCAAACATAAATGAGACGGAGCGCTGGTCCGTAATGAGAGTAAAATGTCTTCCCATTAGAAAATGTCTCCAGTAGCGGATGGACTCCACAATCGCGTAAGCTTCCTTTTCGATGGATGGATGCCGGTGTTCGGAGTCAGATAGTGTCCTAGAAAAGAAAGCTACTGGGCGATTGGATTGAGTGAGTGTGGCTGCAATTGTAGACTGGGAAGCATCTGTTTCTACACAAAATGGTATATCACTGTCAATGTGAGTCAGAGATGCATCCTGTACTGCATGTTTGAGATCGTTGAAGGCAGCTGTAGCCTCATCTGAGAGTGGGAAAGGACTCTCAACCAGGGGTCTGATCCGTTCTGAAAATCTTGAAATGAATTTTGAGTAGTGGGAGAACATCCCTAGAGCTCTTTTGAGAGAGGCAGCATCAGTTGGTAGGGGGAACTCCTGCAAAGGTTTGAGTCTGTTTGCATCTGGTCGGATTGAGTGATTGCTGATCGTGTGCCCTAGGATGCTTATGGTGCGAAGGGAAAAAGAGCTCTTCTCATTGTTATAGTTAGGTTGTATTTGGCTGCTGCTTTCGTAAACCTATCTAGATTGTTATCGTGCTCCTCCTGGGTTTTCCCACAGATGGTCAGGTCATCCAAGTAGGCGAATGTATCTTTGAGCCCCTCTTTCCTGATAATGGAGTCAATCACCCTTTGAAACCCAGCTACGCCATTTGTCACACCAAAAGGAATGCGAGTAAATTGAAACAGCTTCCCACAAGCTTCAAAAGCTGTGTAGGGGCGATCTTGCTCTGGAATGGGGATCTGATGGTATGCGCTGCGAAGGTCTATGGCACTAAATACCCCATAGCCAGCAACTTTGTTCACAATATCGCTGATTTTAGGAAGACGGTAAGCGTCTAAAAGAGTGAACCGATTAATTGTGCGGGAATAATCAATGCACATCCTGCGTTTGTGATTTCCCCCTCCTGCCACCAAGACCTGCGCTCGCCAGGGCGAAATACTATCCTCAATAATGCCAGCCTCTTCAAGTTTTTTGGTTTCCAGCTCAATGAACCGTGCATCGTCATTGGAGTGAGTTCGCGATTTGATAGCAATTGGTCTGCAGTCTTGGGAAAGATTAGTGAAAAGCTGAGCGGGTTCAACATTTGCTACTGCAACGCATATGCGTAATGGAGCTTTCGAGCCTCCAAAGTCAAACTGCACGCTCGAATGTTGTGAGAGTAAGTTTCGGCCGATTATTAGATCGAAACAGAGATCTGGCATAACCGAGAGCTCAACTTTTGGGTATGTATGCCCAAGCATCTCAATGTCCGCCACACATCTCCCTAGTATGCTTGCTTGATGTGCTTTCGATGCCAATCCTACAGAATCCCGAGCCGTATGAATGATTAAGTTAAGCTTGTGAGCAGTTTCCTGGTCTATAATACTTAAATCGCTCCCGGAATCAAGCATACCGCAAACTTTACTACCCCTAACAAGGACTATGGTTTTCACCTTTGATGCCCCAGAAGATGATATAGGGCACGTAGTAACAACAGCAATCGGAGAGCTTTGTATAGTGCTGTATGCTTTCGGTTTGCCAGACTGAGCTGAGCGACATACGGTTTTCCAATGCCTGATTTTGTCACAGTTGTGGCATTTGTCTTTTAAGGCTGGACAAGCAGAACGAGGGTTTTTAGGCTTGCCGCAAAAATAACAGGCACTGCTAACTGCGTTTGCTGAGTGTATCTCCCCTGAGATTGGAGAGCCACTTTGGTCCTGACTGGGAATGGAAACGGCATTTATGGTAGGACCGGTGTACATTTGCGTGTGTACGATTGCTTGCTCCCGTACTCGTGCCTGCGTGTGAGCTTGGCTTAACGTAAGAGTTGTATTTTCTAACAATCTCTGGCGAATTGAGGGGTTCGATAATCCGCGGATAAAAGCATCTCGGATGCAATCATCACGGTTGGTCTCGGCAGTGACCGCCTTAAACTGGCAATCCCTATTCAGCAGCTTGAGAGACTCCAAGTATCTATCAATAGACTCGGTAGGTTGTTGACTACGAATTGAAAGCGAATGTCTAGCTGCTACTTCGTTTACTGGTTTATCAAAGATGCTCTCAAGGATAGCAACGGCGTCATTGTAAGTACCTGACGAACATACGTGTTCATAGATCGGAGATGAAACAAAGTTCATGAGAATCCGTAGCTTCTCTTCATCAGTGGAGTCCACGGTCCACAGAAAATTCCGGAACCGGCAGTACCAGTGGCGCCATTCCGTAGATGCATTTGGAGAGTCCGGGTCCAAGTCTAAAATTTTCAGCCTGAGAATTCGATCCATTGATGGAAGTTACAATTCTGGTGAATAAATTGTGGAGTAAAACGAATGAATGTATCGCCGATTCAAAGGCTTTATTCACCAGAATGAAAGAAATATGAAATTCGGGAAACTAGGGAAAGGAGCTTGTAGCAGCGCAACATGTTGTGATGGATTTAAAATAATACCACATATTTTATACTAGGGGGTAACCGCAAACCTATTTGCTTCGGAAGTCGAAAGATAAGATTAAAAAACAATAAGCTTGTATAAAATGATTGAAGAATTATGAGAAATGAAAGATCATGTACCTACGTGAATTGAGTTGATGAATAACTAGAAAATGAGATGAAATGAGTGTGGTTAGTGAACTGAGTGTGCCTACCTACAAAATTACGCGTTATGTGGTTTTATGAGAATCGAACAATTTATATTATCCTAATCCGGCTCGAAGGACCAGAATGTTGTGGTTTAAATTTAAATTTAAGCGAAGGACCAGGGCCGAGAGACCCGTTAAGGCTACCCAATGGGAGCAATGACTGTATCTGTAGGTGCCAGTTGAATATACGAAAATATTAAATGTACAAATTATGAAAAGAAAATGAGGGAGGTATGGGGATGGCGCAATACCTTAAAGTTGATGTGGCGATGCGTGGATGGGCCCATCCGATGAAGAAGTTCTTCAAGACAATTATGATGGTGATTGTCAGGACGGAGCAATGCATATGCAGGGAAATTTGATGGTTGTTGAGCAGAATTTTAGGAGACAAGTTAATAAGTGCGATTATGGCCGAAAAGGCAAAAATGATATTATGGGAATCAGCTAAGCAAGATGTGCTATCAACAAGCTGGACCAAAGAGAAGTGTGTCTGGTAAAACATTGAAAAAAGCGAAAATGGCCGCAGGTGAAGCCTGATTCGTGCACAAAGAAGAGATGAATAAGGGTTATTCGGTTGAAATGGTGTATGATGTTTCGAATGTGTCAAGTGTATGGATGAAGGTAAACGTGAAAAATAAGTACATAGGTAAATTTGGAAAATCTATATAACTTTACAGGTGATTTTCGTGGTGTCTGTCTGTCTGTTTGTCTTTCAATCACGCCAAAACGGCTCAATGGATCGAACCCATCTCGCGTATTTAGATGTTTCAGTGACCGGGGAAGGACATAGGGGGATTCACTCCCGGATCAGATGAATAGGGGTGGGGGTTTATAGGGAGGCCGAAACATAAAAAAATTAAATTCTCGAAAACGGCTCAATGGATCGAACCCATCTCGCGTATTTAGATGTTTCAGTGATCGGGAAAGGACATAGGGGGGTTTACTCCCGGATCTGATAAATAGGGGTGGGGGTTTATAGGGAAGCCGAAACATAAAAAAATTAAATTCTCGAAAACGGCTCAATAGATCGAACCCATCTCGCGTATTTAGATGTTTCAGTGATCGGGGAAGGACATAGGGGGATTCAATCCCGGATCTGATGAATAGGGGTGGGGGTTTATAGGGAAGCCGAAACATAAAAAAATTAAATTCTCGAAAACAGCTCAATGGATCGTACCTTTTTGTCTTTAACATTATAACAGTTTCTAAAGGGACATGTAAGAGATATAATCTGTAAAGCGAGAGGTAACAAAGTCAGATGGACCCACCCCGAGTTCTACCCGTCAGCGACGGGCAACACAGCTAGTATATTTTAAATTACTAGAAAACAACTGAACACTTTCAATAATTCCGTTTTTCCTTGAAATCGGTTTCCACGCTTTCATCGAGAGTGGTTTAGTTCGTACGTTTTATGGTTGTTTTTGTTTCGATCCACCAGTTTTGCACTAATTTTCAATGTATTTAACAGGAATGAAATTAATTTACATTTCATTCCAGACTCTCGATTACAGACTATTGATAGTTGAACCCCACCATCATATTACTTGGATTCATATTAATTTGAGTTAGCGAAGCCAAAGTAGTACGTCTTTCAAGAAATTTCAACGAGAATTTCCGTTTGCCTTGGAAGTCAGTTAGAATTAACTGATCTGTACGGGACTTTCAACACCCCATCATGGAGTTTGTGTACACATCTCAGGGTACCGTGGTGGCTTCAGAATCTATCTATACTTTCACCCCCTCCCCCACACCATCATGGAGTTTGTGTACACATCTCAGGGTACCATGCTGGTCTCAGAATCGATCTATACTGGACTTTCGAACCCCTCCCCATCATGGAGTTTGTGTACACATCTCAGGGTACCATGGTGGCTTCAGAATCGATCTATACTGGACTTTCGATCCCCTCCCCATCATGGAGTTTGTGTACACATCTCAGGGTACCATGGTGGCTTCAGAATCTAACTATACTTTCACCCCCTCCCCCACACCATCATGGAGTTTGTGTACACATCTCAGGGTACCATGCTGGTCTCAGAATCGATCTATACTGGACTTTCGAACCCCTCCCCATCATGGAGTTTGTGTACACATCTCAGGGTACCATGGTGGCTTCAGAATCGATCTATACTGGACTTTCAAACCCCTCCCCCACCCTATCATGGAGTTTGTGTACACATCTCAGGGTACCATGGTGGCTTCAGAATCGATCTATACTGAACTTTCAACCCCCTCCCCCACACCATCATGGAGTTTGTGTACACATCTCAGGGTAACATGCTGGTCTCAGAATCGATCTATACAGGACTTTCACCCCCTCCCCCACACCATCATGGAGTTTGTGTACACATCTCAGGGTAACATGCTGGTCTCAGAATCGATCTATACTGGACTTTCACCCCCTCCCCCACACCATCATGGAGTTTGTGTACACATCTCAGGGTACCATGGTGGCTTCAGAATCGATCTATACTGGACTTTCAAACCCCTCCCCCACCCTATCATGGAGTTTGTGTACACATCTCAGGGTACCATGGTGGCTTCAGAATCGATCTATACTGAACTTTCAACCCCCTCCCCCACACCATCATGGAGTTTGTGTACACATCTCAGGGTAACATGCTGGTCTCAGAATCGATCTATACAGGACTTTCACCCCCTCCCCCACACCATCATGGAGTTTGTGTACACATCTCAGGGTAACATGCTGGTCTCAGAATCGATCTATACTGGACTTTCAACCCCCTCCACCTCCCCATCATGGAGTTTGTGTACACATCTCAGGGTACCATGGTGTCTTCAGAATCGATCAATACTGGACTTTCACCCCCTCCCCCACCACATCATGGAGTTTGTGTACACATCTCAGGGTAACATGCTGGTCTCAGAATCGATCTATACAGGACTTTCACCCCCTCCCCCACACCATCATGGAGTTTGTGTACACATCTCAGGGTAACATGCTGGTCTCAGAATCGATCTATACAGGACTTTCAAACTCCTCCCCCTCCCCATCATGGAGTTTGTGTACACATCTCAGGGTACCATGGTGGCTTCAGAATCGATCTATACTGGACTTTCACCCCCTCCCCCACACCATCATGGAGTTTGTGTACACATCTCAGGGTACCATGGTGGCTTCAGAATCGATCTATACTGGACTTTCCAACCCCTCCCCCTCCCCATCATGGAGTTTGTGTACACATCTCAGGGTACCATGGTGTCTTCAGAATCGATCAATACTGGACTTTCACCCCCTCCCCCACCACATCATGGAGTTTGTGTACACATCACAGGGTAGGTACCATGGTGGCTTCAGAATCGATCTATACTGGACTCCACCCCCCTCCCCACCACCACCGTCATGTAGTTTGCATACAAATCTCAAGGTACCACGGTGGTTTAGGCTGCAATTTCAAGGCCGACTCACACCAACTTGCTTGCGGTCAAGTTCAGCAGTTAGCTGATTGTCGTGTGAGCAAGAGTAATCCATGATCCTCCTAGAAATCGTGTCGTTTTTCCGAGGGAGGCAGTTACAGGATTTGTCAACGTCGACGAACAACCACAGCGGGATAGGACAAGTATTCCTCAGCAGCAGCTCGATCTTGAGCGGTGGCGTCCCCTCATGGTACTCGGGGATTTTCATCGAGCTTGAGTGCTCCGACTCGGTTTCCAGTGTCTTAAGAATCTCGTTGAATCTGTGAATGAATAACAAGTCCCATAATGGAGAAATCAACGTTGCAGTGTTGCAGAAAGGTTCTTATAGAGAAAAAAAGTGTAGCTACGCTCCCACGCCTAAAATCACATAACGGTGCGCTTAATATTAATACAACACGCAGCAAATTATTACACAACGGTTTATTATTTTCCTGTAAAGGTTCCCCATTCCGAGTAGATCACTGTTTTAACAGAAGAGTTCTGTCAAAACAGAATTAGTAGTACTAAGTGAATACCCACTATTATGTATTAATTAGGATAAACTGATAACTAAGTAAACATGCACGCAATGTAAAATGGTAATTTTTTCAGAGAGAGGAGACAATGCTGCCAAGATATGAAATAGAGTACGGGTGACGTAGGATACATAATAAAGGTATTGAGCCATACTAGCACATTCTGTCGGGGAATATATGACAGTCTCCCCCACTTATATAACAAGTATGTGAATTGGAAAACATGTGATATATAGAAAAATAATTGTTTTGAAGTTGGACATATACAATGGTTTTTGAAAAATATGAAAATGTCGTAAGATACGTCATAGTCTTGAAGGTATGGTGGTGGTCTTCGGGATCTGCCTGATCGATGAACAGGGTCTCCTTGGAGATGGGTATTCGAGGAAGTAGCAGTCTTCGTCCCAGTCTGAATACTAGATGTTCCTTGTGGCTGACTTAGTTCAGGCATTGCATCTTGCCTTGGCAGGATAGGAACATTGAATGTCACTGACTGATGTTTCGGACTACTTGGGTGGTCATCGGTTTCTGGTTGGGCCGATGGTACTCTAGTCGAGTTGAGCTAGTTAATGTGTCTTTTTAAGATGCGCCCAGAATCCAATTCGACGAGATAGTGCCTTGTGCCCAGCTGGCGTTTGACTGTTCCAAATTGCCAGAGCTCAGAGTTGTTTTGGTATATCTTCGCCTGGATCCTTTCCCCCACTTGAAGGGATCAAACAGGCTTGTGCAAAGGATGAGATGATTCTGGTCGATTTGGGAAGATGGCATCTAACTGGAGTCTCATTTTGCGATTCAGGTACTGCTCGGTGGTTCCTGCATGATCTACAGGTCCTGAAAAGGCACTGTTCAGTCAGCCTCTCACAACACATTTGCTTTTTCACGATGTTTGCTTCAGGACTCGCAATTGCCTTGGCAGCGTGGAGCCCTCGTAGAATCAGTTTGAAGTTTTCGTGCTTGATGCATTGGCATGTGTCTCTTTGATTAACGTTGAGACTTAACACCCAAAACGGTTTTAAACGAATGAAGGACACGTAGCTTATCATGTATGAAATAGTCGCTAAAAACTTTTTGTGCAAGATTTTGAAGTCTTCCAACAGAATTCGCTTTTGTTTTTTCACCCCATTTTTCGTTTTACAGTCTTTTTTCCGGGGACAGAGTTTGCTGTTCTCATCGTCTTCCAGAAATGCAATGACGTCTGCTTGAACTTTCTTGGTGATAGTCTTTGTCCGACGGTGAATGAGACTATTGCTCACTTTGGATCTGAGGCTATTTCTCAGTGTTTTCGATGGTATAAAATCAAAGTTACCAAGGAGCCCATACTTCTTCAACCATTTGGCATCTCCGACAACAAGTCTAGCGAACGATGTTTTTGCTTTGCGTGATTTCAGTGTTTGCAAATAATTGTCTCCAAGTTGTTTCTTCATTGCTTCCCCGAATAGTAACTTTCTTCTCACTACTTCGGCATCCTTTTTTTTGATGATGCTCTTCACTAGAGACCTGGGTGACTCGACATAATTTCCTGACATTGAAATTTTTTCTTTTCTGGCCCACGACTTTCTCAAAGTATTAATTTTCCTCTTAAGCTCAGCTATTTTATCCTCCTTTTTGGCCAATAAAGCCATAAACTTCTGGTGTTGTCTTCTACGTTTATCTCGGTTTCTTTGTGCTCTCTTTTTTCCCGACCAGATTTGGTGAGACACAGTTTTCCCAGGGTTTACAGTGGTATCAAGCTGGACAGAACAATCGGTGGGTTCTGTATCTTCTAAAGGAGCATCAGCTTGATTTACGTGAATATTTCCTTCTTCAGTTACTTTTGAACCCTTATTTTTCTCTCTGTATTTTCTTTTCAACATTCGCCATTGCTTCCTCATGTTTCGTTTTTCCCTTTCAGACATGTCTGAAACCATCTTCACTTGTCCCTTCTCTTTCTTCCTCTTGTACTTTTCCTTTTCCTTCGCTTTCATTTCCATCGCCTTTACAGGATCGTTGCTATTCTTCTCATAACGGGCCCGATCTCTTGCATTCTTTTTCCGCTTTCTCTCTTCTTCACTTACTTTTAATTTCTTCTTCGGAGCCATCTTGAAATCTGTCGAAAAATGCAGATACATGCCACAGTCATAAATAGAAAATGCACGATGTAACCATATGTTTCAATTTCATTAATGTAAATAGCCCATTTCCCCCGCAAATTTGCCACGTACATATGTAGAATGTACATAGAATGTAATATACTTTAGGGTTTTAAGTAGATAGTATATTGTACAAAATATTGTAGGGTAAGAGGTAAAAGTGAACAAGTAGGTACCTATTATTTTTTCGGAAATTTATGTTTTTAGTTATTCATTTGCTAGGGATCGTTATCTGAGGCCCAAATAAGTTGAAACGTTGAAATATTTCATAAATTCGGGAAAAATCGCAAAAAAGTTTCACCTTAACTAACATTAACATTTTCAATGAAACTGATTTGGCTGAAAGAAAAAGGGGGAAAAATCATTCCTGTAGTCTGGTAAAAATTATCAAGTGTCATTAGTACATCCCTACTATATTATAAAAACGAATCTCTGTCCGTGTGTCTGTGTGTCTGTCCTTCTATGCACGGCCAAACGGCTCGACGGATATCGACCAAATTTGGCACGAATATCCAGTAGGCTCCCAAGTTGTGCAACGTCGCATTTTTAATTCCCTGACCATAGCGGAACTATGGTCGACCATGGTCAACTTCGTTAATTGAGATGGTAACCCCTATTTTTTATCGCGTATTCGTAATCTACGTGAAATTCTATCTACGATCGACCCTTCGGACTACCCCCGCGGTCGACCATAGCGCATCCATGGGCCCCTCCATGGTCGAATCCCGAATTGCTTTTCACGGCCAAACGGCTCGACGGATATCGACCAAATTTGGCACCAATATCCGGTAGCCTCCCAAGTCGAACGTAGGCGCCTTTTCAATTCCCTGACCATAGCGGAACTATGGTCGACCATGGTCAACTCCTGACTGGCTTGACGGATATCGACCAAATTTGGCACGAATATCCAGTAGGCTCCCAAGTTGTGCAACGTCGCATTTTTAATTCCCTGACCATAGCGGAACTATGGTCAACCATGGTCAACTCCTGAATGGCTTGACGGATATCGACCAAATTTGGCACGAATATCCAGTAGGCTCCCAAGTTGTGCAACGTCGCATTTTTAATTCCCTCACCATAGCGGAACTATGGTCGACCATGGTCAACTCCTGAATGGCTTGACGGATATCGACCAAATTTGGCACGAATATCCAGTAGGCTCCCAAGTTGTGCAACGTCGCATTTTTAATTCCCTGACCATAGCGGAACTATGGTCGACCATGGTCAACTCCTGAATGGCTTGACGGATATCGACCAAATTTGGCACGAATATCCAGCAGGCTCCCAAGTTGTGCAACGTCGCATTTTTAATTCCCTGACCATAGCGGAACTATGGTCGACCATGGTCAACTTCGTTAATTGAAATGGTAACCCCTATTTTTTATCGCGTATTCGTAATCTACATGAAATTCTATCTACGATCGACCCTTCGGACTACCCCCGCGGTCGACCATAGCGCATCCATGGGCCCCTCCATGGTCGAATCCCGAATTGCTTTTCACGGCCAAACGGCTCGACGGATATCGACCAAATTTGGCACCAATATCCGGTAGCCTCCCAAGTCGAACGTAGGCGCATTTTCGATTCCCTGACCATAGCGGAACAATGGTCGACCATGGTCAACTCCTGACTGGCTTGACGGATATCGACCAAATTTGGCAAAAATATCCAGTAGGCTCCCAAGTTGTGCAACGTCGCATTTTTAATTCCCTGACCATAGCGGAACTATGGTCAACCATGGTCAACTCCTGAATGGCTTGACGGATATCGACCAAATTTGGCACGAATATCCAGTAGGCTCCCAAGTTGTGCAACGTCGCATTTTTAATTCCCTGACCATAGCGGAACTATGGTCGACCATGGTCAACTCCTGAATGGCTTGACGGATATCGACCAAATTTGGCACGAATATCCAGTAGGCTCCCAAGTTGTGCAACGTCGCATTTTTAATTCCCTGACCATAGCGGAACCATGGTCAACTTCGTTAATTGAAATGGTAACCCCTATTTTTTATCGCGTATTCGTAATCTACGTGAAATTCTATCTACGATCGACCCTTCGGACTACCCCCGCGGTCGACCATAGCGCATCCATGGGCCCCTCCATGGTCGAATCCCGAATTGCTCAACGGATATCGACCAAATTTGGCACGAATATCCAGTAGGCTCCCAAGTTGTGCAACGTCGCATTTTTAATTCCCTGACCATAGCGGAACTATGGTCGACCATGGTCAACTCCTGAATGGCTTGACGGATATCGACCAAATTTGGCACGAATATGCAGTAGGCTCCCAAGTTGTGCAACGTCGCATTTTTAATTCCCTGACCATAGCGGAACTATGGTCAACCATGGTCAACTCCCGAATGGCTTGACGGATATCGACCAAATTTGGCACGAATATCCAGTAGGCTCCCAAGTTGTGCAACGTCGCATTTTTAATTCCCTGACCATAGCGGAACTATGGTCGACCATGGTCAACTCCTGAATGGCTTGACGGATATCGACCAAATTTGGCACGAATATCCAGTAGGCTCCCAAGTTGTGCAACGTCGCATTTTTAATTCCCTGACCATAGCGGAACTATGGTCGACCATGGTCAACTTCGTTAATTGAAATGGTAACCCCTATTTTTTATCGCGTATTCGTAATCTACGTGATATTCTATCTACGATCGACCCTTCGGACTACCCCCGCGGTCGACCATAGCGCATCCATGGGCCCCTCCATGGTCGAATCCCGAATTGCTTTTCACGGCCAAACGGCTCGACGGATATCGACCAAATTTGGCACCAATATCCGGTAGCCTCCCAAGTCGAACGTAGGCGCCTTTTCAATTCCCTGACCATAGCGGAACTATGGTCGACCATGGTCAACTCCTGACTGGCTTGACGGATATCGACCAAATTTGGCACGAATATCCAGTAGGCTCCCAAGTTGTGCAACGTCGCATTTTTAATTCCCTGACCATAGCGGAACTATGGTCAACCATGGTCAACTCCTGAATGGCTTGACGGATATCGACCAAATTTGGCACGAATATCCAGTAGGCTCCCAAGTTGTGCAACGTCGCATTTTTAATTCCCTCACCATAGCGGAACTATGGTCGACCATGGTCAACTCCTGAATGGCTTGACGGATATCGACCAAATTTGGCACGAATATCCAGTAGGCTCCCAAGTTGTGCAACGTCGCATTTTTAATTCCCTGACCATAGCGGAACTATGGTCGACCATGGTCAACTCCTGAATGGCTTGACGGATATCGACCAAATTTGGCACGAATATCCAGCAGGCTCCCAAGTTGTGCAACGTCGCATTTTTAATTCCCTGACCATAGCGGAACTATGGTCGACCATGGTCAACTTCGTTAATTGAAATGGTAACCCCTATTTTTTATCGCGTATTCGTAATCTACATGAAATTCTATCTACGATCGACCCTTCGGACTACCCCCGCGGTCGACCATAGCGCATCCATGGGCCCCTCCATGGTCGAATCCCGAATTGCTTTTCACGGCCAAACGGCTCGACGGATATCGACCAAATTTGGCACCAATATCCGGTAGCCTCCCAAGTCGAACGTAGGCGCATTTTCGATTCCCTGACCATAGCGGAACAATGGTCGACCATGGTCAACTCCTGACTGGCTTGACGGATATCGACCAAATTTGGCAAAAATATCCAGTAGGCTCCCAAGTTGTGCAACGTCGCATTTTTAATTCCCTGACCATAGCGGAACTATGGTCAACCATGGTCAACTCCTGAATGGCTTGACGGATATCGACCAAATTTGGCACGAATATCCAGTAGGCTCCCAAGTTGTGCAACGTCGCATTTTTAATTCCCTGACCATAGCGGAACTATGGTCGACCATGGTCAACTCCTGAATGGCTTGACGGATATCGACCAAATTTGGCACGAATATCCAGTAGGCTCCCAAGTTGTGCAACGTCGCATTTTTAATTCCCTGACCATAGCGGAACCATGGTCAACTTCGTTAATTGAAATGGTAACCCCTATTTTTTATCGCGTATTCGTAATCTACGTGAAATTCTATCTACGATCGACCCTTCGGACTACCCCCGCGGTCGACCATAGCGCATCCATGGGCCCCTCCATGGTCGAATCCCGAATTGCTCAACGGATATCGACCAAATTTGGCACGAATATCCAGTAGGCTCCCAAGTTGTGCAACGTCGCATTTTTAATTCCCTGACCATAGCGGAACTATGGTCGACCATGGTCAACTCCTGAATGGCTTGACGGATATCGACCAAATTTGGCACGAATATGCAGTAGGCTCCCAAGTTGTGCAACGTCGCATTTTTAATTCCCTGACCATAGCGGAACTATGGTCAACCATGGTCAACTCCCGAATGGCTTGACGGATATCGACCAAATTTGGCACGAATATCCAGTAGGCTCCCAAGTTGTGCAACGTCGCATTTTTAATTCCCTGACCATAGCGGAACTATGGTCGACCATGGTCAACTCCTGAATGGCTTGACGGATATCGACCAAATTTGGCACGAATATCCAGTAGGCTCCCAAGTTGTGCAACGTCGCATTTTTAATTCCCTGACCATAGCGGAACTATGGTCGACCATGGTCAACTTCGTTAATTGAAATGGTAACCCCTATTTTTTATCGCGTATTCGTAATCTACGTGATATTCTATCTACGATCGACCCTTCGGACTACCCCCGCGGTCGACCATAGCGCATCCATGGGCCCCTCCATGGTCGAATCCCGAATTGCTCAACGGATATCGACCAAATTCGGCACCAATATCCGGTAGCCTCCCAAGTCGAACGTAGGCGCATTTTCGATTCCCTGACCATAGCGGAACAATGGTCGACCATGGTCAACTCCTGAATGGCTGGACGGATATCGACCAAATTTGGCACGAATATCCAGTAGGCTCCCAAGTTGTGCAACGTCGCATTTTTAATTCCCTCACCATAGCGGAACTATGGTCGACCATGGTCAACTCCTGAATGGCTCGACGGATATCGACAAAATTTGGCACGAATATCCAGTAGGCTCCCAAGTTGGGCAACGTCGGAATTTTTCGGTCCCCTTCACCATCGCGGAACTATGGTCGACCATGGTCAACTCCTGAATGGCTGGACGGATATCGACCAAATTTGGCACGAATATCCAGTAGGCTCCCAAGTTGTGCAACGTCGCATTTTTAATTCCCTCACCATAGCGGAACTATGGTCGACCATGGTCAACTTTGTTAATTGAAATGGTAACCCCTATTTTTTATCGCTTATTCGTAATCTACGTGAAATTCTATCTACGATCGACCCTTCGGACTACCCCCTGCGGTCGACCATAGCGCATCCATGGGCCCCTCCATGGTCGAATTCCGAATTGCTCAACGGATATCGACCAAATTTGGCACCAATATCCGGTAGCCTCCTAAGTTGAACGTAGGCGCATTTTTAATTCCCTGATCATAGCGGAAATATGGTCGACCATGGTCAACTCCTGAATGGCTCGACGGATATCGACCAAATTTGGCACGAATATCCAGTAGGCTCCCAAGTTGGGCAACGTCCGAATTTTTCGGTCCCCTTCACCATAGCGGAAATATGGTCGACCATGGTCAACTCCTGAATGGCTCGACGGATATCGACCAAATTTGGCACCAATATCCAGTAGGCTCCCAAGTTGTGCAACGTCGGAATTATGTACGATACTGCGTACAGCGAATCTCGGATAGCGAGCGAAGCGAGCGGTCATGCTAGTTTTAAATATAACTAGACAAAAGGAATGCATACTGTCTTCCCCCCGCCAGCTGTGTCTTTCCTCCGATTGTTAAGATGGGCGGGGAAGGACACTGGTCCATGTATGACCAACCAGTTTCTTCTCATTTACAAGCCTAATATTGATGCTTATCAGCAAAATGATAGACTAATCGAAAGGTCTCAGCAAGCTCTACAAGTAGAAAGTAACGAAAAAATTCAACACACTTTACTTACCCAGTGATTCTGGGCGGGAGAAAGACAGGTGTTGTTTGTGGCCTCACGCTCCAGCCCACGTCTTGACACTGTCAGTCTTCCAGTATAACTGAAAAAGTTGGCGGCAAACAGATTCCTAACACGAGACACGCCTCGAAATTTAGCGGGAAATCGCAGTCAGCTGATAAAGGTTGAGTCCGCCGAAATTCGAAAAAACAAAGTTGGCGGGGGAAAGACACAAAACCTGGGGACACACCTTTTCCTTTTCCCTATTTTAATTCATTCTTTCCTAAAAATATGGCACGCCTCAATTTTAACCTGAGATAATTTTGAACAGCACCACCTCTTAAAAAGTTCAAAAAACTGCGAGGAAAGGTTTCGTAATCAAGCATAAAGTTAGAAAACTCAGGTGGGGAAATTTCACCATGACATACTCTTTTCATGTAATCGAAACCCTCTGGACGTGGTAGAGCAAGTTTGATAGCATATTTGGAGAGTTTCTAAAATCAACAGATCAGTAAAGGGTCGTCAGAATATATCGGGGACAGCGTTCGGCCCTTTCTGGGAAATCCACCCTCTAACGCTATAGATTTTGCCACAATTTCGTCGAATGTAGTATCCTCAGATTGTAAGACGTGTTTCCTAATCCAGTTATCTTTAATGCCCCTGATAAACTGTGCACGTAAAAATATGTCAGAAACCGAGACCTTCTGTTGACATTGGCAGGTAACAAATAAATCACAATCAGAGATGTTGCGTTGTAATGTTGCAATATATTCAGGAATTGTTTGAGAATCTTCCTGATAAGAGGATAAGAAATAATGTTGAGAAACATCAACATTCTTTGGCGGTGAAAGCATTTGGGAGAATACTTTCACAAGGTCAGGAAATCTCTTTAGCGGCTTTTGAGGGCCCAAATACGCAGACAAATTGTTGTAGTGCACTGAGCCTATCGATGTACATAATAACTGTGCCTTTTTCGTGTCATGTGTTACGTTTTTAATTTCTGAATAAGTAGTCAAAACGCTCTAGATAATTGCAGAACTTTTCTTTTTTAGCGTCGAAGTTCTCAAACGGCACAACATTTACAGAGGTAGAAGTAGGTTGATTTGCCAAGAGCTCCTTGACAAACTGGGCTTGACTTACCATGAGAGCTGCTGTGACCGAACTGAAATGTTATTGAAATGTTTTTCATCCATGATAAAAGAGAACAAAAGGACTTACGAAATGATCAGTGAAAAATAAGACTGAGAAGTCCGTGATCACATTTACGAGTAAGGTTACCAGAGATAGGCAGGGCCTGGGACATCGAAACCGGAAACTGGCAGTGATTACTGACGTGATTGACACTTGATAAAATAATGTTCCGTGACACTTGAAAAACAGTTTAAAATAACTTACAATTCACCGCGTCGCCAATCTATAATGTATTAATTAGGATAAACTGATATGTAACTAAGTAAATACGCACACAATGTAAAATGGTAATTTTTTCAGAGAGAGGAGACAATGCTGCCAACATATGAAAAAGAGTACAGGTGACGTAGGATACATAATAAAGGTATTGAGCCATATTAGCACATTCTGTCGGGGAACACCCACCTACACGCGCTTGTACGTGTGCGTGACAAACATGCTCTAACTTTCGGCAATTACAGTTATGTACCTGCATAAATATGCAATTCTCCATATAACGCGCTACTTCGGCCCCCCCGAGCCCTCTCATGGTCATTCTTGAAATTCTCATGACAGCAGAAACCTAAAAAGGAACCTCGATGCATTCCCATATTTTCACCTAATTTGGATGATTCGTTTGGCAGTGAATAAACAACTTATGATCGCCTGATAGAAATCCATTGATCGTTCCAACTACCTCAAGGGCACTGAGTGGCTCAAACCGATTCCTGAGCTCCAGCTGGAATCAGAACGTCAGCGCCATGTTTAGAACAAACTGGCTTCCACAATGAACACGTCAAATGAGACTGATTTCAGCTCTCAACGCATGTACTGACATTTTCGGCGACCTTTCGAAAGTTTTCTCATAATTACCACATTTTATACAGGGTGCAACATGAGTGATGCAAAACCTCACTTCCACGTGTTCTACATCTAATTTACGACCAAAAGTGTCCCATAACTTTTTTTTTACTCCGCTTAATACCCCACTTTTTTCACTTTGAACATTTTTTCGAGTTCCCGACCTCTTCTCACTTAAGCAGCTATAATTTCCTTGATTTAAAAAGTAAATTCAAATTTAGAGATACCGCTGGAAAGAGCGTTAAATTTCCTGTCTCTCTAATGCCTAACAAAAATTTTTTAGGAGGATTTGAGGAGTGAAAATGGAGTTTGAAAAGTGAATTTGGTCAAAGTCTTAAAATCGTCTGTTTTTTCAAACGCTTGGTGATCCTATTAATTCTTGTAGCAGAATGGTGAAGACAAGCTAAAAAAATGCGCCAAAACGTCAGCTTTCCAAGGGACTAATCAAAACGTTTTTTGGAATGATTTCAAGAGAGAAAATGAGGTTTGAATACGAAAAAACGTGTTGTTTCCGGCTAAATGTGGGTTTTTCATGAAAAATGTAACTTTGTGAAGTAGTGTCAACTATGGGGTAATTTTCAAATCGAATGGTGACACCTTCACATCATCTCCCAGTAAGTATTTGGTCGTTATTTTCATTTTAGTCCAAGGGTGTTGGCATTACAAAGAATGGAACTATGGAAGTTAAGCGGGACTCTGATTAATCCTTTATTTCCTCAAAATGTCCACCGTTTTGGCAAATACAGAGACCGGTTCGTTTGTGAAGGGACCAAAGGTGGCAGCGAAAAAGATAAGAACTCATCCCAATCATTCGTAGAGGTACACAAACAACAGTCGTCTCACGGATCTTTCAATCCTCTTCGCTTAACTTCCAAAGTTCCATTCTTTGTAATGCCAACACCCTTGGTCTAGAATAAAAATAACGACGAAATACTTACTGGACATGATGTGTGGGTGTCACCATTCGATTTGAAAATTATAGTTGACTCACTACTTCACAGAAGGTACATTTTTCATGAAAAACCCACGATTTACCCGGAAACAACACGTTTTTTCGTAGGTATTCAAACCTCATTATTTTCTCTCTTGAAATCAATTCCAAAAAACGTGTTGATTAGTCCCTTGGAAAGCTGACGTTTTGGCGCATTTTTTAGCTTACCTTCACCATTCTGCTACAAGAATTAATAGGATCACCAAGCGTTTGAAAAAACAGACGATTTTAAGATTTTGACCAAATTCACTCTTCAAACTCCATTTTCACTCCTCAAATCCTCCTAAAAAAATTTTGTTAGGCATTAGAGAGACAGGAAATTATTTAACGCTATTTCCAACGGTGCTTATCTTCAAATTTGAATTTACTCTTAAAATTAAGGAAATTATAGCTGCTTTAGTGAGACGAGGTCGGAAACTAGAAAAAAATCTTAAAAGTGAAAAAAGAGGGGTTTTTAAGCGAAGTAAAAAAAAATGTTATAGGACACTTGGTCGGAAATTAGATGTAGAACACGTGGGAGAGAGGTTTTGCATCACTCATGTTACACCCTGTATAGTTGGCAACTGTCAAGAACACAAATTATTCACGAAAGTCGTAGAACTGGTTTTATTCGACCAGAAATATAATACTGCATAGGTACCTACAACTTTTCTTTCGCATGTAAACCATTACGGTCGGTTCCGTTGGTCAACAACAAGGCGTCTTTACGAGTAAGTAGTTAGGTATAGGAGTATAACGATTTTAGGCGTAGAACGTGGGTAATATTCGGAGCAAGATCGTTTAACTGCAACACTATGCGCCGCTTAATTCAAGGATAAAAAAATGTCTGCCAAGGTGTGGCGCATACCTTCTATGAGCATCAAGGAGTGAGGGGACTTTAATAGATAAATAGTATGCTGCCTGGATGGATTCAAGAGGCATGTAAACCGTAGATCACGTTTGATAGAGGACGGGTAGCGAGGCGCAGGTTGTTGAGGTATAAGTCAAGAGTTCCATTTTCCCTGGGTATCAATACCACAAGTCCTGTGCAACGTACGCGCCCCTCACTGTCAAGACTGAACAGTGAGAACTAACGTCCACTTATGTTTTTGAAACAAAGAGGGAATCTGGCAGAAGTAGGTAGACTTTCACCTTTTCAAGGAGGATTTAGAACAAATTTCCTGTACCTGTTGATTCGCAGTAGAGACCAGAGTACTTGTCTTGATAGTGATTTGGCCAGTCCATCGTATCTGACGTCGACAACACTGAGGGAGAAGAAAAACACAAAAACCTCCACGTGGACGAGATTTGTCCATTCTGAAGTTTCCATCCGAAATAAATTCGATTCGAAAGTGGCGTACTGGATTTTGAACGAGGTGACACCGACTTCCTCACCAATCACGTAAATCTTCACCTGTTGATTAGTACACAAGTTTACCATCGCGGGTGATATAAGGCAAAAGCCTGTTGTTTGTGTTTTGATATGCAGGTACTCCAACAACCGTTTGTAGATCACACAGACAGCTTACAAACCAACTAAGCCGCGAACCATAGAATACAAAGGGCCCTAAGCTTTCCTAGTAAGATTATATGAGATCCCAATCAAAAGCCCTTTCAAAATCGATAAAATGCACTCACTTTGGTCCCTCTCAATATTCCACAAGTTCTGATAACAAAAAGCAAGATCTACCTACCAAAATATGGCTACATTTCAACCATCATTTTGCATATTCTGTTCATGACTTTTGCAGGTTTGCTTCATTGTGATCTTATCCTGAGAAAAAATATGCTGTTCTGGTTTACCCACCTCCACAGTTTGTCCAGGACCAAGGCTGACGTCATTGGGCGTAATAGTCCATTCGCCGATGCGTGAGTAAATGAACGTCACTTTACATTTTAGGCGGATGTGAGCCATTGTGTTTCCATCGTTACTCAGTATGAAAGAGCCGGTGGATGTATCGTGGAGGAAAACGTTGGACATCGTCAAGGATTCGGGTGTCGCCTGATGAATGAATAGAGAACCAAAAATAATCTATAATGTAACTTGGCAACAATACAACGATCGACTTTATCCTATAATTATTGGCGTGAACAACTCGATCACAGTTAACGGTTCATTCCAATCAGTTTCGAGAACTACAATAGACCTCCTCGGATTGAGATACTTACCAGTCTGGTATCAATATGTGTGATAGGCCTGATACGATGCGATGCAATATTACAACAAATATATCAACTATGAGTAGGGTAAGAATGTAGGTTCTGGGTACACTCCTGTTTGAACATGCTCGTCAGGCGGACCAGCTGCCTCCTGCCTTAGCGGGCGAGTCCACCTTCTCACCCACCCCTTACAAGCCCCCTCACCCACCCATTACCAACCCCCCCCCCCCCACCACAACAACCATCACCGCCTCTCACACCCCCTCACCACCTCACACCCTCCCCCCTACCCCCCACCCCTCACCATCATCCAACCCATCCCACCCCGCCACCATGGACTTCGCCCTATCGCCCCCTGCCGCCTACAACTGCCCCCTGCCGCCTCCAGACCACCACCCACCCGCCCCCTGCCGCCTCCAGACATCCACCCACCCCACCCACAGCCGCCTCCAGACCACCACCTCCATACCTCCACCTCCAGACCACCACCTCCATATCTCCACCTCCAGACCACCACCTCCATACCTCCACCTCCAGACTTCCACCTCCAGACTTCCACCTCCAGACCTCCTCCTCCAGACTTCCACCTCCAAACCTCCTCCTCCAGACTTCCACCTCCATACCTCCAGACCTCCTCCTCCAGACCACCACCTCCATACCTCCACCTTCCACCTCCAGACATCCACTTCCTGACCCCTCCTTCTAAGAACCCCCCCCCCCCCCCCCTCCCCATGCCGCCTCCAGACCTCCACCCACCTTCTTACTCTACCCCCCCCCCCCCACACGCCCCCTTCCACCATTCCCCCAACAGCTGGTCACAACCTTCTGGAACATTCACCCCCACGCCATTCTCAATTCTCATTTCCCCTAGAACCTTCTGGGACATTCCTGTTTTGATTATGAATACCTACTTACTTAATTGTACCTATCAAATAATCATAACGTCACCCCACCCCTCCCACCATCTTGGAATTTCTGGAATTCTGTTTTGATTATGAATACCTACCTACTTAATTGTACCTATCAAATAATCATAATGACGTCACCCTACCCCACCCTCACACCGTTATTCCCCCCCCCCCCCCCCCCCCCAGCAGCTGGTCACAACCTTCTGGAACATTCACTCCCCTCCTTCCCCCACGCTATTCTCAATTCTCATTTCCCCTAGAACCTTCTGGGACATTCCTGTTTTGATTATGAATGCCTACCTACTTAATTCAAGATCAACACCCTACGAGAAGATCAAAGCAGATGGTAACACTATTATACCATACATTGTGGTTTCACCGACCGATGGAGGAGGACCATCTACTGGACGACCAGGAAGGACCAGGAGGAATTTGAAGAAGGACCAGTTGAGAATAATTGAGACACCGTCTACTACTACTACAAAAAATGAAATACCGAAGATGGAGGAAGGAGATGGAGCAAGAAGAAAAGATGAAGACATCACATCAGAATATATACGGAAGAAGATTGATGGGGACCCTGATTTTGATGAAACATATGGGATAGGATATGACAAAGCATCGAAACGATTTACAATGGGTGACAGCTATGTGGAATTCAAGAATGATAGGATCGAATTAGGGAACTCTATGAAAATCGAATGCACTCGAGGACTGTTGGAATTATTATTTTCAAAAAGACCAGATATGAGCATAATTAGGGACCACGATTTACAGTCTTACAAGAAAATATTAAACGAAACGAATGCTCATAAGAAAAGATATAGTTCATCAGAAGTGTGTTTTGTGGATTTGAAACATCCAAAATGGCATATAATAAAGAGTCTGTTTACAAAAACAGCGAATAAACCCAAGTCAAAATAATGGTTGTGCTCCTCAGTGTAGAAGAGGCCAAGTATCCGAAAGGCAAGTCGCACGGCGCACGAGTAGTGAGGTCTCTATTTTTTTTTTTTCTGAACACTTGGAGTTGAGCGATATTAGGTATTAGGGAACGCAATTTTTCTGATTATTAGGTAGGGAACGCAATTTTTCTTATTATTAGGTAGGGAAAGCAACTTTGAAACATCCGAAATGGCATATAATAAAGAGTCTGTTTACAAAAACAGTGAATTAACCAGGGTCAAAATAATGATTTTGCTCCTCAGTGTGTAGAGTCCAAGTATCCGAAAGGCAAGTCGAAAGTCTATTTTTTTTTCTGAACACTTGGAGTTGAGCGATATTAGGTATTAGGGAACGCAATTTTTTTCTGATTATTAGGTAGGGAACGCAATTTTTCTTATTATTAGGTAAGGAAAGCAACTTTGAAACATCCGAAATGGCATATAATAAAGAGTTCTGTTTACAAAAACAGCGAATAAACCCAAGTCAAAAAATAATGATTTTTGCTCCTCAGTGTAGAGTCCAAGTATCCGAAAGGCAAGTCGCACGGCGCACGAGTAGTGAGGTCTCTATTTTTTCTGAACACTTGGAGTTGAGCGATATTAGGTATTAGGGCACGCAATTATTAGGTAGGGAACGCTACTTTTCCAATTATTAGGTAGGGAAATCAAGAAATGGAAGTCTACTACAGAAAAAATAAGAATCAAGATGGAAGTAAGCTGCAGAAGAAGAAAGAAGGAGAAGAAAGAGAAGAAGAAGACGACGAAGAAGAAGAGACAGAAGAAGACGAAGAAGAAGAAGATGGAGACAAAGAAACAGAAGAAGAAGACGGAGATGAAGAAACAGAAGAAGAAGGAAACTCAACAGATGGTACCAAGATAATACCAAAAAGGATGGGTACCCGTCAACATGGATCAGTACAGGACGAGACTTGAGCAATGACGGAAGTCAAGAAGAGAATTGTGGAAGAGCTTCATCGACCTGCAAGAAAGAATTATCCTAGGAGGAGAGTACTCCTAAAGGGGATAGATGACCTATGGCAAGCGGATCTGTTGGAGCTGCAACCTTATTCCCGATTCAACGGAGGACATCGATTCATACTGGTAGTCATTGATTGTCTATCAAAATATGTTTGGGTGACACCACTCAAATCCAAGACAGGTGCTGCAGTCTGTGACGGATTCAAGAAAGTATTTGATGATTCGAACCCACGCCTACCGCGGCATCTGCAGACAGATAAGGGAAAGGAGTTCTACAATGGAAAAATGCGGTTGTTATTGGAGAGTCATAATATTAACCATTATTCGACATACAGCTACCTAAAAGCGTCCATTGTGGAACGTGTCATACGAACGTTGAAGACGGAATTGTGGAAACGTTTCAGTCTGCAAGGAACCTACAAGTGGATTGATACTATTGTGGATGTCATCAACAAGTACAACATATCAAAACATCGCTCGATCAAGATGGCACCAATAGAAGTCAAGGGGAAACGAAAAGAGGCCTTGGCACTCAAGACCCTCTACGAGAAGAAAGGTACACCATCCCGCCCCAAATTCAAATTGGGTGATCACGTGAGGATATCCAAGAGGAAAGCGGAATTTGAGAAAGGATACACTCCCTCTTGGTCTTCAGAGATATTCAAGATTGTCAAGTTGAAGAGGACTATACCACCTACTTATATACTGGAAGATTCGGACAAGAAGACAATTGCAGGTGGATTTTATGAAGAGGAGCTACAGCTGACCAAGAACAGAAAACACGACGTTGAATTCCTGTAAAAAAAAAGACCATCATGGATCTCGCCAAACGCCTGAATGCAACTCTACGTGGAGGATCGAGGATTGGAAAAGTATGCGACCTACAAGTAGGGCAAGCCTACGAAATTAAAAGGTTGCAAATCATCCCACCCAAAGAAGGAAGCAATAAACAAAGCAAATAAATAAAGCATTAGTGGCTCACATCGAATTCAACACCATTGGGATCCCCTATCCCTATCCAGCGAGAATCTACCTACCTAGAAGACTCCTCACAACACTCACCCAAGATTGCATCGATGAATACAACGAGAATTTAATTTACAATCAAATAAGCATTATTTATCAAGGATGTATTGATGGAAGATATGAAATATTTTTTGTGTAATTTATTAATTTTGTTTTGAGATTTTTGAAATATTATGGTTTGAATAAAAAGAAAAAGAAAAAAGTAAACGTTTGTTTTTTATTTGGTATCCCATCCTTTTACATTAAGTTATTATTAACGATAAGTTAATTTTGAAAACAAATTCAAAGGGGAACATAGGTAGTTGGAACTTTAGGCAATGGTAATATAGAAATGGTAGGTTTATCATGGCATGTCTAGGAGGATGTAGCAAAAATGATGTAAATATGTTGAGGTAGATTTGGCCAAAGCATGAGGCTACCAATTATAGGCGAGCCAGGGAGGCAGAGACGCACATTCGGACAAGGTGAGACACGCTGGTTCCTGTCTGGTTGGAGGTGGTAATTTAATTTCAATCATAATGAAATATTTTCATAGGTGGATCTCCCCAGTGAGAATCAACATTTCAAACATTCACCTGAATATTATTTACATAAGTAGGTGGATATTATAATAAGTCGACTGTTTTGAGTGTCAAGTAGGTATTCATGGTCAAACAGTATTTCCAGAAATTCCGAGGGGCTTTATTATGATTATCTGATAAAATTAATTAGGTAGGTATTCATAATCAAAACGAAATTCCAAAATGGTGGGAGGGGTGGGGTGACGTCATTATGATTATTTGATAGGTACAATTAAGTAGGTAGGTATTCATAATCAAAACAGAATTCCAGAAATTCCAAGATGGTGGGAGGGGTGGGGTGACGTCATTATGATTATTTGATAGGTACAATTAAGTAGGTAGGTATTCATAATCAAAACAGGAATGTCCCAGAAGGTTCTTGGGGAAATGAGAATTGAGAATGGGGAGGGGGTGAATGTTCCAGAAGGTTGTGACCAGCTGTTGGGGGAATGGTGGAAGGGGTGAGTGGGGGGGGAGGGGGTAGAGTAAGAAGGTGGGTGGAGGTCTGGAGGCGGCATGGGGAGGGGGGTTCTTAGAAGGAGGGGTCAGGAAGTGGATGTCTGGAGGTGGAAGCTGGAGGTGGAGGTATGGAGGTGGTGGTCTGGAGGAGGAGTTCTGGAGGTATGGAGGTGGAAGTCTGGAGGTGGAAGTCTGGAGGAGGAGGTCTGGAGGTGGAAGTCTGGAGGAGGAGGTCTGGAGGTGGAGGTATGGAGGTGGAAGTCTGGAGGTGGAGGTATGGAGGTGGTGGTATGGAGGTGGAAGTCTGGAGGTGGTGGTCTGGAGGTGGTGGTCTGGAGGCGGCTGTGGGTGGGGTGGGTGGATGTCTGGAGGCGGCAGGGGGCGGGTGGGTGGAGGTCTGGAAGCGGCAGGGGGCAGTTGTAGGCGGCAGGGGGCAGTTGTAGGCGGCAGGGGGCAGTTGTAGGTGGCAGGGGGCGATAGGGCGACGTCCATGGGGGCGGGGGGGGATGGGGTGGATGATGGTGAGGGGTGGTGGGTAGGGGGGAGGGTGTGAGGCGGTGATGGTTGGGGGGGGGGGGGGTTGGTAATGGGTGGGTGAGGGGGTTGGTAAGGGGTGGGTGAGAAGGTGGACTCGCCCGCTAAGGCAGGAGGCAGCTGGTCCGCCTGACGAGCATGTTCAAACAGGAGTGTACCCAGAACCTACATTCTTACCCTACTACTATGCTTAAGCATGACTAAAACTAAGTTGATAATATAGCCACTCAAGTGCTGTATTATTAGGTAGCTTGGTTTTATAATCTTCCATAACTAGAATGAACTGTCGACACAGTTTATTCCTAATAAGTGCCTGAAGTGATCAATAGGATTCCGTAATGTTAGTAGATTCGGAACTGTTTACCACGTTAACAAATACTACTGTTTTACCATTTAACATTTACTACTGTTTTAACATTTGTTTTAGCCAGTTCTAGCAGTGGAATAACTTGCTGGAAGACGTCACGGAAGTAGCGCATCAACAGTTTGTTGTTGGCACTTCTTATGTGTTAGTGGGTATACTTTGAATTCCTATTTGAACTTCCTATTCACTAAGCAAAAGAGGGGCCGGCAAATGGGGTAGATATGCGGCTCCACTTGAGGAGTTATAGCCTCTACTACCCAGCTCCCAGTTTCACCTTCCCGTGGTCCGGCCCGTTAAGGGAGCAGGTCTCCCGAACTGACGAGAAGGGGGTGTGGGAGCGTAGAGTTGGCGGGTGAATCTACGTCTCCCTAGTCCTTACCCTCCTATGTCCCTTCCCTCTTTCCTTCCCCTTCTGCCCTCCATCAGTTCCTTTCCTTTGCTTCCTGTATCTCACCTTTCTTCTTTTCTCCTAACCCGCCACCAATCCAAGGTGGAACAGCTGTGCCAATGGATGCGTGACTAAGGGTGAGCTTAGCCATTAACAGCGAACTCCGGGTCCTGGCGACGCCCGGTTTCAGTAAGTGCCGGTCTAGGGCAATCAGGGTGAGCTCTAGGCCTTACAGAACCCTGATCTTCTAAACCTTATGGCTGAAGAAAATTATAATTTATCCAATCTTTTTTTTTCAGGTGAAAGCAATTTCACCACTGAGGATGAAGAGAGACTCCTTAATAGTCCTCCATCCTCAGGTGTAGTAGAAGCCATGGAGGTTGCGGACGGCAGCTTGGGTGCGGCAACAGAGGCCCCTGGGGACTCGGTGCTGCCCTCAGCTGGGGGTCAACAGGCCTTACTGCCTGCGGCTCCTCCCTTCCAGCGGCCTGAATGGGGGAAACAGCTGTTGGCGCTCAGTGGAGCGGGCAAGAGGCGCTTCTCCTGGCATGTACGCCAGGGAAAGACGCCTGAGGAAGCAGTGGTGCTGGCCCGCACACACGTGCCTTTCAGCAAAAAGCAGAGAGCAGTGTCACAAGAAAGGGGAGATAAGAGGAGGAGAACCTCAGCTGACACTACTCCGGACAGCCAGAAGGCAGCCACTAAAAAGAAGAGGGTATCCTTTAAACCCTCCGAAAATCGTGGCTCTTATAGCACGCAGTGGCGGCTCGTCCATAAGGCCACCTTGGCCCTCGCCCCACCCAAAAATTTGCAAAGGAAAACAGAAAAAACATAGAACAAGGAGAAAAAAATCTTACCTACAACTACCCACTTCCTCCATGGAAAAAACTCTTAACCTATTTTAAAACGCAAGGTCCCTGCCACCGAGCTCTTGCGGGCGGGCGGCTATTTCGTCAGACTTCGATAGCAGTACACTGTGATAAAAGTCGTATCAGGCCTCAACGCATTTTGTTTCGATTTATCGATTAAAAAAGTCGATTAACGGAAAGACCCAAAGTGCCCTAGTCTCAATGTTGAAGGGATAGGGCGGGTCCTGGGGTGGGGGAAGGCAACCAGTACTCCACAAATGGAGCCGTTCCGGGCGGTGGCCCAAATATCGAATCAATGAATGAATATCAAAAACAATCGATTTTTTGGTTCCTTCCCAGCTGTTGATCTCTGATCTTCATAACCTTCGTATAATTTAACCTAGAGGTGTGACGATACCGATCTTTATCGGAACCGTTCCCCGCTGTTCCAGCTCCACGACTGGAACAGTTCCAAATTACCGGTCCTGTTCCGCTAACCGATCCGGGGGGGGGGGGGGGGGGCTAGAACAAGGTATTCCACCCCTCTCCCCACATCATCTCCTCTTACTAACGCTCTCCTCCTGCTCCTGCCTACGGTTCATTCGACTTAGGACTTTTCGGACTTCTTTCATTGGGTATTTACCCAATTGGGTATTTCCAGGATTATTCTTAAATAAAGAAGTCCGAAAAGTCCAAAGTCGAATGAACCCTAAATCCTGGAAAAAACGCTCAAATTCGAACTCGGGTCAAAGGCGGAGGGAGAAAGAGGAGGCAGCTTGTCATTTTTTTCAGTTTGCTTTCTGGGTTCCTCAGTTTTATTTCTAATTCTTTCTGATGTCTTTTACATTTTATGGAATCTGTTTACTAGTTTTGACCAATTAAGGAACCCAATAGGTAGGGATTTCAACCTGCATAAAATACTTAAGGGGAAAAAGAGTATTAGGCATCACTTTCATAGTAAGAAGAAAAGGGAAGTCTGGTAAATTCAATCAAAATCCCTGGAGCCATTTAAGAGAAGGGTGTAAATATGTACCAAATGCCAAACAAGGCCGTTTTCGTTTAAAAATTTTGGTACCAAAATTTTAATGCCAATGTTTTTAATTGCGTTAAAGGTTAGGTACATGTCGTATGCATTCTCAAAAAATAAAGGTTGGATATAATAAATTATGTGAGGAATAATTATGAATTTAATTTAAATAATAATGGCGAGGGAAATGTTTTCGGAATACGATCGCTAAGGATCGACAAGGCGGTCGAGTCGGAGATCGGTAAGGGACCCGGTTCCGAGGACCGATAGGGAGGTATGGTTAGTTAGAGGATCGATAACAATTTGAACGAGTCTGGATCGGGAAGGTGGAACTGGATCGAGAAGGTGGAGCACTGGAGCTGGCACCCTTCACCAGCCAGTCTTCGGATCGGTAGGACCGGTAAGTGAAGCGGCCTGGAACAGTTCCGGAACAGTTCCATCGTGAGACTAGGTTCCACATTCCCGATCCGGCGGTATCGGCACACCTCTGATTTAACCTACTCGACGCAATTGTCTCTTTTTGCTTTCCGTGATTTTTTCTTTCAATTTCCTTTCTTTGTTTTTCGTTCGTGGTTTCGGTTTTCGTTTTCGCGTTTCTTCCCTGAGTTCAGGCGGCTCCGGCAGTGTTGAAGCTGCACTCGATCCCTCGCTGAAGTTGCTCAGATAAGTTTTTTTTTTTTGTAGATTGATACTCTAGTTCTAGTAGGTAGATACCAACCTCCCGGCGAGTCGGCGACTTAGGTACATAGATATTTTTTTAAGATGAATAGAGTTGACTATTTGCTGCTAACCCCAGGACTAAATCGCCCGTTTCTAGACAGATTAGAGATAAAACGATTGGGTCGAGACTTACCTACATTAACTCTTACACAGAAAGTAAGTAAGGGGAAAGGATTGTTTGCTGAACGCAAGTTCAATCCCAATTGTTACCATAAAGCTGAATGGCTTACCGGTTGTCCGAAAAGGAATGCGTTTTTTGTTATTATTGTCTGATATTTGGAGGGGGGGATTCTATATGGACTGAAAAGGGTGTAACTGATCTGAAACACTTGGGGGAAAAAATCAAATCTCACGAATCGAATTTCTCTTTTATTCTTCCTATCATTTTGAAGATAATTATTTGGGTGGGTAGGTGGGATTGCCTTGCAGCCACCTCCTCGTCGGTAATCCTGGATACTGGTCAGTAACCTTCCCTCTCCTCAAGAGAACTCTTTGGAGAATGATGTTTCCTGACTTGCTAAGAGCTGCATACCACTAATTATGAAGCAGTTTAGCTGTAAGGGTAGTTTGAGTTTAGTTCCTATAGTGAGTACCTAATAGGTAGGTATGCACCTAAATATTGCCCTGGTGCCCCACCAGTTTCTGAGCCCACGAGCCGCCCCTGATAGCACGGCAGTTGCTGGATGGAAGGTCGGCATCGTTGATGCTGATTTCCCCCGGACACTGCTAACGTTCGGGCAAATGCACGAAATTCAGGAGTTTATCCTGAAGGCGATCACGGAGCTGGATGAGAAAGGGCCTGAGCCCTCGTTCCTGGACTCCAATTATCGCCGAGGATGGCTCTCCATCACCTGTGACACCAGGGTGACAGCCGACTGGCTCAAGGGCCTCATCGGCGCAGGTCGTCCCTGGCCGGATGCTAAGCTCAGGGTGGTAGAAGGAGCCGAGCTCCCACACCCCCAGGTTGTTATGGGATACTTCCCTGCCAGCGCCCACGATGAGGACGCTAAGATTCTTGCCCTCCTGCGAGGTCAGAATCGGAGCCTTCACGTGGATCACTGGCGCATCCTGTCCAGGAAAAATGAGGGGACCATGGCCGTAATAGCCATGTCTGTGGACATTGCCTCAGCAGCGGTCTTGAAAAACAGTGGCCGCGTGAACTTCAAGTTTGGCAAAGCCAACTTGAGGCTGGTTAAAGCCAAGGCTCGAAAAAGTGGAGCCACAAGCGAGACAGAGGGGGAGACGGGAACAGACGGGGAGGGTGAGGGCAGGGAGACCCACGGGACTGTACCGGAGCAATGCACGGCGTCCCGGGGGGAACCTGGGCCTGTTCCATCCGCGTCTGGGACGGTGTCCCCAGCGCTCAACGCTCCTAGGAGCAGAGAGGTTCCCTTGACCTCGGGTTTGCAGAGGCAAGATGCTCCATCCACCTCCGGGATGCAGAGGGGAGCATCTCAAGAAACCTCCGACACCCAGAGGCAAAACACCACTCCGACCTCCAACACCCAGAGGCCTGGCACCTCAACTGAGGGAGGTGGGGGTCAGCAACGGACCATGAAGCAGTTCAGGCCTGAGCTTCATGGTTCGAAGAAGAGGAAGCCTGGCCGCCCCCCAGAAGAATGGCGTCGTAAGGGAAGGGGCGGCAGGAGGAGGCGATGAGCGCCTCATCAGGGCTGGGTCTCGTCCAGGTAAACCTCCACAGGGCTGAAGCGGCCTCAGCCGCCCTCTGTGGGGTCTTTGCCAGGAAGAGACTCAATATAGCCCTGATACAAGAACCGTGGGCGGGAAAAGGAAAAATAAAAGGAATACCTTCAAGCTCAGGTAAGTTGATATACTGCAGGGAAGCTGAAAGGTGTAGAGCAGCAATTCTTGTAGATCATAGTGTATCCTATATAGCTAAGCCAAATTTCACTTCTAGGGACCTTGCAGCAGTTATGCTAGAGGAGCGAACTCCATCAGGAAGCCGAAGAATTGTGCTGGCGTCGGCTTATTTCCCTGGTGAAGAGGTACAAGCTCCTCCCCAAGAAGTGAAACGCCTTGTCGATTTCTGCCAGCAGAGGAATCCCCAATTCCTCATAGGGTGCGACGCGAATGCTCACCACACTGTATGGGGAAGCACCAACACAAATGAACGAGGTGAGAATCTGTTAGAGTACATGCTTGCATGCCAGGTGACGGTTCTCAATAAGGGCAATGTACCTACCTTCGTTACTAGGTCACGACAAGAGGTGCTTGACCTCACTCTAACTAGTTCCTTTGTAACTAACTATGTGACTAACTGGCACGTATCAGACGAAATAACGCTGTCTGATCATAGGTATGTTATGTTTAATTTGGAGACTAACCAGCCACATGTAGAAACATACCGTATTCCGAAGAATACTGACTGGTCACTCTATCGGGACATCTTAAGGCATGAACTTGATGGACTCGATGGGGATATATGCACGCCGGAGCAGCTAGACTCTTCTGCACGGCAAATGCAAGCGGCAATAATCAAGGCTTACGAAGAAAGCTGCCGACTTATTACCATGAAGAACAACCGAGATGCTCCTTGGTGGAACAGTGAGCTGGCAAGACTCCGTTCCTTAGCGAGGAGGTTCTTTAATAGGGCTATGAGGAACGGTGAATGGGACACCTATAGACGATACCACACCAAGTACACAGTCGCCCTACGAAGAGCAAAACGGTTGTCCTGGAAGAGGTTCTGCGAAGGACTGGAGGGTGTCTCTGCCATTGCCAGACTCCAGAGAGTTCTGTCCAAGGATAGACCAAACCCAATTGGGTTACTACAGAAGGCGGATGGAAGTTATACCAATGGCACGATGGAGACCCTGGAGTTGCTCATGGGGGTACACTTCCCGGACTCCAAGGTCATGGAAGGGGGCTACAGCCCCGATGCGCAGGATGCCGAAAATGCAAGCCGCCTGCTAGACAGAGGCATCCTGAAACAAGCCAAAAAGATTTTTACTTCCAACAAGGTTAAATGGGCAATTAACTCATTTAAACCGTATAAGTCTGCGGGGGGCGACGGCGTTTTCCCGGCGCTGCTTCAACAGGGCCTGGACATGCTGGCTCCCCTCATCATAAAGACTTACAGCGCAAGTTTTGCACTCGCTTACATCCCAGAGGTGTGGAGGAATGTGAGGGTGGTGTTTATACCGAAAGCGGGCAAGACCTCCTCCACACAGCCCAAATCCCAGAGACCCATCAGCCTCACATCCTTTCTGTTAAAGGCCATGGAGAAGATAATTGGCCAGATGATCAGAGATGACCATCGCTTAACTAACCCTGTGAATAAGGCCCAACATGCCTATCAAAAGGGTAAATCAACGGAGACGGCTTTGTCCGATACTGTGGTGTTGATTGAAAAGGCCCTAGAAACTAGAGAAATAGCCCTCTGCTGCTTTCTGGATATAGGGGGTGCTTTCGACAACACCAACTATGCATCCATTGAAAGAGCAGCGAGAAAGAAGGGGATGAATAACCCTACCATTAAGTGGATAAAGGCAATGCTGGTGAGCCGAGTTATCACAACCACACAGGGAGAGGAGAGTATCACTGTGGTGGCCAGCAAAGGATGCCCCCAAGGAGGGGTTCTCTCCCCCCTGTTGTGGCTACTGGTAGCTGATGAACTGCTTGAGATCTTATCTCAAGCCAGCTATGAAGTTGTAGCTTATGCGGACGACATAAACGTAATTGTAAGGGGCAAGTTTGACAACACTGAGTCAGAACGGATGCAGGGTGCCCTAGATGTCGTTCAACGGTGGTGTTCAAAAGAGGGGCTTCATTTAAACCCTGAGAAAACCACCGTGGTCCCCTTCACTAAGAGAAGGAAACTCTTTCTAACAGCTCCTAGCCTTCAGGGTAAGAGGCTGAGCCTCGCCACTGAGGTCAAATATTTGGGGGTTATGCTGGACCAGAAACTGTCCTGGAACAAGCATCTGGAGTACACAATCAGTAGAGGTACACGGGCATTGTGGTCCTGCCACAGAATGCTTGGCAAGACGTGGGGCCTGACACCCACCATGACGGCATGGGCCTATAAAGCAATTGTCAGACCCATGGTCACCTATGCTTCAATGGTATGGTGGCAAAAATCCTGCCAAGTGACAGCACAAGAGGTTCTTCGGAAACTCCAAAGGCAGGCGTGCTTAGGCATAACAGGAGCCATGAATACCACGCCAACTGCAGCAATGGAGGTCCTTCTGGACCTCACTCCTTTGTACATTCATGTGCAGAGGACTGCCTACCTGGGGGCATCAAGAATGCAGCAGTTGGGGAGGATCAAGACGCCTGTACACAGAGAGAGTCATCTGAGTATACTGGATACTATCAGGACAGACCCAGTGACTCGGTCAGTTCCCGATTTCATGTTGGAAAGAAAGAAATTCGACCTTCCCTTTAAGGTCATTATAAATTATCGCGAGACCTGGAAAAGAGGCCTGCCTCAGTTTGAACCAGGCTCACTAGTCTGGTATACAGACGGGTCTGTGATGGGGGGTAGGGCTGGGCTTGGGGTACATGGGCCGAACTTTAGGTTGGCCAAGCCCCTTGGCAGCGCAGCCACTATCTACCAAGCAGAAACCCATGCTATAGAAATTTGTGCGCAAGAGGTTGCCAGGAAAAGACTCAAAGGCGCAAGGACCTACATCCTATCTGACAGCCAGGCAGCTTTAAAGGCCATTTCGTCCTTTTCTATAACATCTAAGCTGACCTGGAGTTGCCTGACTTCCCTTAAGGGGGCTGCCCGTGGCAACAAACTTACGCTGCTATGGGTGCCCGGCCATGAGGGCATCGAGGGCAACGAGACCGCTGATCGCCTTGCTAAAAAGGCATCGGAGTCCATCCCATATGGTCCCGAACCACAGCTCGGGATCACCAGGAGCTTTATTGCTCTACAAGTGAAAAAATGGGAAGACGAACAAAGGGGCGCTCACTGGAGCAACACCCCTGGGCTGCGACAATCGAAGCGGCTGATAAGCTTTTCCAAAAAGCGGGCTCAAGCCCTCCTATCAATGAGGCGCAAAGACCTTCGTACCATCGTCGGTCTACTCACTGGCCACTGCCCTCTAAGGTACCACCTTAAAAACATCGGCAAAGTCAGTACTGATATCTGCCGCCTCTGTACTGAGGCAGTGGAAACAGCAGAGCACATCCTATGTGAGTGCCCTGCTGTAGCATCAACACGATTCCGGCACTTCGGGAAGGGGTTCATTAACACCACCGATGTTGCCGGGGAATCACCCGTAAGCCTCCTCCACTTTGTGAGAGAAGAGGCCATCAACCGGGTTCTTAAATGAAAATAGGGACAGATGTCAAAATAGATCTCTTAGGTCTCATTGACAAGGGGCTCGGTACCCGTCCCATTAAAAAAAAAAAAAAAAAAAAGACATCTCTTTTCGGTCCGACTCTCTCTTTTGGCAAAAGAGATTTATATAGTGTCCATGATAGGGTAACTAAAAAAAACCAGTCATGCAGCATGACTTAATGAGCGAATTTTCAAAGAAATATTCGAATTAATGGCTATGGTTTTGAATAAAGGAAAACTTCGGTCTAAAATTTGGTTTTCTATGTATATTCTCTTCGTATTTATTTTAATTTGTACGTTTTGTCCATCCTGATTCTACCGTTTGTTATGAGTAGATTCCTTGTTCCTTCTGAATGGCCTTTCCTCTTGACTACGATTTCAGGCCTGGTATCTAAAACCAGTTCAAGATTTGCTCTACTAGGTAGGTAGATCCTTCCTTCTTCATTGATATTATTTTTATCATGTTAAGTACCTACCTACCTTTGAATATCAAATATTCGTATGATACTGATAATAAATTGATAAGATACCTACCTAACCTTCTTCCTCCTACTGTTAGTACCTAAATTGAATAATTTGAAATAGATTTTTTCTTTCGTCTTCCTTCTAGTAATACGTGGGCCGGTACTTGTCTATCTATGAAGGTATCATAACAATAAATTATATGTCAAATGGGAAATTCAAGGAGTTGTACTAATCGTTTGCCTCCCCCTTTTTTGCTTGGAACTCTCGTCTTCAATTAATACTTCTCACATTTTTCAATCTGACCACTCTAAGGGGGTGGGGGGGGGGGGGTAAGAGTTTAAAGATTATCCTAGTTTTGGGTAATTTTTGCGCACTTTAAATGCTCTAATTTAAGAACGGATTTAGATATCTAAAATCCGATTTCACCATCGTGTTCAGCGTGCAAAAACCTTTAAAATGAGGGGTCACTTGTTAGAAAATAACATTTTGGGGATTTTTGGGTAATTTTTGCGCACTTTAAATGCTCTAATTTGAGAACGGATCAAGATATCTAAAATCCGATTCCACCATCGTGTTCAGCGTGCAAAAACCTTTAAAATGAGGGGTCACTTGTTGGAAAATAACATTTTGGGGATTTTCGGGTAATTTTTGCGCACTTTAAATGCGCCAAAACCCTCCTTAGAGTAGGCCAATTTCGCCCATCTTCGAACTTAGCCTTTCGATTGCCAAGATAGATTTTTTGTGCAAATTTGAGCTGTTTATCTCAATTCTATCGAGAGTTATCGTCTGGAGTGACATATATATATATATATATATATATATATACATATAAAAAAGTGTTAAATTTCAGGAATCGTTTTAGAATGGTCTGAAACGGATTTCTATGAAGAAAATTTCCAAAAATTTATATTATTTAAATTTCGAAGCTATTGCAATAGCTTCATTTTCTTTGAAAATTCGCTAAAAAGAGAAGAGTTGGCGGCCATCTTGGCATTTTCGACCTCTTTCAGAGAGATGCCTAACTAGGCGTCTCTTCTTGAAAGAGAGTCTCCTTTCTCATTCTTTCTTTGATTGATAGTGATATCGTGCATCATCCTTCGTTCATCCGGTACTATATCGGTCATTTTGATGTGTGTGTGGCGCAAACGAACGGCTGGTCGTACAATGCTCTGGCTGGTCTCAAAAAATTCTTTAGTTCAAGATCAGTTTAAAAACGTAACAAAAACCATTCCCTTCTATTGAAAGTTTTCGAGCTACGGCGTTCTGAAAATGTCAGCCCCTATTTTTCACCACTCTACGGACTAAATAGACCCCAAATGAGACCTAAAAACCAAATTTCATAAATTCTGGTTCATGATAACTAAGAAAAGTGCAAAGTATGGGGAAGGGAGAGTAACTTTTGGTTTACTATTTTCAGTAATAATTCACCCTTGGAATCGAGCATGACATTTTTTTGTAACCACCCCCTCAAAATTTGACGGTTTTCGTTTCAAGGTACGTATCTAGAATCCGATAATGGAATACAAAAAATATCTGTCCTTACGCCATACCTTTCTCAGTTACCTACCATGAACCAAAATTAATGAAATTTGGTTTGTAGGTCCCATTTTGGGTATAGTTGGTCCGTGAGGCTCGGCGTTACTGTCGGCCAGCTCTAAGGGGTGAAAAATAGGGGTTGAAATTTCAGAACGCCGTAGGTCGAAAATTTTCAATAGACGGTATAGTTTTTTTAAACGTTTTTAAATTGATCTTGAACTAAAGAATTTTTTGAGACCACTCGGAGCATTGTACGTCCGGCCGTTCGTTTGCACCGAAAAGCTTCGTCAACTTGATTGTGAATGAAACTATAAATCCGGTCCAGATATCATCGCTAGGGAGCACCTGATTATAATCACACTTAAGGCTATTTGAAGTGAAGTTGGTTGATCCGTGATATTATTTCATTTGAATAATGATATGGCTCTTTTGGATACCGTTGATAGGGAGGTACTTTCATAACTTGAACAAACGTTATGCTTCACGAATAACATAAATAATTTATTAATGACTGACTTGCTGAATCCCACCCATTTTTGTGAAACTTTAATTCCCGGGCCGGCTCTAGTACTCCATTTAGGGCTTTCCTGGAGGGAGCTCGAGGGTATTGACCACAGAATACAGTAATCTACGCAGAAGGGGCATATACCTATACAGGTAAATAATAAAAATTTGTGTAATAATCTGCAGCGTTCGATTATCCCCCCCAAATAAAATGAAAATTCAATCAATCAATCATTTCGTTGCATCAATAAATACTGCAAGGAGTTGCTATCATATACATTACACAAGTGGTAGAATTAAGACAATAATCGATAAAATCAAGGAATATAGCAGCACGCATTTGAAATGAAAGGACGCTGATGACCTTAGCAATTAAAAATGTAGAAGTCTATCTTGCTTACAAATATTTAAACATACGCTTGATTCTAAATAACAGCGAACTAGTAATAAGAGCAGCTGAATAAGTCTCAGTGAGCCAGCCTATCGGAGGAGACACAGCGATAATTGGATGGTGCTGTGACGTATAGGCGAACTGGTTTCTTCATTGTACCTGTCGTGGTCCACCTACACCACTCAAATTCTGTAATATATTATTATACTCAATAAACCAAGTGGAAGGAAGGGGTCTATGAGAGACGGGAGGCGTCCAACCGCCGGCTCTCCCCACCAGTCTCTACCGACTGTGGGGTGGCTGGGGGAGGGTGGAACAAGCCCTATAATACTACTCCCGACCAGATTTCTTCATTCTACACGCACCTCTAAGTCGATGACTTATATCTCTCTCCCTACCTTCCTTCCCTCGAAAAGACCTCGTGAGTGGTGAAACTTGCCTTGGTGAGGCCCTTGTGGTATAACCGGCGTGGTGGAACCTTCCGAGCAACTCCCTTTCCAAAAGATCTCGTTGAGTGGTGTAACCTGCCTGGTGAAGCCTTCGGGTATAACCGGTGTGGTGGTAACCTTCTGAGCACGTCATCCGATACCTCACGCTCCATCATACCCTCGCCTATCCCAGGCCTGCCAGTCATACACCACTCTGGTGACCCCCGACAATCCAATCATGACAGTACCTATCTGTGAACTGGTTTTCTTCATTCATCTAGGGAAAAAAACTCTCAGACTAAGTGCATAGACTATGTACTTTTCTAAATGGCTTGGTAATGATCAGGAGAATTGAAAGCCAATAACTCCCTTAAAGTCTGGTGAGCGGCAAGAACAGACAGGGTATCGGAGGTGGGGAACTCAGGAATGAGAGGCGCCAAGTAAGAGTTTCTGTAAGGTTTGTAGAAACAGGAAATGAACTAATGACTCCGACTCATTCCTATTCAGTTCATGCATCCTCCAGTATGGTCTATGACGTATTTTAAGCCCCTGATGTAGAACTGTAGGCGGTCAGCATACGAAAGGTGGAGCTGGGCAATTACCCTTTCCTCTTCCAATGACTGCATTTTTCCCAGGTAGGCTTCCGGCTCTCCATACGTGCATATCGTGCGAAACTGATCATTATACCTGGAGTTCATACAGAGTTCTATGTCCACAGACACCCAGTGTTTCTGTCACTTCTCCATAATATTGCTGAACCAAGAAGTTCAGCATCATTTAGGCGAGCAACCTCACCATTACCCACAATCTGAAGGAGCCCCCGAAGCTGAGAGACCCAACTTAGATGGGGGAGGTTGGATTCAGAACCAACAAGCTCCTGCAACACCCTCAAGAAAATCTTGGGCCATCGCCCATCATTCATCATCAGCACCCTTTTAAAGAAATTCAGGGCCCTCCTTAAAACCTGGTCGCACAGTCGAGGACGAAAGGTTTCCATTTGGATGTAATGGCCAGGAGTAGATCGAGGCAAACGAAGGGTGCGCTTCAAAAACCTGCTCTATACCACCTCCAGACTGTTCAGGTATCGCAGTCCCCAAAGCTCCACAGCATAAAACAGAACAGACTCGACGGAGGATACAAAAAGGCTATTTTTAGTGGGCCAGGAGTCAACTGAACCTCTTCTTATTAAATGCACAGTAGCTCCCACTGCTGAACGGGCCTTAGATATAAAGTAGTCCACTACAACTTTAAACTTGGAAGAGTTGGAAATCGGAACCCCCAAGCAGTTAAAAGTCGAACTTCTCTCCATCAACCCTGATGTGTACTTTCCATCTCCTACCACGACAGCGAAGGACAATAACCTTAAGTCTTTTGGGTGTTGATTTGCAGCTGGTTCGCTTTGCAACATTCTTCGAAAGCTATTATCTTCTTCTGCATATTAACAGTGCAGTCAGCAAATATGGCCGTCATCCGCAAATGCCAAGTACAGGAGCTCCCTCCCACCAAGCTGGAGGCCCGAGCATCCCAACGCCTCCATACATCAACCGATGTCAGCAAGAAACAGAACAAAATACAAGGGCGACAGGGAGTCACCCTGCAAGACTCCCTGTGTTATTCTTTGCTCTGCAGTCTCGTGTGTCGTAGGGTCCTCCAAAAAGAACGTTGCAGAACTGTACAAGTTTCTAAGGACATGGATAAGACGAATACTGATGCCCAATCTTGCCAACTTTTCCCAGATGAGAGCGTGTTCAGGAGAATCCAAACGCTCTACAAAGGTCGACCATGGTGCACAAAACTGATGGATTCTTATGGGCATTGTAGACGCAAGCATGGTGCACAAAACTGATGGATTCTTATAGGCACTGTAGACGCAAGCATGGTGCACAAAACTGATGGATTCTTATGGGCATTGTAGACGCAAGCCAGAGCCTGCAGAGTGAATACCTGGTCAGCACAAGATCTTCCGGATCTAAAACTATACTGCTCCTCAGGCAGAACATTGTTGTTTCCAGCCCAAGCACTCAATTTTGCAGCAATCAAAGCAGTAAATATAATTATTAGCCATGGTGGAAGTCAAGTCCAGAGCTCTATAATTTGAAGGGTATAAGAAAATTCATCAAGATACCTACCGAAATCTTCATCGATCAAGTTCTATGGTATTTCGTCGACAAGTTGTCGTCTAATCTATGCTGCATTTACTTTACCTGACAACCTATCAGCGAGTATCAAATCACTCCATCGCTAATAGAAGGTAGGTGGATCAAAAGAAGTATTCTATATTAGTCAAGTGGGTGCCTATGTTTTGATTTTAGTTCAGTTTTCATTTGAGTAATTTTTCAGATACCACAGAAAGCACCTATTCGATACCAGTGCTTGTATCGAAAGAAAATATTCTATTCTTAAATCATATCAATAGGTCTGTATCGCACGTCACTGTTCTCTGACTGTTAGGAATCGGAACAGCCTTCAGCGTGCAGAAACATCTTTGACTCGGTTGTAATTACCAAACTGATCTTTATTTCTAATTCTGAACCAACGTGATGTACTAACGTGAATTAAGACTTGTTCAGCTCTCCCAGTGAGACGCAGGATCGTCTCTGAACTGATTTCTTTCCCTCTCAGAGCTTTGTGCGCTGCCGAATGGTAAGGCGACCACCGCATCCAAATGCCTTGCGAGACCGTAGAGGTCCCTAAAGTGGGAGATCGGAAACTGAAATCCACAAACTGCGTTTCTCCCGGCCCGATCCTCCGGATGTCGGTGGACACGCGGACGCTATTCGAGGAACTCGGCTGGCAGCGGTACCTAGATGGATAATAGAAGGGAAACTTAACATTAGTTTGTACTAGCCGATCTAGCAAACCAAGGCGTGTAACGAAGGGTTCCTATAGGTTTAAAATTGATTTATTTTCCAAATAAATGATCATTAACCCTCGGGCACTGGCGGGGCGGCACTTATTGCCGCTTTCCAATCAAAATCATGATTCCTCTGCAGTGTGTCAAAGCACCGGTAGAACACGCTCAGGTATCTTTCAAGCAACTATCATAATATGTCCCCGTAGTCCTAGCTGCTTCCATTATGCTCTTATCAGTCGTAAATCTCTATATATTATAAAAACGAATCTCTGTGAGTCTGTCTGTCTGTCTGTGTGTCTGTCTGTCTGTCTTCCCACGGCCTAACGGCTCGACGGATATCGACCAAATTTGGCACGAATATCCAGTAGGCTCCCAAGTTGTGCAACGTCGCATTTTTAATTCCCTGACCATAGCGGAACTATGGTCGACCATGGTCAACTCCTGAATGGCTTGACGGATATCGACCAAATTTGGCACGAATATCCAGTAGGCTCCCAAGTTGTGCAAAGTCGCATTTTTAATTCCCTGACCATAGCGGAACTATGGTCGACCATGGTCGACTTCGTTAATTGAAATGGTAACCCCTATTTTTTATCGCGTATTCGTAATCTACGTGAAATTCTATCTACGATCGACCCTTCGGACTACCCCCGCGGTCGACCATAGCGCATCCATGGGCCCCTCCATGGTCAACTCCTGAATGGCTCAACGGATATCGACCAAATTTGGCAAGAATATCCAGTAGGCTCCCAAGTTGTGCAACGTCGCATTTTTAATTCCCTCACCATAGCGGAACTATGGTCGACCATGGTCAACTTCGTTAATTGAAATGGTAACCCCTATTTTTTATCGCGTATTCGTAATCTACGTGAAATTCTATCTACGATCGACCCTTCGGACTACCCCCGCGGTCGACCATAGCGCATCCATGGGCCCCTCCATGGTCGAATCCCGAATTGATCAACGGATATCGACCAAATTTGGTACGAATATCCAGTAGGCTCCCAAGTTGTGCAACGTCGCATTTTTAATTCCCTCACCATAGCGGAACTATGGTCGACCATGGTCAACTTCGTTAATTGAAATGGTAACCCCTATTTTTTATCGCGTATTCGTAATCTACGTGAAATTCTATCTACGATCGACCCTTCGGACTACCCCCGCGGTCGACCATAACGCATCCATGGGCCCCTCCATGGTCGAATCCCGAATTGCTCAACGGATATCGACCAAATTTGGCACCAATATCCGGTAGCCTCCCAAGTTGAACGTAGGCGCATTTTTAATTCCCTGAGCATAGCGGAAATATGGTCGACCATGGTCAACTCCTGAATGGCTCGACGGATATCGACCAAATTTGGCACGAATATCCAGTAAGCTCCCAAGTTGTGCAACGTCGGAATTTTTCGGTCCCCTTCACCATAGCGGAAATATGGTCGACCATGGTCAACTCCTGAATGGCTTGACGGATATCGACCAAATTTGGCACGAATATCCAGTAGGCTCCCAAGTTGTGCAAAGTCGCATTTTTAATTCCCTGACCATAGCGGAACTATGGTCGACCATGGTCGACTTCGTTAATTGAAATGGTAACCCCTATTTTTTATCGCGTATTCGTAATCTACGTGAAATTCTATCTACGATCGACCCTTCGGACTACCCCCGCGGTCGACCATAGCGCATCCATGGGCCCCTCCATGGTCAACTCCTGAATGGCTCAACGGATATCGACCAAATTTGGCAAGAATATCCAGTAGGCTCCCAAGTTGTGCAACGTCGCATTTTTAATTCCCTCACCATAGCGGAACTATGGTCGACCATGGTCAACTTCGTTAATTGAAATGGTAACCCCTATTTTTTATCGCGTATTCGTAATCTACGTGAAATTCTATCTACGATCGACCCTTCGGACTACCCCCGCGGTCGACCATAGCGCATCCATGGGCCCCTCCATGGTCGAATCCCGAATTGATCAACGGATATCGACCAAATTTGGTACGAATATCCAGTAGGCTCCCAAGTTGTGCAACGTCGCATTTTTAATTCCCTCACCATAGCGGAACTATGGTCGACCATGGTCAACTTCGTTAATTGAAATGGTAACCCCTATTTTTTATCGCGTATTCGTAATCTACGTGAAATTCTATCTACGATCGACCCTTCGGACTACCCCCGCGGTCGACCATAACGCATCCATGGGCCCCTCCATGGTCGAATCCCGAATTGCTCAACGGATATCGACCAAATTTGGCACCAATATCCGGTAGCCTCCCAAGTTGAACGTAGGCGCATTTTTAATTCCCTGAGCATAGCGGAAATATGGTCGACCATGGTCAACTCCTGAATGGCTCGACGGATATCGACCAAATTTGGCACGAATATCCAGTAAGCTCCCAAGTTGTGCAACGTCGGAATTTTTCGGTCCCCTTCACCATAGCGGAAATATGGTCGACCATGGTCAACTCCTGAATGGCTTGACGGATATCGACCAAATTTGGCACGAATATCCAGTAGGCTCCCAAGTTGTGCAACGTCGCATTTTTAATTCCCTCACCATAGCGGAACTATGGTCAACCATGGTCAACTTCGTTAATTGAGATGGTAACCCCTATTTTTTTATCGCGTATTCGTAATCTACGTGAAATTCTATCTACGATCGACCCTTCGGACTACCCCCGCGGTCGACCATAACGCATCCATGGGCCCCTCCATGGTCGAATCCCGAATTACTCAACGGATATCGACCAAATTTGGCACCAATATCCGGTAGCCTCCCAAGTTGAACGTAGGCGCATTTTTAATTCCCTGACCATAGCGGAAATATGGTCGACCATGGTAACTCCTGAATGGCTCGACGGATATCGACCAAATTTGGCACGAATATCCAGTAGGCTTCCAAGTTGTGCAACGTCGGAATTAAGTACGATACTGCGTACAGCGAATCTCGGATAGCGAGCGAAGCGAGCGGTCATGCTAGTGATCTCATAAAGAGAGAGGGTACTGCTCTCGGTACTGCGTACCGCCCGCCAGTTCTAGTCAATGTATAAAGTCGGCACAGTGTACTTTTGACCAATGTTTTTTTTTGTTCCTTTGCCGAAATGGCTAGTCGTCGTCGAGTTATGAGTGATTCAGAGATCGCGAGCCTTCTACAAGCTGTGGAAGAAGATGAAGAAAATTTTAGTCAAGATCATGCTCCAGTTTTCGACTTCAGCGATGATAGTGAGGGGGAAGCGGAACTTGTTCGACCCGATGATCATTCTAATGACAGTGAATGTTCAAGAGATGAAGCAGCTCCACTGACTTTTTCAGAGGATGAAATGACAGATTTTCACATTTTCTTTGCTAATTAAAAGCTATGTTATGGGCACTTAAGTGTTGGTGATGGCTGTTTTTTTTTTTTTTTTTTCAAATGACTTACAGTTCCTGAATTTATTGAGTTACCTCATATTTGTATAAGTTTATTGTATTTTACTGAATTACGTATGGTGAAGTTCTATTGCGTTTTCTAATTACAACTTTTATCAAATTTGCATGTCTTATATTATTACCAACCTGATCAAGACTTAAGCTGACCATTTTTGGGAAAAATTACCCATCGGCTCAACAAAAAAATGGTTTCCGCAATTTCTATAGAGGCTATTTTAAATACTAAGTTAGGAGGTATATTAATTTTTGCGCAAAACTACGAATAAACGTTCCTATTATGGAAAAAGTTGCCATTTCCGTGTGGGCAGCACTCCATACCACCCGCCGGCGATCTACTTCCCCTCATAGGTGCCAGTGCCTGAGGGTTAAACTGACGTTCCTATTTATTTGGATTCCAAAAGTGGGGGCTCCGATTTTAGATCAATGGTGTGAAAACGCGATGGGTTTGGGCTAAAAAAGTTTAGGCACGGCCAGCTTCAGAGAAGGCCGCGGCAGTAGAGAATTGGCATCCCCCCACCAATAAGCGTAGGTTTGTTTATTTCTGGGTTTCGATTAGTTTACCTATAGATCTTCTCATGAAAATTCTTTACAATAATAATATTGTTAACAAAATTTATTGTTTTCCAAACCACCGCATCATCGCCATGTGTTGGACAACACACGGATGAAAAGTCACACAAAGGAAATTTAACGTAAGTCCCCACCTTTCCGTTCCGACACCTCTTGGACACCTCCTTTCCGTGCCCGCACGGCATCCAACTAGTTCAGTTTAGTTTTTTTCGGACACGCTGCGGATCAGGATTTCCTTTCCTCATTTTCTTAGTAGCATAGTCTTATCCCCCTAAAACAACCTTGTAGTAAAAATTACCCGCCACAAAAACCTCCTTGGTCGCAAAAAGGTTAGACATCCATTTTGCCCGCAAAAGTAGAATGCTTGCATGTGAAATTTTTTTAAACGCTGTATGGTGGCGAGCTTTTTGAATGGAGAGCAAAAAGTTGCCTGCCAAACAGCTTGGAAAGAAATGTCAAGCTTATATGTTTTTGAACAAGAACCGGCAGCTGATGACCCCCACGGCTGAAATTTGGTACATCTCCTCAGGGGTCCCTCGAGAACTGGGAGTATGAAACATCGACAGCGGTGACCCCACGGGGAGGGCTACTATTATTCTGCCATGTGTCCCACCCTTATTATTTGGCCACACAGATACAAGGAACAGCCTGGAAAACGACCTGTTTGTAGGCGACAAAACAATCTAGTTTTGCTATTTAATTTTTTTTTTCTCATCCCTGATCGAGGCAACGGAAAAGTCATGCGAAAATCCCGTTTCGGTCACATCCGTGGGCAGAGCGAGCGTGGGAGTTACTACTGTAACGCTTTTTAGTATGGTACATGCTCTTGTGGTGAGCTACAATTCGAAAAACGTGACGCTTCACAACGAAAAAGCGTTAATGAAGTGACTCATCCCTTGGCTTTTTGTTTCTAATTTCTCTCGCGACGTTTTCCCTTTTCACCGTCACTGCATCTTAAGTAACATACATTTCAAAGAGGTATTACAATAGGTGGTGAAAGGGAGGCTACGGCACAACTTTCAACCACTTCGGTTCAGGCTCTGAAGTTTTCTGTCATTTCCCGGACAACGCACGTGTAAAAATGGATCTGAAATCGGGACCCGCGCTATTCAGGGCCCCCTGAGCACAATGCAAAAATTTCCATCAATATCGGTCCAGCTGTTTAGAAGTTCCGCACAATGCCACATACTAGTTGTGCACTGCGCACAATGTTGTATAATAGCTCCATTCCCTTCCGTAGGGCATAAACCACCTCCGTGGTCTTCCCCACTCTAGAGCATAATACCATGTTTCATATTTTCAATCGAAGTAATGAAATAATAAGCAACACCCGGGGTCAAGGTGCATGAAGCGCAGATTTCTATCTTGACGATTTTCAGCAAGAGCAAGTACCATGCTAAAACAGATCCCCCTATTGTCTATCAGACTACCAAGCAAGTGCCAGAGCAAAATCTACGCATCCTGACCTCGACGGAACTTACTCCAATTCCAAACGAGTTGGGTTCTTGACAGGCACTTTTTGGTAGGCATAGGCCCCAAGTGTGGCTGCCGGAAAAATTACGTTCTTCCCATCTCCAGCGAGCAGAAAAGGAAGTTCGCAGCTTCCGCAAAGTTCCAATTCAACCTGTGGAGTAACTAAATAGACACTGATTTCACGGTACTAAAACGATTTTTGTGCGACATGCCGTTCAGCATTTTTATTCGATGATCACGATTTCATCATCAGAATAATAATAATCGCGTAACTGATAGGTGGTGGCCCTCACGTTTCTCATCGTCCCATATTATTCATAATAAGATCGTGAAAACTTGTGTCCAATCTTGAAAATGGAGTGGCTGGGGTGATGCTTTTATTTCACGACCGGTTCCTATTCCTGGGTAGTGATGAGCTTCATCGTCAGACTAATAGCTTTGACCCACACAGTTTTCATCATTTTTCCAAAGAACATAAATACTTATATGACATAGACACAGACAGAGACATAGAAAAAGGTTTGTACCAATGAGAAATGAAACTGCCATTAACAATAAATTGCGAATTTTCTGTGGCTTCCGTTCGATGCCTACCACTCTACACCCCGTTGCACAACGGATTTTCCTGCTAGGAAATATAATAAAAGCCGAGTTTAAAATTATAATGAAGTGTGTTAACAAAACCTCATAGCTGTTACATCTATATCAAATTTTTTGGGGGTTGGGATGTTGTTCCAACAGCACCCCACCGAAGCCCCTACTGTATCCCCTATTGGAGCCCGTATTGTGGTGGACCGACTTGGAAACATGAGGCGGCTTGGAAATAAAAGGTTTATGGCGTTTTCTGTTAGTTTGCTGGCAGCACTGAGTAATAATTTCCTGGTTGTTTGGGGTTCTATTATTATCTTTGTTATCAGTCAGGTTGTTGAATAATGTCGTGCTGGGGTCTTCAAAGTAAGTATGTAGGTACCTGCCTATTTCTAAATTTTTATCGATGGATTATGAAAGTTTTAATCTGATGTAATTGCGCATTTTTGAAGGTACAACAAACGTAGGAGGAGGTTAGTTTGTGACTAAATTTAACTACGTGAATACTTATTTATTTATTAAAAGCACAATGTACAGAAGGAATAATGCCTTATTCAGAGGTACATGATAAATTACAAATTACAATATTTTATAAACATAGGTGGGCTGGCAACAAATTACTTATAAAAGAAAAAAAAGGTAATTCATACAAGAAACACAAAAAAGACAAACGATGACGGGCTCCTGAAGGGAGAGTGATGGATAACCTAATTTCTCTGTAAGTTATGAGAAGATATATAGGTACTCCTCATCCATAATATGCCTGGTAAGAAGCGACCGGAAGGCGGAAACCGACGTGGAAGACCTGCAAGAAGACGAGAGGGAAGACCGCAATCTTGCACCTCCAACCCTGACAGACGAACTCATAAACCGAGTAGAATGAGGAGGGATGTCAAACCGCTGGGTTCTGACTGACTGTGAGCTTTTGAACAGCTCGGACAAGTAATGGGGAACATTGTTACGATTAATTTTATAGAGTAAACAGCCAAACCCTAGTTTAAAATAATCAAATAATCCCATGCCAAGTAACGAAGAAGCAAAATCAGAAACATGACTTCTGGGTAGTAGGTTATGAACAAACCTCACACAGGCGTTAAAAGCGACATTCGGACGTCTCTTAGAAACAGCATCAAGGTCGTTGATAAAGATGTTAGCGCAATACAAGAAATGGGGTAAAATTAAAGCTTTAAACAAATAAATTCTGGTTTCAGGAGGAATGAAAAAGCTAAGTTGTTTCAAAGAATGAAGGGAGTAATAAATTTTGGATAGGTACTGAATGAGAAATGTGGTCATGCCAAGAAGGAATTGTTAAGATATACTCCAAGGTCCCTAACAGTAGACGAGTATGGAATGACTTCATCATTGAACAAAATAGGAGGCAACTGTTGGGAGTTGATTGGAGATTTAAAAATAATAATGGCTTGCGACTTCTTAGAATTTAACGATAATCCATTAGCAAATGCCCATTCTGAAACTCCACAAAGATCTGCATTAATTTTTCCAATCAAGTCCCCAACCCGCTCCACTTCGCAATGCCCATATAGCTGAACGTCATCTGCATAAAGATGGTGGTTAGAGAAAATAATCTCACTCGGTAGGAGGATACTAGGACGACGCTCTCAGTGCAGCTTATCATTTCTTTTCCAAGCCCTGACGCGTAGTTGGTGCATGGCTGATTTGTTATAATTCTGCCAACAACACATTTCTGGGTGACTTGGAACCCCCTTTTCCAAGGCATCCCATGACGTTGGTTCTTTAATTTTTCAGCCAATCTGTATATATTAGTGACAAAAAATATCGTATCGTATCCTATGCAGTCCTAGGTTACTAGTGGCTTGATTCTGTAATCTTTTTAGTGACCAAATCGTAATATTCTTCGATAAAAAAACGCAAGTCTGAATGTATGTGATTTATGATTATTTTTTCGTGATTGTGGGATGGAAAGATTTTTCAATAGAATTTTACAACTTTTTTTTTAAACCTTGTTTTCCCCAGAGTAGCCAAGTAGGTACACTTGGAAAACTAAGCGTCTACGAGGTGGTTTCCATGTCGTATTCCCTAGTATGAAAAAACGAAAGTGCGAATAAACATTGCAAATCGTGGATTACATCATGCTGAAGTTCAAAACTGTACAAAGTCGCCCCATAGTATGAATTCTTTCGTTATTTCTGGAGTAACTGATTCAGTTTGGTAGGTATACATAAAAACTCAGAAGGTCTGAAATCAAGTTAGTTTTAAGACTGACTGTTGAGACTTCTAGCTTGATAGCGTGGCACTGATGCTGGAAAGTCGGTTACCTAAGGTGTCCAAAATCACCCTGCCCCCGGCTACCATTCCAAGCCACTGGGTGTCGTAATCGACTGTTACAACTATGACAAACCTGTGCGAACTTGTTGAGTGTGAGCATCCACATTTCTCTAAACAGCACGTCAACTCGATCTTGAGGAAGAAGTTGAACGACGATAAGACCGAAATCATCCATGATTAGTCCTTCTCGTGGTTTCACCACGAAAAAATTGGTCCTGTAGTTTCAAATGGTCAGAGAACAAGGAACAAAAATGTTAATAATCTCAGAATGTGATGGGCGTTCTTGATAGCATTCCCTGAATGTTATTAATGCCTTTGCATTATTGCTATTATAGGTACCACCCAATGGTTATCATTAACCACAGTTGCAGGTACCCTTGATAGGAGTAAGTTCTACTTGTCACTTCACCATGATGCGTTTTGTGAAACGAACCTGAATTGTGTTTTATGTGCTGTGGGCTTATAATTTCCTATAATTTCCAAGCAGTATTATTGTTTTTTTTATAGTATTGGGCTGCAATCAGAGGTCCACGTGTCATAAGGTAACAATTAAGTCATCAGGTGTTTTCAGGCCTCAGAGCAACCCCCACCTAAATCACGTGTTGCGGCAAGGGTTATAAAATTCCAAAGATTTCAAAATGGATTCACCAAGTTGTAAATCGCCACCTACCAACACAAAAGTAGAAAAATACTAGAAACCATATGAAACCACCAAATCAGGGGCTTGATATTTGCCGTGCACTTTTAGCCTAATCTCAAATTGTGCAGGTACTTAGTAGGTGCCCATAATACACTGTTCTCTGTCTCCCTCACGATTTGTGATTTTAACCAGTCACATCAATCAAAAGAGTTTTCTTCAATTGCTTCTGACTCTTTGCCCCTACGACACCTACCGTCCTTCTCAACCAATCAGATTATACCTACTGTTTGTTGCACACAGCACGACAGCCATTCAGCTCTGTGTATTCAGCTTGTTCAAACGGTTTCAAATGATCCAAAAAGAGGTGAAGTTAGGCATGCACTCTAAACCGATTCCAAATTAAGCGTCGCCCAGAAACTGTGTTCCAACCACATCGAGTGTGGAAACTGTTCACTTCGGTTTTAAAAGATTAGCTATAAACTGTTCCAACCGCGTCAGGTTCAGGAACTGGGTTCTCTGGGTTTCAAAACTTTTCGCACCCAATCGGAGATTTTTTTTTTCTCAACAGAACTGAAGATAACGCCGCTGGAACCTTCTCAAAATCTCTTTTCGCTCCAACTTTCACAGGTCTTTCGTCACTGTGGTACCGACTCAGCTATTTTTCGGTCCTCAAGTCATCACAGTTGATGGGCGCGCTTCCGAGGTGTTCCAGCCAATGAGTTCTCAAACTAAAACAGTTCGAAAACTCATCCCCACCCTTCAGAAAAACGTAGGTGCTGGTTTTTGAACTTTTAAAAATCAGGTCTAGTGGCTGGAACACACATACTGACTACCGTTCAGCTATCAGAACACAGGCATATCCTTCTCAGTCAGGATTAGGTACCAACACAGGCGTTTCTTGGACGGTTAGCAATCCTCAGGAATCATCTCATTTCAATGATTTGCGCAGCCAAAACATGTGAAATAGTATACTCATACCTACTCACCTATCAGTAGGTTCCATTTTGAACTGAATTGGCAGCAGTCCAGTTTTGGAAATTTTGAACGTGGCGTATGATGGAACATTGGGAACTGTTCCAGGAAGGACGATTCTCGTTCTTTCTATTGAGAAGGATGGACCCCAACCACACCCTTCGTTCGTGAAAGAGTCTCCTACACAATGACATTTCATTAATTACCGAATCAGCTCGATTTGTAGGAACATCAGTTCAGTAGTACAAACCTAACTGTGGTAATTGTGGCACTTGTGTACCTAACTGTGGCAGAGACAGGGGCGGCACGCTCGTTCAGAAGTGATGCGAGAGGTAGTGAAGCCAGGGGCGACCGCGTTGTTGGCGCAGTCAGAGTCGGTGAAGGGGGCTGAGATAGAGTCGGAGGAACGACGGCAGCAGAGGCAGTTAGTTGTTCCATTTTTCCTCACGTCGCACAGTGGTCGAAAATGCGAATTTAGGAGAGCAAAATGGAAAAATTAAATTGTCGAAAACGATGGTTGGCCCTTGGAATGACGGCCTTAGAATCATGTGATGTTGGGAAATGGATATTTTGGTTTATTATTCTGTGAATAATACACCTATGTAATCTCTCAGCAAAAAATTTTTATAACACCCCCTCAAAAATTTTTCTTTTACGTTTCAACGTGCGCAGATCCCAAAAATGCAATTTCTGTCCGCTGTGTCACGTGTACCTACTCTAATTCCGGTCTGAAAAATTCGTTCTTTCGCACACAGGCTCCATTTGGGCTCCAGGCTCCTAGTTGAGTCCAAAAACTTTGCAGCCCAATCGAAATATACCCAAGGGTGTTATGGGTGAAAATGGGGTTTTTGGTGTTTTAGAATCAAGAGCTTGCGAGGTATCGTTTTCCATGTTTTTTAGGACAAGGAGAGCGAATATGAAGTCCATTATGACCAAAGAGTGGAAAACTGAAGTTCTAACGAAGTTTCAGTCTTAAATTTACGTTAAAATTTGGTCTAAAACCGTCGTTCTTCCGCAGACAGTTTGGGTCCCTATTTGGGAACACATTTGCGTTCTAGCTGTGCTCCGAAGCTCGGCAACCCACCGAGGAGTGTTACGGATGAAATAGAGGTGTAAAAATAGGGTTTTTCGAAGGTTTTTGAGGTTTTAGTGAACATGAGCTTGTGACGTATCGTTTTCCATGTTTTTTAGGGCGAGAATACCGACTATGAAGTTGATTTTGACCAAAGAGTCAAGAATTGACGTTGTAACGGAGGTTCAGCTCCCATAATTAATTTTCATGAGTCAAAAACCTGGGAAATTGTCTGAAATCACCAAAACTTGTTTAACACTAGAAGTATTATGACCATGAGGGTTTGATAATAATGTGCCTCGACAGACGACCACGTCTTTCATTCGTAACTGAAGGTTCTGGTGAGATCATTCCGAACTTTTACCTTTTGTTGCAATGGATACATAGAAGATAGCCAAGAAAATTCCGTTTACACAATTAATTATCATATTTTGTTCGTTTTCCTACGAATTACTCATCATACGTGCTGTTATAATAATGCTTAACTTCTGCCGTTTGCCAACAATGATATTGATCTTTATTACGTCTAGAAATTATGTAAATTTGTTCTTTAATATGTCCGTGAAAGTTCCCGTTAAAATGGAGTTCCATAGATTCCCCAAAACGTTGTATGATTTATTTTAGTTTTACAACGTGGCTGTCCGCGCATGACAATTTTCAACGTTTGGCGATTTGTGTTTCAAAAAAATATGGAATGGTATTACATGCCCCACAGCCTCCATAAAATTTTAATTCATGGAGGGCAGCTTGGGAATGAAGCTGTTTTAACAATCGGTATGATGTCCGAGGAAGTACAGGAGGCAAGGATCAAGGATTCTAAATATTTTCGTGAAAGTTTTCGCGGGTCAAGAATATGGAGGATATGCTTCATCTCTCGCAGATAACGTCTGATCCCGTCATCAGCAGTTTGCTAGCGAAAACAACTCCCTAATGAAGTTCTGGATATGTTAGTATGTTCCCCAGCTCTTCTTGAAATTGATGATGAAACAGACATAGAGTCTGAAAATTTATAGATACCCTATAAGCTGATATTCCTACGAATCTAATCACTTTCTGACTCTATGCCTATTTCCTCAATCTGATCACTTTCTGACTCTGTCTGTTTCCTCAGTCTAATCACTTTCTGACTCTATTTCCTCATCAATTTTTTAAATATGCGTATGTATGAGTATAATATAATAACGAGGGGCATATTTATGTAATAAGTTTACTTCTGAGTTAATTATAATAATAAAATGATTGAATAATGGGACGATTCATTTTTAAAAACCCGGTATACCAGAACATATCTGCTCTCCTAAAATACCGTTCTGAACCAATTAAATTCGATAATTTTTATAAACGGACTCTTGTTCTACCCTCGAAAACACGCCTAGACTCCAGATTCTGTCATCATTCTACCGCTTTTTGAATGTCTATCTCCTAAATTCGCATTTTCGACCACTGTGCGTCGGGTGCACCACTGTGGTAATTTGGAACTCCGTGTTTGAAATCGTGTTCTTAATCTGTGTGTGTTGATGAGGAATTTTGAGAATGCTGAAGGCCGAGTGTTCTGCTTAAGGTTAGAGAAAATAAAGTGTGAGACCTGAAGGCGAAAATGTGATCTCAGCGTGAAGTTATTACTGAAAATAAATTTGATTACTGAAATTGTAAATTGGATTGGACGTGCTCCGTCGTCGGCCAGTGACCGTTCGAACCGGGGGTTGGAAGGATAGGTACCTACTTTCGTTGTCGGCCAGAGATCTTTCCAACCGAAAAGGCTTTGAGGTGAAGGATGGTTAATGAGATGAGGATGAAGAAAGGGAAACGTAAAATTTAATTCGATTAGCCTAAACTTATTCCTAATAAAATTCAACCCTAAAAATTGATTCTGAGATATAAAATTTGGGAGTGGAAAGCTGAAAATTGAAAAGATAAAAACGTGAATTTAAAGGCTTAATTAAATACTACAAAAGAGAGAGTTGATTTTTGGTTGAGGTTGAGGTTTTCTGGACCGAGTTATGCTTAGGTAAGTGAGATGCTTGTCCGATGCTCCTACCGACCTTATATAGCTGTTCGTAGTGGGTGTGACAGTAGCAGTTAGATTTTACCGCAACAGAGTGCGCGTATTGCCACTCGCCGCAACCTCAGCTGGTAACACTGACCAGCCCACTATCACTCTTTGCATTGAAAAGAACCGTGTAAAAATTATAATAAAAGTACTCTATTTCATTTCGGCTCATTTAATAACTATTCACCTAATTAATTAATACAGTGCCCCCCCCCCCCCCCTCCCATTTTGGCTTTGTACCGCCAACTGTCATTTCCCACTAGGCGAGGTTAGATTCCTTTAGGGGTGGCTGACCAAGCGCCATTTATTCAATTAATAAAATACGTCGGTTTGCAGGCAGGACACTAACAAAACAACATAAAATAATGCACTACATAATGTAGGTACACCAGTATAGGAACTCAATAGAAATTATCTGAATTTACAGAAGGGACATAAAGTAGTAAAATGCAGCAAATTCTTACCCACTTCCATTCGACTTGACAATCCGTCAACTTTAAAATGGGTTTATAACAACTAATTAAGAATAATTGAGAAGACACGTGTCTAGTATGTAATACTGGGAGTCCACGTGAATTTGAACTTATTCCAGAGATTGATGTATCACGTAAGTATTGATCTATACACATAATAAACGGTGCAAATGATTACACAAGGGTTTATTATTTACCTGTATAGATGCTCCTGCTGCGTAGATCACTGTTTTCAGTGGTCAATACTATAGTGTGTAACCCTCTTTTGAGAGTCGTTGTGGGTGAAGCCCGAGCAAACCCTCAGTAGAGGTTACGAATTTACTAATAAAAATGCAATGAGGTTGCTGCCACCACCTACGATAACGTAGGACACCTTTCAGTAGTTAGGTGAAAGGAAACAAACTTTGAATTTAACAGTTATAATGAAGAAGACAAGGTTGTTATTATTTACAATAAGGCATTTTATACAGCGGTAGCACGAAGGCAGTCTTCCAGACTAAGGTTCTTTATAGGTAAAGGGGGATAGAGTATCGTAGGATTTAATCTTGTAAAGAATGATGAAGGATTCTCAAGCAATCCTTGATAGCCTGAAGGGCGTTTTCTACGTAAATGAACAAATAACGTTGATGCTGAAGGCAGTTAAGACAAATGAAATTCATACACTTGAATCTATTAAAAGGAAGTTAAGGATTTGTGCTGAAGGCGTAATAAGAATTTAAGTTAAGTAAAGGGAAATTTCCAAAGATGACAAATACAAAAGAATTGGCCGTACCAGGTAAAATCAGTTGAATGTCCAGGGTCTCACTATCACCAGTCCGGGACTGCAGTCTTGTAGCTCATGGTAGTTCGACGGATTGCCCTTGCCGAATTGTACCAAACAAACACGGTGCGTACTACACCACACGGTAGCTCGACGGATGTCCCTTGCCGAGTTGTACCAAACACGTACAGAAATGTACCACGACTAAAGGAATTTAAAAGGGAAAGTGAAACACCAATCGGCTCGTAGCAACAAGATCAAGTGAATGCTGCTGGAGGGGGAAATGGCCGTTTATATAGGGGCGCGGTTCCCTTGGGTGCCGCCAGGCAGTGCTGTGATCCGTGCAGGGTTGCCTCCCTTCCGGCGTCGAGCAGGGTTGCCTCCCTTCCGAAGGCTTAACTCGCGCGGTGGATGCGACGGAGGCGCTGTACCAACTGCAGCGGAGGGAATCCAAACCTTCAATGGCGGTACCCGGTCACATCCCTCTCCTCTCCGGAGGCCGATGTCCTCATCGGCAATCCTCCGAACGACGGGGGCGGCTGGAGGAGCTGATGACAGGACGAGGTTGACCCGTGTGGCTCGGCATCCGCGGCAGTGCGCAGCCTGTTGGGGCGTTGCCGTGTGGTCAGACGTGGGACAGACTGGCGCAGGTGCTCCGCGGCGCGCTTCACGCTGCAACCGGAGGCTAAAAGTGCGGCAAGCTTCGCACCATTGTTGGAGCGGGAGCGTCGTGGTTTGCCGCAGATGGGGCAAGGGAGTCCAGTAACGGGGATGGCATCGGTGGCGTTGGTCGCCGGGAGGGTTGACTGGGTCCTTGCTTCTTCCACGTCGTCCAAAGCTGCCGGCTGGGGTTCCGGGGAGCGTCTCGTGGGCAGAGGGCGGACTGGTGGTCTCTTCGGCCGGAGGGTGGTCTGTACAGACCGAGTGATGCGGGGACGAACTGGGGGATGACGGTCCTCGTAGAAATTCCGAAGGCGGAGGATGGTGGCGCTGGTCTCGTGATAACCAATCTCCCGGCTGCGGGGATTGGCTGCGTGGTAGAGGGTGTGGACACCACGTTGCAGGTACTCCCACAGGGTTTCCTCCAGTCCAGAGTCGACTGGGGTCGGAGCACGAAAGGCGACAAGGGGCGAGAACATCTCCCCGCGAGGGGTGGACCCAGTAGTCGTGAGAGGGGAGTACCCGGGTGAGTCCTCATCGGAACTCCAGTCCTGCTCGGTCAGCTTGGCAAGCTGGCGGAGGTCCTTTCCGGGGCGTCGGGGTGCGGACATGGTGGGAGTGAGAAGTCCTAAGTTATAAACAAGTGAAGGGAAAGAATTTAGAGACATTGAGACCAACAACCCTAGCAGTTGCCTAGCACAAGGATACCTGACTGCACAGACCGGGAGGTAAGGTTGGGTAAAGCAAACCCGTAATAAAAAAAGAAACCGTAAACCGAGGGGTGACTCCTGTGGCTAGGACGCGGTACCGGCTTAAAATTAACAAAATCGACATTTAGGAACGCAAAATGACACAGGGTTATTAAAACATTTAAATTTTACAATAATTAACTAAATTTTTTTTTTTTTTCACAGTGAAATTTACAAAAATGTTTATACAAGAAAACTTCTTTTAATGAAAACTGGTTCACGAGACTTGTCCCGTTGCGAGCCGACGATAGTCCAGGCGAGGACGTTCTCGCAACTGGTACGGGTGCGACGGAGGTGGACAAACTGTGGGGGCGGCACGTTCGTTTCTTCGGGGTCCGCGTCTGCGGGCTCATTCGTACGGGAGTCCTGTGGGGACGGCGTCTCGTTTGTTACCTCCGCGTCTTCCTCTGTCTCCGTTAGTGCCTTCGTCAGAGGCAAAGGGGGGCGAGGTATGGTGCGGAATTTGGGCGTGGTGACGTATGAGTCGTCTGGTATGCCTCGCACATATGCGGACTTCAGGCGGCTTACATGGATGACCGACCTACGGCCCAGCTGGTCGCATACCTCGTAGGTTACCTCCGAGAATCGACGATTGATCCTGTGAGGCCCAATCCACGGGCTCCAAAATTTAGGGACAAGGCCCGGGGGTGGTTTAATTCGTCGTACGTACACCGGGTCATTGACACTAAAATAGCGCGGGCTTTTTCGCGCATTCGCCACTTGTAGGCGCTTGTCGCAGGATGTTTGTAGACCGCGGGTGGCCGTCTGGTAAATCTGGCGGAGCTTTTTCTGAGTCGGGGTATAAGTTGGCGAGGGGTCGATTTTCAGTGCAGCGTCGATCGGCAGGCGTACTTCCCGTCCGAGGTGTAAGAGGTTTGGTGTATACCCAGTACTGCTGTGGACATTTCCCCGATATACGGCGAGGGCGATAGGCAAGACCTTTTCCCATTCCAACGTGGCGGGTGAGAGTTTTGCCACCAAATTGGCCAGAGTGCGGTGAAACCGCTCGCAGACTCCATTGCTCTGTGGATGGTAAGCCGGTGTTTGCACCTTGCGAATTCCCACGCGTCGCACAGCTCCTTTACAATGGCCGAGGTAAAAGCGGTACCTCGGTCGGAAATGATCTTAGTCGGGACACCATGAACAGGGAAGTAATGATAGGTGAGAGTTTCGACCACCATTTTAGCAGTGGTGTCAGGGACCACATACGCTTCTGCATACTTGCTGAAATGATCAACCACAGTGAGCAGGTACTTGGGTCCGGTCGGGGTGGGTGAAGGTCCCACATGATCGATGCCTAAAATTTCTCCGGGCGCCTTTGGTAGTTCTGGGGTTTGAACTGGTGGGTCGAGTCGATTAGGGGTGTTGCGGCGCTGGCATACCTCACATGAACGCACGAATTCTTGGACGTGTCGCGCCAGTTTGGGCCAGACGCCGTACTTCCGGACAGCGGTTTCAGTGCCCTCGATTCCGGGATGGCCTGCCCATTGGCTTTCGTGGCATGCAGAAATAATGTGATGTCTCAGAGAGGCTGGTATCAACGGAATGGAGAGTTCGGCATGGTCATTCTCGGCGATGGTCACCCAAATGCCGTTTCTTTGGGTTGCATTCCACTTTTCCGGGTGTCTGCTAACATCGTTAATCCACGGGTCCAGTTGCTGCGCTGCGATCATTAGTTCCGGGGACAATTGGAAGTCTCGAATGCTTGAAATGTGGACGCGGCTTAGCGCGTCGGCGTGCTTCATCTGGCTCCCAGGTCGGTAAATCGGCGTAAAATCGTACTCGGCCAGTCGTAGTACCCATCGGCCGATGCAGTGAGTCGGGTCACGGAGATTCATGGCGGCGGTCAATGCGTTGTGATCAGTTTCCAACAGGAAGTTTCTCCCTAGTAAGTACATCTGGAAATGGCTCACGGCCCAGACCACAGCGAGGAGTTCTCGCTCGGTTGATGAATATCGCTGCTCGGCCGGGTTCAATGTCCTACTGGCGTAGGCGATGGGTCTACTTCCTTCGGGAGTCTCTTGACTGAGGACGGCGCCCAAGGCAATCCCAGACGCGTCGGTGGCCAGCGTAAATGGGAGATTGAAGTCGGGGTAGGCCAGTACAGGGGCTGTTGATAGGGCGTCCTTCAGGGTGTCGACAGCAGTCTGATGGTCGGGGGTCCACACGAAAGGCGTGTCCTTTCGTAACAGGCGAGTCAGTGGCGTTGAGATAAGTGAGAAGTCGGGGATGAAACGTCGGTAGAATCCGGCTAGTCCCAGCAGTGCGCGGACGCCAGTGGTATCGGTAGGAGTCGGGTATTTTCGGATGCAACTGATCTTCTGAGGGTCTGTTTGAAGTCCCTCTGTAGTGACGATATGTCCCAGATAGTTCACTTGGGGGCAAAGGAAGTGGCATTTCCCGAGGTTGAGTTTCAGGTTGGCAAACCGCAGTCGCTCGAAAACTTGGCGCAGTTGCACCAGATGTTCCTCCATGGTGGGGCTATGGACAATGATGTAGTCGAGGTAGACCAGGCACCCCTGTGGAATTCCCTCCCTCTCCGCATTCGGTCGGTCCCCACCCTTGGACGGTTCAAATCCCTTTCATCTATCATGTACAAATCAGCAGAGTAGCGCTTCCTTCTTCTTCTCTTTTTTTTTCCTTCCTCTTATTATTCTTTTTTCCCCCTTCATTTCTTTCATCCTACCTGTAATATAACTATAATTTCCAGTATTTTAACTTCTCTTCGTTTTGCATTATTGTGTAACTTTTCATTTATGTCATTTGCTGTGTACCATGGGACCTCGTGGCCTCCAACACAAATAAAGCCGTTTTTATTATTATTATTATTATTCACGACGTCTTATCACGATTCCTTCGTCTTCCGACTCTACCGTCAACCGTTTACAATGGTCGAGTAGGCAATCGAGCGCGAATGAACAGTAGAGTTCAAATTTTGGTAGTGGGGAAGCTAGTAGGGTAGATCAACTCTACCCTACTTACTTTTTTTTTCAGTAATGAAAAAATATACTGGAATCGCCCGTTTTGGCAACAGCAGTATCAAAATTTGTCGAAATTTATGTTGCGAGCTTAGAGGTTCTGGAGGGAGGGAGGGGGATCAGCATAGATTATACCTACTTATGAACATATCATTAAAAATAAATGAGTCAACACTAACCCATCAAGTGAACAGTAACAGAATACGGAGCCTTGTATTCGAGTCGGAGGCCCCACAGGATGGAAGCTGTCATTTCACATCGGCTGATGACTTGAGGGTTCGTTGGGCTGAACGAAACCATAAATTGGCCTGCACCTCCCAGTGAACGCAGGACGAGTTTGGATGGGTCGACTCGAAATGGGCAGCCTTCATCTACGGAACGAAAATTAACTATATAAAAGTAATAAGTACCTACCTATAATTTTTGCAGGTTCGCTGGATTACCCACGCGTTACGCATGACAGTAGCCCCCACACCTACTACTTCGGGTTTCTTTTGCGAATGGCACATTTAGGGCTCTTGCCCCTTTTCGCTCAATATTGCGGTGCAGTGCAGCAGTGCAGTCATCCTCTTTGTGCCCACAATTTATTGAAGCACCTCTTCCATAATTAATCATTGATTGTTGAATATATAATTCAACATTATATTCAATAGTTATATAATTATATAATAGGTAAATAGGGGGGGGCTAGAGCGTCCGACCTTTATATCCCCCTTTGAAAAGCTTGCATATGCTTACCTGACCAGCGTTTAGCTCTTCACCTCTGATAATAATAATCATGTGAAGCCAACAGGGACTAAAGATTGAAATAACTATTAGTCATATCGTTCGAGAAAAAAGTCCCCACTGGGTCCCCAAGAGGTCAAATCCAGGATTGCATTAGGGGGGAAAAATTCACCTCTTACATGTCATAATATAATAATTATATTCAAGCAACCATGTGGTATCCTGTACTCAATGCCTTCAAATGTAACTGTAGCTCGGTCTGATATGATGTTTCAAGCTGCTACATTTTTGAATAGTTAACTGCCTCATGAGAAGTAGGTGTGTACCAGCTATGACAATGATGATGATGAGGACGTCGACGATGAATATTTGGACCCTCTCGCCCTAAGGGGGTAAAACCTACTACTTCGTCCAACTGATGATTTTCAATGCCTCTATACCTATGTAACCTATGGCCTTTGTATAATTTTTTTTCTTTTTCTTTTTACAGTTATACCTGCTCCTCAGGGTTTACAATATTAACAAAAACCTAAACACATACAATGTATGAGCACGTGAGCACGTGAAGGTGTACAGTAGCAAGCTGAATTTATTCTCTAGGGGTAGACATCAAACACACATATATTTTTCGACTGGCGTCACAGTAACGCCGTGACGCCCCAGCACCATTAACACTTGAGTGTTAACGTGTCTTCAAATTTAAGAGTTTTAAAAATCCTCATTTTTAAAGTCTGAAGAGTTTAATCATCCAGTATTGTACAATACACCAGCTAGGAGCCTACTTGTTCAATATAAATCGGAGAAAAAAAGAGGAGGAGTGATGAGTGTGGTTTTCAACCGGAGTTCGTTTTTATATATCCGAATACTTTCAAATTGCTGTAAGTAGCTTTTTACTGGTTGAACTGTAGATCACTGTTTTCTGTGGTCAATACCTATCCTCGTGCCCCCCCCCCCCCCCCAGGAAAGCCCTAAATCGAGTACTGGAGCCGGCAGGGAATTAACATTCATAAGCATTCAATCATGTTTATCGTTAATTTTTTGTTGTTATACATGAAGCATAACGATTGTTCAAGTTACAAAGTACCTATCAACAAAATCCAAAAGAGCCATCATTCTTCCAAAATGAAATAATATCACAGAACAACCAACTTGATTTCATACACCCATGCGTGATTATAATCAGCTGTTCCCCAGCAATGATATCTGGGCTGGACGTATGCCATTTCATTCACGGCCATGTTGACGAAGCTTTTCGGTGCAACTTCAGCGCCTTACTGTGAACGGACGGCTAGACGTACAATGCAATGCACCGGGTGGTCTCAAATTCAATTTGTCGACATCAATTTAAACATCCCGCAGAGTAAATGATTACAGTGAACGTGGTGGTGTACAGATCGTCTGCACCTTTAACCTAGCCCCCCCCCCCCCCCCCCAACATAGTGCACAACCAGAACGATTTCTGAATGAAACTAATAAACAGCCACCCAAATCGGTTGAGAATACGGGCAGCGCACACAAGATTTGCAGAAAACCCGGCGTTTTCTCCCTCCCCCTCACGCAGAAATAAATTTCGGAAGTCGGGCGAAGCAGTGCACAACTAGACTGAATCCTGCAACGAACAGAAAAAGAAACACGTAAATCGGCTGACAGGATGCACGTGGGCAGTGCATACCTTAAGATGTTTTCGAAAACCCACTGTTGGAAAAATGAACCTTTCTGAGCTCTATTGGCCTGTCCATAAAATGCATTAGAGAGTTGTCGCAACCAAAAATTGACGATCGGGAGAGAGAACGTAAACGCAAGTGTTACGTTCGAGACGTAAGTTTTAGCGTTTTCAAGACTTGCATTGTCCAACACCACGTGACTATTGGAAAGATGCGTGTCACACATCTTTCCAAAGTTCAAAGTTTCAAAGCTACGTTCTACGTAACTAGTACCTAAGTAAACTTCTTTGCGGATTACCAAATTCGATCTCCATAGCTACGCTATCGCGTCACCCAGAATTTTGTAGAAAGACGGGAGGAGCCGGCCTCGGAAAGGTTTTCCACCGTTTGCATTCTCTTTATATTGCGTTCTCTTTAGGTATATTTGGAAGCTTGAACTTCATGTGGTTCGTGTACCCATTCATCTTGAGCATTGCCATCCGAAAGCCATGAGCACGGTAAGTGAGTACCTTATAATTCGCAATCATTGTGGGTATATAAAGTATACAAAGAACCCAAGGTCTCACCGTGCCATGCGTGTGGTTGTACAGTAAAAGGGCACGATTGCTCTTCTATAAATTGTTCATAACTCATAGAAAACTATCAAAATAGAATAATTACTATTACTGAATAATTATGTTACGAGCTAGTATGAGAATAAAGAGGTTAACTTGACAGACAAATTATATATCATTGACAAGTTATTACTTTAACGTCACTTCAACATAGTCCGGAGTTAGGTGAACACGTAACTTTCTCACGGAACTTACGTTGGATAGATAGCATCCGAGTTTGTCACCCTAGAACAGAGTTACGTTTTACAGTTGAGTTTTCAGGAAATGGATGCGACAACTCTCTAATAAAAAGAGCTACCGAAGGTATCCGCTGGAGCTGCCACCAGAGCTGAAGACGACTTTCTCTTGTTTCTAGGTAGTCTGAACTAATTTTTGTTGTTCTGGAGTGCTTAATTACTATTATGATTGTCTTCCGCCATTAAACGCTTTATCTGAGTTTTGCAGCCAGCCTTTATTTATCGAGTTTTATCCTAATAATCCTGAGTGTTTTTGCTACTACGTTCGACTCGAGAGTTTGAAGTCTCCCCAAAGTTGCAAATGAATCAGTAATCAGTTTGGATTAGTAAGAGTCAAGCTTTATGATAAAAGGTCTTAATAAAAAACACTGATCAACCTTCACGGCGCCGCTTTGCAAGGCGATCATCAATTGATTGAGGCGCAGTTACCTATCATGATTATTAACATTGGGTGTTGGTACAACCTTTAGATTGCTTCAGTGGGACTTCAAGGAACGTAAAATAACGATGTACTGGTTGTGACTGCATAATTGAGTGGATGACTCTATCTTCTCTTTGTTGGGGTTAAACAATATTAGAGCTCACCTAGGTAGAGTTAGGCTAAGCCCTCTTTCACATGGGGAGCCGCACTGCCACCTTTCACATTTGAGAGCCTTTTGGCTCTCGAGCGCTCAGTTGCTAGTTCCGCCCAGTTGAAGAAGCATGGATTGCATGCGTACTTTGGCCATTTACCTTCTTCATCGTCGACGCCGTCTTTGACACCAAAAACGCCGAAGTACCAGACTGTGTTGGGTCCATCCTATCAACCAACGGCGGGATGAAGCAGGAGTTTTCGCCACACTTTATCAACAACTTCGACAGGATGGCAACAAATTTCGATTACACACGGAATTAATTAACATTTCCATGTCTAGATCCATATTTGAAATCAAAAAGGAAGCAAGAAAGAATTTTGACCTTGCTATCCTTCGATGGATAGCAATAAACTGAGTAGCGAGAGCTGTTTTTGCTCTTCGTGTGAATACCCGCATCCTCCCCTTTGCATTTCATAGAAGAGCCGGAGGCGCGTGGCTCGAAGTGCAGAGCCATGATCACTCGCGGCTCACGAGCCCTAAAAGCTCTCGCTCCCCATGTGAAAGCTCCATTGCACTCAATGCATTTCAGTCTCACGCGCCTTCCTCCTGCTTGCGAGCGCGAGCCGTGCGGCTCCCCGTGTGAAAAGGGCCTTAAAGTTTGCCGTCATCCAATAGAATATTTTGCAATATGATAGCTAAGTATTTCGCTTTTGAAAACTCCCCATGCATGTATTATATAAAAGGGATAGGATGTTTGTAAAAGAATCCTTCTGGAAACCTTTGGGCTTATCCTTCTGGAAAGCCCTCAAAAAGTGGATGGTGAGTTACTGAGCACATACTAGCAAACCACGCTCTGCTTCCAAGTGACACAGTGAGGAGGAGAGTGACGGTGGGCCCTCGAGAGTCCCCCTTCTAGACCAGCGAGATTATCATCACCAGTTAAGAAGGGATATCGATTACCCTTCCACAAAAACGAGACCATCTTCACCGGAACGACAAGCGACTCGAGAACTGCCACTGTCACATGGTGCAGAGCCCACAGGTGATCGAGGTAATCCTGCGTTCAGTCATCGGGGCTGTAGTAGCTATGCCCTTTTGCATTATGCACATTTCAGATATTGCTTTTTATTTGGGCAGTCATCCCCGTGTGACCCTCAGCTGCTCAGTGTGCGCATACATTGTCATCTTTGCAATATTTCTCAATGTGATCATTGCACTTGCAAACATCGGCTAACCACCATGTACCTACTTAAGTCTTTCCTCCAACAAACTTACATCCCTCTTTTTTCAGGATAGTTTTTCTCATGGTCGAGCTAACTTCTACTACCCAAATATAGTCTGTTCCAAGTCCATCTTGCAAAAACAGGGTTTCTGAACATTTGTTCAGCAGCCGTTTATTTAACATGACAAATTATTTAATACTACTTATTTTATGAAGGTAACTTACGGTTGCTCCACATTACAACAAGGTCTTTTTCGTCGTTATTAGTTAGAGTCAAGTGTTCCACTGCGTGTCCTCTCCTTCCCATACCGTCCACGGGTATTCGCCCAAAATCCACATAGCGCACAGAAACAGTGACAGGTACCTCATTTCGGACGCAGGACCGTGTTGACAAGTCACTCAAATACCTGACACAATATTATCGGCTGGATGACCAGTGCGCTGCACCTTGCACAAGGTGATACATTGGAAGATAACCTTTTGGTTCGGGTCACATTGATAACATGGAAGTATTACCTGCAGTACCTCATTATTTATCCAAGTGATATAGAAATAGGTATGTACCTACCTTATAGGTACATAATTATGCCCTTCGTTTTACTTAAAACATCCCGACTTTACTAAGAACTTTTTTCAAGAGATGGCAGAACTATCAGGGGCAAATTTATAACTAGTTTTGTGCCCAAACGGCTGAACCAATTTTCTTTCTGGAAATTTGTTGTAAACCATTTTCATTTTTCAAACTCCCCACAGTGAGTTTGGGGTGCTGCGTCCATACGGCCACTGCCCCGGCACCCAAAAACATGAGTTTAAAAAAAATAATAATAATAAAATTAAAAATCCAACCATGTGATCAGTTGGCATTTGAATTTCCCTCTGTACACTGTACCTAGCTTTTTTTTCACCAAGTTTAAAAGCGACTCTCTAGATTTCTCTGACTATGGATATTAAATATTCTTCTAGAGACCAAGCATGTTATCAGAATATAGTGACAGTAATCGATTTCCTGCAATCGAAATCGAAACCTAGGCTACTGAAACTTGCAGGCCCTGGGAACTAGGTACCATTCCCCGCATGCTCAGTCGAGTAAAAATATAGTTCGCCACACCCACTTTGGGCCCTGTCCCCAGAATCAGATTTCCACTCAAAAATCGTTCCTGTTCACAATCGATTCGATCCCTTCAATTCAACTTGTCATCTCGATACGAGATGCTTATGTCTTTCTATTTGTTTTTGTTGTCACCTGATCTTGAGAACAGACATTCTCTGTTGAATGTCTGTTGTCAGTTGCCCATTTATTGCGTCAAATTTTGTGCGTTTGCGTTCGGTCTGATTCCGATGGCAGATTTGTATTTGTGGTAGGTAACTACTTGTGTTTTATGCTGTTAGCTGTTTGTGGTCTTGTGGATTGATCGGCGTCGGGTACAAGTATGTTATAGCCCCGCCAATATCGATTGTATCGATTATCTCAAATACATCGATCCTTGTGGTATCGATGACGGCTCAATATGGCGTCCCGATGCCTCCATCCCGGGTGCCGATATCAACTTTCAAAATGAATACGGGAAGAACATTGTAAGGACACCAAAAAATAAGAGTGACTATAACATACTTGTACCATCTATTCAGAAGTCCCAAACAACCTGCTCATTCACGGGATAGTTTCTGGGATTGTTTATCTTTTTTGAGATGCGAGCGCTAGCGAGCATCCAGATCGCTTGACAATGCGAGCGGCGGAATGGGAACTAAACTTCTTGTACACCCACCGTCTTGTCTGATACACGTCATCGATACCACAAGGATCGATGTATTTGAGATAATCGATACAATCGATATTGGCGGGGCTATAACATACTTGTACCCGGCGTCGTAACACACAGATAAGTACCTAGCTTCTAGTCAATAGCTTCTACATTCAAGTAGGTACTGACCGGACGGGTCATTGTTTCGTTGTATTTTAGTTTACTAAATTTTTGTACCACATGAATTCGGTGGCTAATTTTCTGTCGAAATTTTTAGACGTTTTTGTATGACGATAAGTTTAGGAAGAGGTGAGCCTTTGCTGAATATCACTCAGTCAGTAAATAAAGGGACGGGTGTTGTTGCCTTGAGGTGTTTTGTAGACTGCTGGTTTTGTTTCCCACCGTTTTCAGAGCCCACGCGCTGCTACTGCAATGAGTAGGTACCTACTCCGCCCCTTGACCCCAGATGATGACTGTTTACTTACTTACTTTGCATGAAAGTGTGAAACATGGTACGTGCTCTAAAATGGGGAAGACCACGAAGGTGGTGGAACGGGAGTGAAGGGGACCCCACCACCCCCGCCAGGTGTCTCTATAACCCACTCGATAACAATCCACACCGTCCAGTCGATGTAAGAATGTACCTACCTATATAATTATATAACTTTATAGAAATTACCGGCAGTAGTTGGTGGAATACTTTGCCATGGGCCGGTTCAAATGAATATATTTGTCTAAATCCAGTTTCATTTCTTTCTTGCAGTGAAAACCAAAAACGTCCACATACAACGGTTCCTGCAATTTAAAAATATTTCAGACAGAACTTGAGGTAAAGAGTAGGATAGCTATCTTACTTTCTTATCCTACCAAATTTGGTACCTACCTAGATGATATGATAGTGAGTGACGTGTAGCTTCGGTGGTAAGTGGGATACCTGAGTAATCAGTGCCAAATGGTGGACGTGAAAAAGAGCAGTACATAATTTAACCTGTAATCATACCCACATGGTACTTGAAGAGGCAAGGGAAACATCTGTAGAAAAGCCCGACTTTCTTAGGCTTGAAGGTGATTGACAGTTCAAGCTGGCTGTAACCTCCGATTACACCACTCAGGGGTACGATGTCAACCTCAGAATCTGGATTTTAAATGTAGGTAAGTAACGTCTTTGATTTACAGCAAATGGGGAGATTTTGATACTGACCAATCAATAGGTGTACCTAAGTTCCAGTTTGGCATTGAAAGTTATGTGCCCCTCCGTCTCGAGTGTTAGACGAGTACGGAGTACTGGAAAGGTAACCACCCCCTGCCCAGAGATGTAAAATATCTACCCAGGATATTTATTTCTCGGGGTAAATAATCAAGGTAAATGGGTGATTCCACTAAAAGTGGCGAATTCCAGGCTGGCAAATCTCGTTAGGTATGTCTTTGGCAATATTTTGAATGTTTTCCGACGTTTAAATGTTCTTTCGACATGTACGAATGAAACCTATATATACCAGCAGTACAGTTTATTCACCCAGAGGGGGTACACAGCCATCATTAAAAATCAGTCGTCCAAGGGAATGACAATAGTGCACAGGGGAATGACAAAATTAAGACAGTCGTTTCAAAACTGTGTATTCAACTTATATAATCGTGGGGTTAGTGCGAAAACTACCCAAGTCCACTTTTTCATTTTTGTGGAAAACACAAATTTAAATTTTGTGGTTGTCGGAAAAATCGAATATATGGAATTATTTAATGTACCATGGTTCATAACATTCCTTACTATATACAATACTATATTCTGCATTACATTTGTTTAAACTTTGCTGTTACATGACATTATTACATGAAAAACGGTAGGTCCGGCTGGACTTGGGTACCTCACTTTCTCAAAATCTTGGACTTGGGTATTTTTTACCGTTCGTTGCAAAATATAGAAAAAAGCCAATGATTAAATTTTAAAACAAATAATAATAGTTTTTTATTAAAAAAATACACAGAAAATATAAATATAATATTTTATTATCACAGATACATTTTTTCATATCACATAATATATACATATTATTTTATATCACAGATAAACTACTCAAATAACTTTTTCTTCATTATCGACTCAATCGTTACCCATTATTATCACAGAAAAATACTAAACCTAAAAAAATCACAATTCTAATCATTTTATTCTATAATTACGTACATAAAATATTTTTCAAGAAAAATTCATTTTAATGGTTCATGGTAATAATAAAATCAATGAAATCAATAAAATCAGTTTTCAGTCAATACAATTTTCACTCAAAATCCACATCTTCTTCGAAAAAATATTCTTCTTCTGTGGGTTCAGGGAGCCTTTCTCCTTCCTTCGAAATATATGGAATTCCATTGTACCACGAATGGTACTGCATTATGAGGATGAAAGCCCGAATCACCTGCAGCAAAAGCCGTTCCTGGCTCAGACGCGTGAACCTCGTATAAGGAAGATCCGCTTCGTGCTTTGGCCAGTTGTAAGATCAGTTTTCCTCTACTTGTTATATTATTGTACTCTTCCATGATAAAATATTGAAACTAAACCACAAATAATAAAACTTGGAAGGCACTTCCTGAAAATCACTTCGGCGTTCGGCACCACGAAAAAAATGATAAGAATAACCTAAATCACTCAGCTGTACAAATGTTTTACAAGTAAAAATACTCAAGTCCCACTTGGGGATCAGCTGATCAAAACCATTAAGAAGTAATACTACCCAAATCCCACTTGGTTACCATCCTGTTAAAATTACAAGAAGAAAAACTACCCAAGTCCACCTGATGGACATAGGTATTTCTGGCTCTTAGCAACACTGTAACTATTGGACTTGGGTAAACCATTTTTTTCAAATAGCGCTTAAATCGGTTGAAGAGGGACTTGGAGATTTTTTCGAGTGAAAGGTAGGTTGAAAACTGTTCCCTGGGTACTAATATCTAATTTTACAAAAAAATTGGACTTGGGTAGTTTTCGCACTAACCCCACGTTATATAGAACTTTTAAATTCAACTTCAGTAAAAGAATTCAGTCTCTTCAATTACAGGCAGCCTTAATTAACCTCGGACTAAGAAATCACAGTTCAGAAAATGCATTTAAGTAGGTACTGACTTCGAAAAAATATTTTATTTTATTTTATTTATTTATTTTATTTTTATAGCATATACGGGCGAACCCATTTGAGCAGGCATACAAAGAGAGAGAGAGAGAGAGAGAGAAAAATACACAAATATTTAAGTAATAGGGCCAAGCTATAGGAGCGCCTTACAAAAGGCTAGATGAGATTAAATTCTATACTAAACATCTGATGAAATAATGTCAATTAACATGAAGTAAACAATGGAAATGAAATTTTACATTAGGATTCAATAAGTACATAACTCAAGTAATCAACTTACTAAGTAATAAATTGAATGTTTTTAAATTAAGGAATACAAAATTGACCAGAAACTATTTATGATGTTGTGTGATCACAGATTTAAAAGTAAGGAGGGAAGAGGTATAGTCGAGCTGGGGAAGGCTGTTTCCGGTTCTCTGTATACGAATGAGTGGGGAATTGATCAAGCAATTGGTTTTTGAATATGGAATGGCAAATGGCGATGGGTTACGAATGTTATGACTTGGTACATGAAAATTGATAAGAGAAAGAAGTTCAGGGGTATCTAAAACGGAATTGATTATTTTATAAAGAAAAACTAGGTCAGCTGTTAATCTACGGTTTTCCAGGGAAGTTATGTTTAGGATTGACATATGGTTGTAATCTATTGTGGCAACTGGTATACCCAATCTATATGCAACCATTCTCAAAAATTTATGCTGTACTATCTCAATAGCATGGCAGTCTACCTTGTAGTAAGGCGACCAAATCACAGAGCCATATTCGAGTTTGCTACGGATGAGTGAATTGAACAGCATTTTCAAAGTGTCAATCTGTGTGAAACCTTTAGTTATTCTATTAATAAAACCAAGTAGTTTGAGGGAGTGTGGAATTATGTGACAGAAATGTTCTTTAAAAGTTAAGGATGAATCTAAACTAATTCCAAGGTCTTTTATAGAATTAGTTCTTATGAGAGGGATATCGTCGAGGTAGTATTCAATTAGCAGTGGGTTCACAATTTTGTGGAAAGTAAGCACAAAGCATTTTTTATGATTGAGTTTTAGTGATTTACTATTGGCCCAGTTACAAAAACAGTGAAGGTTTTGCTGGAACGTATTTGCATCTGTAAGAGTATCGACAGTGGTAAACATTTTGATGTCATCAGCGTAAATCAAAATATTTACTTCCTGAGAAAGGACGTACCGTACATCATTTATGTATAAAATAAACAGAAGAGGTCCTAAGTGGGATCCTTGAGGAACACCGCTAGTTGCGATAAATGGTTCTGAAAAACAACCGTTCACTTTAACAATCAATTCACGGTTGGATAAGTAGTCAGCCACCCACGAAGAAATTGTACTACGGATACCCAGGTTTTCTAGAACAAAGAGGAGAGAATCATGGGGGACTTTGTCAAATGCTTTAGAAAAGTCTGTGTATACCACATCTAACTGGGTCGAATTTTCAAAAGCTTTCATAATGTGGGACACAAAGATAGCCAGATTGGAGATAGTAGAACGATTACGAACAAAACCGTGTTGCTCATTCGAAATGACATTCTTGAAGAGAGGAGTTATTTGGTCAACTACTAGGCTTTCAAAAAGTTTAGGGATGGATGATATAGTTACCACAGGTCTGAATTGTCTGACATCATTTTTTTCCCCGGATTTGAATATTGGTGTGACGTAGCTGGTCTTCCATTGGCAAGGGAATTTTCCGAGAGACAATGATGCATTGAAAAGCCAATGCAGAGGTTTTGCTAGTGGTTGTGCACAAGACTTAAGCAGGAGGGGCGGAATGAGGTCAGGTCCGGGACCTTTATTGGGATCCAGTGACTCGAGGCCTTGAAGAACTTTGCTATAATCAAGAGAGATATGTGTAATGTTAATATCTGATGGTTGATTAGGTGTGTAAGGAGGACTGTTTACAGACGACTTTTGAGACTCATACACAGATTTGAAATAATCTGCAAATAGATTGGCTGACTCCTTGTCAGATGAGCTGGTGGAATTGGCATACCTTACACTTTTTGGAATGAAATTTGAGCTCTTTAGGGAATTTGCATAGGACCAAAATGATTTTACATTAATTTGAACAGATGACTCAATACAAAAAACAGGTACAGCTGTCTAAGAATAACATCGCAGAGAATCAGGCACATCAGTATTTTTATTATTATCTAGGAAGACTTTTCTTCTGATTGAATACGTCATTGAAAGTTGAAATTCGAAGCATGCATTTTTGGAATTGGAACAAGTGACAAACGAAAAATGTGACTGTGCAGTGTGCATGATACACATAGATATAATTATTATTGTAGTAGATACTGGTAGGTATTGTAGTCCTCAACTGGGAATATATTAAGTCAACTACACAGGCCTTTCAGCGAATATTAAAATCAGAGAAATCGACTTTAAAGTACAACCTCCCCCGTATCACAGTTGGGGAGGGCAACTTTGACACAACGTCACTCAAGGCTACAACTGAGAGGTCAGGTACGTTAGGGCAAACAAAATAGTCATTCCCTTTTTTCCTCAAAAAACTTACCTACTTCGTACGTTGAAGTTGAGGACTCATTGTTTGCAGCATTTCGTATGCATCCAACGTAAAAAAATAATTTTTTTTCTTACAATAAAGCGAATAAGCAGGAAGTTCCCATCTTGAGGAATTTGGTCTCGAATAGGTGACGGGGGACGGAACATTCCTTCGACGTCGATTTCAGACTCAGGTGATGTGTGGGTTTCGTCTTCCAGTTCGACAGCCACAAAAGAAGTTGGTTCTAGATCGTGGTGGTAGCTGGGTGAAGCGTCGTATGAAATCACGCCAATCCTGTATTTGGTGCAGTTGTAGCAGTCAAAGCTGCTAAGGGTGTTGAAGTGAACGTCAGCAGAAATCTGAGGGTGAGAAACGAATTGATGAACTTGATGGGTTCCCTTGAATGCTTCAAGATTTCTTGGTATTAACCCCCGAGCACTTTCTATTTCATCGCTGGTGACAACAAAGAGTGAGACCTTCCTGATGCTTTTGCAGAGTTCAACGATCAATGAATCCAGATCTGGAATATCTCGTCCTTCAGCGACCAGTCGATCTGCAGTCCATTTGAGGAGGCCCCCCAAGCCATCAGGGGCGCCTTTCCCATGACCCGACTCGGAAAAATTTCCAGTGATGACATCGATAGATGGGAAATGAGCTGTGAGCCCTCTCGAAATCAGAAAAAACATGATTTTATTCCTATACTGGGACGTGGGACCATCGGAGAGAAAATGAATTTTCTTCACAGAGGTGGCAAACGATTTGATGACTTCCAAGACAGGTTGGAGGTGGGCCCATATTCCTGGGGGAGTGTGGTGCCATTATCGTATTACATTTGATCTGTAAGGAGAGATAAAATTTTAAATCTTTAATTCTCCAGTCACTGCCAGCAACATGCACCTAAGTTCAGCAAATAACTCAAAGAAAACTAAGCAGCAATGGGATCGCCAAGCATTCTGGTGAGAAAAGGTCATGCCCCTGGTGGTCAGTCATTCCCCTGGAATGCCCACCAACCTGATTATCCAGGGGAAAGACGCGCATGGGAAGGACAAAACACAGTTTTTTTCATTTTCCCCCCCTCCAAGGGACTATATAAAACATGGCAAAGTTACTACAGAAGGCTCACCACCTGACCTAAATACCTATTGGTGGAAGAAAAAAAAAATCTATTCCTTCAAACAGCTAAGTTATAGATAACAGGGGGGAGACAGACAATAAAAAAACCAGTCATGCAGCATGACTTAATGAGCGAATTTTCAAAGAAATATTCGAATTAATGGCTATGGTTTTGAATAAAGGAAAACTTCGGTCTAAAATTTGGTTTTCTATGTATATTCTCTTCGTATTTATTTTAATTTGTACGTTTTGTCCATCCTGATTCTACCGTTTGTTTATTACGTAATTGTACTAAGTGCTTATTTATTTGATCGCTGTGGGTAAATTCAAGGAGTTGTACTAATCGTTTGCCTCCCCCTTTTTTGCTTCGAACTCTCGTCTTCAATTAATACTTCTCACATATTTCAATCTGACCACTCTAAGGGGGTGGGGGGGGGGGGGGTAAGAGTTTAAAGATTATCCTAGTTTTGGGTAATTTTTGCGCACTTTAAATGCTATAATTTAAGAACGGATTTAGATATCTAAAATCCGATTTCACTATCGTGTTCAGCGTGCAAAAACCTTTAAAATGAGGGGTCACTTGTTAGAAAATAACATTTTGGGGATTTTTGGGTAATTTTTGCGCACTTTAAATGCTCTAATTTGAGAACGGATCAAGATATCTAAAATCCGATTCCACCATCGTGTTCAGCGTGCAAAAACCTTTAAAATGAGGGGTCACTTGTTGGAAAATAACATTTTGGGGATTTTTGGGTAATTTTTGCGCACTTTAAATGCTCTAATTTGAGAACGGATCAAGATATCTAAAATCCGATTCCACCATCGTGTTCAGCGTGCAAAAACCTTTAAAATGAGGGGTCACTTGTTAGAAAATAACATTTTGGGGATTTTTGGGTAATTATTGCGCACTTTAAATGCTCTAATTTGAGAACGGATCAAGATATCTAAAATCCGATTCCACCATCGTGTTCAGCGTGCAAAAACCTTTAAAATGAGGGGTCACTTGTTGGAAAATAACATTTTGGGGATTTTTGGGTAATTTTTGCGCACTTTAAATGCGCCAAAACCCTCCTTAGAGTAGGCCAATTTCGCCCATCTTCGAACTTAGCCTTTCGATTGCCAAGATAGATTTTTTGTGCAAATTTGAGCTGTTTATCTCAATTCTATCGAGAGTTATCGTCTGGAGTGACACATATATAAATATATATATATATATATATATATATATATACATATAAAAAAGTGTTAAATTTCAGGAATCGTTTTAGAATGGTCTGAAACGGATTTCTATGAAGAAAATTTCCAAAAATTTATATTATTTAAATTTCGAAGCCATTGCAATAGCTTCATTTTCTTTGAAAATTCGCTAAAACACTCACCAAGAATCTCAGAGTAGACCAGCTACCACCTGTGTCACAACACGCACCGATCTTGGGGCGGGGTTGAGGCCAGTCCTTGAGTAACAGAGCTGCCAATCTATGTTTTCGAAATGCCCCCAACAGTAATAGTTTCCCTTTGACAAGGACTGCAAAATTTTACAAGGGAATGACCCGAAACCTGTGAGACACACTATTCTTGATGCATAAGTTTGCAGCCTACGCACATAAAATAATGAGAACAAAGGTGCTTATAGTAGACCACTTGATGAGAACATGGGCCCTCGCAGTTTTCCAGAATCTTAAACTGAAGGACTGTGGTCACTTGTAGAAGAAGTGCACCTAGGGGAGCGGACACGCCAGGGTAATGACTTTTGAGCTGTTTCTATTTTTTTTTGAGCTTGCTAATCATCTATTTCGAAAGAGAAAACATGGTTAGTCTGGGGAATAAAGTTCTCTATTCTATGCTTTTTGTCCCGTTGCTATATTACTAACAGTCTCCAAGAAAGAAAGAAAAGACACGATTTCGCCACTTTTAGTGGAATCACCCAAATACGCGATTTGGGTAGGTATTTATTCCTCAAAGATAGGTATCGGTTCGAAAGACATATGGTATGTACACCTCTCGAAAACCTTTTGCATTCAAAATCTTTCTCAAATTAAGGAATATGTTATGAAATAAGTGAGTATAATTATGTGAATGTAATGAGCTTTACCTACACTTACAACTCCTAACACTAAAATAATACAGGTACCTTTTTACTTGAACAGTTGTAGACTTGACTTCTTTCCTTAAAAAATAGTGCTTAAAACACACTCAAATCACTTTTTTGTTCCAAAAAAATACTAAAACACAAAACGCCATTTTTCCCCTTCATTTTATTCACGACACATTCAACCATGTTTCTTATGTTGAATATGACAATAATAGATACCTACATTCCCATGATTCATTCATGTTTGAGGTGTACAAGGTTAATACCATGGAAGAAAAGGAGAGGAAGGTCCAGTCAATGTAAAATCTTGTGCATATGGATTCTATTCAACACTATCGTATCCATGGATAACCGATAGTACGCAGCAGTCTAGTGAACTAGGTATTTTTTACAGGTTGTCAACCATTAAACCTGGATGGTGTTCATCAGCCAAACTAGAACCACCCAAATTTAATAAATTACGAACCTTTTAGTTATGTACCAAATATTCTTTCCAACGTCTATTCCACAGAATGTTCTAAATTATGAAACATGATAAATAGGTATCATCAAAAGGATAAATTTATTGGGTAGGTATATATTTCAATATTTTACTGGTTGGTGGACCTTTCTACTTGATAATGGGCTGCATTGTCCACAAAGGATAAAAATCGAATGAACCTGAAGAAACAATAGCTACCAACCTAGAGTATGTACCCGCACTGATTATTATCAATCATTTTCAGGACATGAGGAAAAAATAGAACATGAAATTCGAATCGTTATTGTGGACTAAGTATATTTTAAAAACGTACAAAATTCATGTTAGGATTATTCATTTAAAAAAACAATATAGATCATTCATGGTCAGGTTCTCTACAGCTTTAACAGCGCTCTCAGCCAAGCCATTCGATTTTGGATAATGAGGTGATGACATATGTAAAAAACTCCCTGAAAATCTGGGAGTCAAAATATAATGCACCAACGGTATATTTAAAACCAATGGCACACCATGCCGGGCAAAAATGGATTTGATTTTCGAAATAACTGTGGGCACTTCTCAAATTGGGCAAACTAGCAACCTCAATGAAATTTTTAAGAGTCTACCACCACCAAGTAATGCTGGCCATTCCACTCAAAAGCATCACATGCCACCTCAGACCAAGGATTGAGAGGCAACTCCTTGCTCAAAAGTAGCGTCTTTGCTTGGTTGTTTTGGAACTTGAGACAAGTAGGGCAGGATTTAACAAATTTCTTTATGTCCTGGACAATGCCCACCCAGAACACTGTATCCTCAGCCCTACAGGTTGTTCTATTAATTCCCGGGTGACCAGTATGAAGCAAGTTAAGAATCTTACTGCGCAGCAAACCAGATATCACAATACGATCTCCCTTAAGAACAAGATCCCCGCAAAGACTGAACTCATTTCTAATTTCATAGAAGGGTTTGCAAATGTCAATCACATGCTTGTAAGTTGGCCACCCTTCCTGAATATAATGACGAAGCTGAGTCAACAATGGGTCTTTCTTTGACTCGTCAATCAACTCAGCTTTTTGTCTACTTATTAGTGAATTACACATTACACTGGCGACAAAGAGTTCATCATAGTCCTCAACTCTGGTAGTGGTGTCACAACCTGAGAGATTAAAATCCCTGGAAAGTGTATCAGCCACATACATGTATTTACCTGGTGTATGAACCAGGTAGAATGAATAAGGTTGAATGTGAAGTAACATTCTTTGCAAGCGCGAAGGAATTTTATGTAAGGGTTTGTTAACCAGCCCTAATAGAGGTTTGTGATCTGTTTCCATCCTAACTTTGTCCCTACCGATAAGAAAATGTTTGAATTTCATCAAACCAAAGCATACTGCTAATAACTCCTTTTCTACTTGAGAATAACGTTACTGAGTATCTGTCAAAGCTTTCGAGGCAAACGCAATGGGGCGACCCTCCTGAAACAAAGCTGCCCCCAAACCTACTGAACTAGCGTCCACACTAAGGGTCAAGTCCTTATTTTCATTTAAAAAAATGCTAGAACAGGTGCCGAAGTGACCGCTTTTTTCAAAGCCTGAAATGATCTATTCTGAGCTTCCGTCCATATGAAGCAAATATAATCTTTGAGCAAATCACGTAGAGAGCTATTAAGCTCTGAATAATTAGGAATGAATTTAGACAGATAATTGAACATCCCCAGCACACGTTGTAGTGATTTTTTATCCCTTGGACACCTCAACTCTGGTATGGCCTTGACTTTCTCAGAAGTCACTGAAATCCCTGTATTAGAAAATACATGTCCCAAAAACTCTAATTTGTTTGAGAAAAACACAAACTTTTGGTTTATTATTCTGTGAATAATACACCTATGTATTCGCTCAGCAAAACATTTTTATAACACCCCCTCAAACTTTTTTCTTTTACGTTTCAAGGTGCATAGATTCCAAAAATGCAATGTCCGTCCGCCGTACGCCGTCCGCCGTATCACGTGTACAGGCTTCATTTTCGGTCTAAAAAAATCGTTCTTTCGCACACATGCTCCATTTGGGCCCTAGTTGTGTCCCGAAACTTTTCAGCCCGATCGGAATATACCCAGGGGTGTTATGAGTGAAAATGTGTGTAAAAATAGGTACTTTTTACGTTTTAGCAACATATTGGTAACATGAGTGTTATATATTATGAAAATCAACTCGTATATTTTTTAAGTAAATCGTACAGAAGTCTCACACAAGGTAACCCGACATCGATCAGTATCGCCAACACAACAACCCAACATCTCCCCCTTTTAGAATGAACGTTATTTGCAAGCACAGATGCATAAAGAATAACAACTGAACGTTATTAAATTCTAAGAACTTATAAGTTATAACCATAGCATAAAGAGATTCTGAACAGCATATTCAAGAGAACATACGTACATAGAAAACATAAGGTACAGCATAAACAGATTGTAGAACAATATAGATAAAATGTTATTTAAGAGAACAGAAATACAAAATATGAGTTGCTTGGTGCTAGAAACTGTTCATATCGTAATCCTTATATTTAGAAGGAACAGTTATTTGACGACCCGACCTACTGAAGTGCGCTTGGCCTGTATCCCGACCACCAACCCCTGAGAGCCCATCCCCTGACGGAGACCTCTCAATGACCTGCTCAGCTACGTCATCATGATCGGAAAGTTTGTCTTGAGCTTCCGAGCATAGCGCAGGCGGGGCCATTGATGATTGGGCTCCACATCTAATGTCCACTGGGTGGTTGTCCCTCAATGATCTAGGAGTAATGAAGATCTCGTTTCTCCTATATGATTTGCCCTCCTCTGTTTGTACAATATATGAGCGAGGCGATGCCCCCTGTGAAACTATTACCCCTTGAGTCCAAACAGAATTAGGAAACTTTTGGAACATCACTGGGTCTCCCACACATAATTGTGCTCTAGGTTTAGCCACACGATCATGGCAGATTTTACTTAATTCCCGTTTAGCAATTAGCCTTTTCCTGTCTTTCAAGATTGTGATTGCTGGAACCAAATAATTGGGACCACAAGGGATGTTGGAACGTAGATTCCGCCCCATGAGACCTGCAGCAGGTGAGCCTACATCACCCCGTGGTGTATTTCTCAAATTGAGGAGGCCCAACAAGGGATCCTGACCCGACTCAACTGACTTAGTGAAGAGCTTCTTTACAGCTTTAACAGCGCTCTCAGCCAAGCCATTCGATTTTGGATAATGAGGTGATGACATAATATGTAAAAAACTCCATTCATTAGCAAAGTCCCTGAAAATCTGGGAGTCAAAATACAATGCACCATCAGTATATAAAACCAATGGCACACCATGCCGGGCAAAAATGGATTTGATTTTCAAAATAACTGTGGCACTTCTCAAATTGGGCAAACTAGCAACCTCAATGAAATTTGTAAGAGTCTACCACCACCAAGTAATGCTGGCCATTCCACTCAAAAGCATCACATGCCACTTCAGACCAAGGATTGAGAGGCAACTCCTTGCTCAAAAGTAGCGTCTTTGCTTGGTTGTTTTGGAACTTGAGACAAGTAGGGCAGGATTTAACAAATTTCTTTATGTCCTGGACAATGCCTAACCAGAACACTGTATCCTCAGCCCTACAGGTTGTTCTATTAATTCCCGGGTGACCAGTATGAAGCAAGTTAAGAATCCTACTGCGGAGCACACCAGGTATCACAATACGATCTCCCTTAAGAACAAGATCCTCGCAAAGACTGAACTCATTTCTAATTTCATAGAAGGGTTTGCAAATGTCCATCACATGTTTGTAAGTTGGCCACCCTTTCTGAATATAATGACGAAGCTGAGTCAACAATGGGTCTTTCTTTGACTCTTCAATCAACTCAGCTTTTTGTCTACTGATTAGGGAATTACACATTACACTGGTGACAAAGAGCTCATCATAGTCTTCAACCCTGGTAGTGGTGTCACAACCTGAGAGATTAAAATCCCTGGAAAGTGTATCAGCCACATACATGTATTTACCTGGTGTATGAACCAGGTAGAATGAATAAGGTTGAATGTGAAGTAACATTCTTTGCAAACGCGAAGGAATTTTATGTAAGGGTTTGTTAACCAGCCCTAATAGAGGTTTGTGATCCGTTTCCACCCTAACTTTGTCCCTACCGAGAAGAAAATGTTTGAATTTCATCAAACCAAAGCATACCGCTAATAACTCCTTTTCTACTTGAGAATAACGATGCTGAGTATCTGTCAAAGCTTTCGAGGCAAACGCAATGGGGCGACCCTCCTGAAACAAAGCTGCCCCCAAACCTACTGAACTAGCGTCCAAACTAAGGGTCAAGTCCTTATTTTCATCAAAAAATGCCAGAACAGGTGCCGAAGTTACAGCTTTTTTCAAAGCCTGAAATGACCTATCCTGAGCCTCCGTCCATATGAAGCAAATATCATCTTTGAGCAAATCGCGTAGAGAGCTAGTAAGCTCTGAATAATTAGGAATGAATTTAGACAGATAATTAAACATCCCCAGCACACGTTGTAGTGATTTTTTATCCCTTGGACACCTTAACTCTGTTATGGCCTTGATTTTCTCAGAAGTCACTGAAATCCCTGTATCAGAAAATAGATGTCCCAAAAACTCTACTTTGTTTGAGAAAAACACACACTTTTTAGGATTAAATTTGATCCCCTTAAAATCCGCTCTTTCCAAAACAGCAATCAGCAGTTGTTTCAAATTTTCTTCATTGTCCGACCATAAAAGTACCTATATCATCCTGCTAGGTTGCTACATTGTCAAAATCGGAAAATGTTTCAGAAATTTCAGCGTGAAAAATTTCAGAAGAGCAATTCAACCCAAAAGGGTGCCTCAGGAAAGAATAACGCCCCCACGGCGTTTGGAAGGTACACAGCCTACTGCTACTATCATCTAATGGGATCATCCAAAAACCCGACTGAGCGTCTAATTTACAAAAAACTTGAGCATTTCCCACTCGAGCCGCTATTTTGTCAACTGTTGGGAATGGAAAATGAGGACGTTTTATAAACTTATTCAGATTCCTTGGGTCAATACAGACACGCAGAGATCCATCTTTCTTTGCCACTACCGCCATTTGATTGACCCATTCCGTTGGTTCCACTGTTCTGTGTATTATTCCTGACCGTTCCATTTTATCTAATTCTTGTTTAACTTTGTTGGTCTGTGATAATGGGACCTTCCTAACTAGGCAAACCACAGGCCTAGGATTGGAATCCAATTGAATCTTTACTTTAGAAGAGAAACAGCCCACTTTACCATCAAACAAATGGGAAAATTTAATTGGTACGGGCAGTTGGGCAAAATTCACCTCCTGTACCCTAGCAACAAGTCCTAATTGCTCAGACGTTTGCAGACCTAGGAGGTTAGGACACGCAGAGATCCATCTTTCTTTGCCACTACCGCCATTTGATTGACCCATTCCGTTGGTTCCACTGTTCTGTGTATTATTCCTGACCGTTCCATTTTATCTAATTCTTGTTTAACTTTGTTGGTCTGTGATAATGGGACCTTCCTAACTAGGCAAACCACAGGCCTAGGATTGGAATCCAATTGAATCTTTACTTTAGAAGAGAAACAGCCCACTTTACCATCAAACAAATGGGAAAATTTAATTGGTACGGGCAGTTGGGCAAAATTCACCTCCTGTACCCTAGCAACAAGTCCTAATTGCTCAGACGTTTGCAGACCTAGGAGGTTAGGACAATCTCCGTCCATTACCATGAATTCTACACTAATAGGCTTACCTTTATATGAACAATCCATAGTACATCGGCCTAGCACTGGCACCTTATTATTAGTAAAAGACTTAAGAACTAATGTAGTTTTACACAAATTACATGATTGAAACCCTAGACTAGCAAATTGAGGCCATCCCATTATATTGCATGCAGCTCCAGTGTCCACTTTCAGTTCCACCTCCTGGCCCCTCATGACAAGCTTAACGGTATACCAGTCCATCCCTGTCGTGTATTTCACAGTATCAACGTAGACCGAGTCACACAGAAACTCAGAGTCACTTCCATCGCCGTCAGAACCCCCCACCCTGACCTGGTGGACTGCAGATTGGCTCTTCCTTAATGTCAACTTGCATAATACTGAGCCCTTGAAGTGATTCAACTGTTCGCACGCTCGGCATCGCTTACCAAATGCCGGGCATCGGCCATAGTCATGACTAAAACTACAAAACTTACAGTTGGAAATGGACTGAGGTTTGACATCCTGACGAACAGAGGAGCGTCGAGGGTTAGAGCGACGCACCACGTCTACTTCCGGCGGCTCCGTTTTGATATCTGGGGCCTGTATCTTTTCCACGCGTTCTGACACAGCAGCCCTCGAACGACACGTTTCCAATGCCACCTCCTTGGTCAAGTTAGGTACATTCAACAGTTGCTCCTGAAGCTTAATGTCCGAAATACCAGTCACAAATATATCGCGGATCAACTCCTCCTTCAAAGTCAAAAATTCGCATGTGACACTAAGATTCTGTAGAACAGTCATATATTGAATAAATGATTCACCAGGCTGCTGCTTGCGGGTAAAGAACATAAAGCGTTCATATGTTACATTTGTCCGAGGTAGAAAGTGAGAGTCAAATCTCGCCAGCACAGCCTCCACATCGTTCTGGTCTTCCCGAGATAAGCTAAACGACTCAAAGACGTCCTGAAGTTCGTCGCCCCCAGAATGAAGCAGAATCGCCACCTTACTCTGTGGTGTGGCCGAAGACTTGTAAGCGGCAATATAAGTCTTGAAATTTCGCTTATAACGCCTCCAATTAATGGCCATATTACCATCTGTGGCTAAAGGAGCTAACAACGGGGTAGCCATGATCACAAAACACAATTTGCACAAAATAATCAGTTCATCAAACCGCTGTCACCATGTTATATATTATGAAAATCAACTCGTATATTTTTTAAGTAAATCGTACAGAAGTCTCACACAAGGTAACCGGACATCGATCAGTATCGCCAACACAACAACCCAACAATGAGCTTCTGATATATAGTTTTCTATGTTTTTCGGGACGAGAAGACCGAATATGAAGTCGTTTTTGACCAAAGAGTGGAAAATTGAGTTCTACCAAATGTTCAGCTCCCAAAATTGATTTTTTATGAGTGAAAAACCTGGGAAATCGTCTGAAGTCACCATCAGTTTGTATAATAACACTGGAAAAAGTGTCAAGACGTGGTTCAGGACGATTAAATGGCACTACCAATGATCAAAGATAGTTTTAAAAAAAAAGGAAAAAAAGAGCGTACCTAATTTGTGTTTTGGGGGCCAAAGTTAATGGAAACCATCAGAAGTAGCTATTTCGATTATTACGCATGAAAGAAACAATAAATGAACAGCCAACCTTTCTGTAGGTACCTATGTCCAATAGAATAATAAACCCATGTGACAAGGCCTTTGCAGCGTTTTAGGATTAAACTTGATCCCCTTAAAATCGGCTCTTCCAAAACAGCAATCAACAGTTGTTTCAAATTGGCTTCACTGTTCGACCATAAAAGTATATCATCCTGCTAGGTTGCTACATTGTCAAAATCGGAAAATGTTCAAGAAATTTCAGCGTGAAAAATCTCAGAAGAGCAATTCAACCCAAAAGGGAGCCTCGGGAAAGAATAACGCCCCCACAGCGTTTGGAAGGTACACAGCCTACTGCTACCTATCATCCAATGGGATCATCTAAAAACCCGACTGAGCGTCTAATTTACAAAAAACTTGAGCATTTCCCACTCGAGCCGCTATTTCGTCAACTGTTGGAATGGAAAATGAGGACGCTTTATAAACTTATTCAGATTCCATGGGTCAATACAGACATGCAGCGATCCATCTTTCTTTGCAAATACCGCCATTTGATTGACCCATTCAGTTGGTTCCACTGTTCTGCGAATTATACCTGACCTTCCCATTTTATCTAATTCTCGTTTAACTTTGTTGGTCAGTGATAATGGGACCTTCCTAACTAGGCAAACCACAGGCCTAGGATTGGAATCCAAATGAATCTTTACTTTAGAAGAGAAACAGCCCACTTTACCATCAAACAAATGGGAAAATTTAATTGGTACGGGCAGCTGGGCAAAATTCACCTCCCGTACCCTAGCAACAAGTGCTATTGCTCAGACGTTTGCAGACCTAGGAGGTTAGGGCAATCTCCGTCCATTACCATAAATTCTACAACGATAGGCTTACCTTTATATGAACAATCCATAGTACATCGGCCTAGCACTGGCACCTTATTATTAGTAAACGACTTAAGAACTGTTGTGATCGGCTGCTCCTCCACAACTCTTGTTATGCAGTAACATGAAGTATCTCAGAGTGGGGACCCCCCGACCCCCCTCTGATCTTGTCAAGGGGATATAAAAGAGCCAGGGGCAAACAATAAAATAACCATTCTCTCAAATGCGATCGACTCGTCTATTCGACTCCTCAATCACTACACTGGTGACATCCGACGTGTGAACTACACCGCCAGTGCCCGCCATTTGACAGCGTCGCAGCCCCGCCACCGCTTCAACGAGCCCCACCACGCGCGGCCCCCACCGACGCCACAGCGGCGCCCCACTCCGACGCCCGCCTCGATGGCTATCGCAGCGCCTCCCGCTACTTCGCCCCACCATCACCGATCCTTATATAAGGAAACGGACGCCGGCGCCGAGCACACTTCCAGCTGACACCCCACCGGACTGGCACCGACGAGAAAACCGAAGATGACGGAGCAGAAACCGCAAAAGACACCCGAAGCGAGCGCTCCTTCGATTCTCAAGCTTCAGCCGTTCGACCCCGCATTCTCGCACGTCTGGTTCGCCCAACTCGAGCTCATCCTCGCACACGAAGGCCTCACGACGCCACATGCGAAATTCGCCCGAGCCTTCCTCGCCCTCGAACCTCGACAAGCGGATCTATGCGCCGACATCAACCCCTCGCACACCAGTAGTTACCAGACACTCAAAACTCGCCTTCTAGCGACACACGCACCTTCCGATGGTTCACGGCTCACCGCCCTCCTCCAGCCGACATCCGACGACGAACTTCCGTCGATCCTCGCTCGCCGACTCACCCGAGCACTTCCGGCTGACACACCGGCACCGCTCGTCCGACAGCTCTTCCTCCGCGCCCTACCCGAGAGCATACGTCTACACATAGCGGCCCGTGACGAACCCGACATAGTGAAACTCGCTGCGCTCGCCGATCGCCTCCTACCATTCGCCCCGCCTCCTCGGGTGGCTACGGTCTCCGAAGAGGTCGAAGTGATCAACAATAGACGACAACGGCGCTCCCCGGCGCAGCCGGCGACGAACACACGCCGCCCGACGAACACCCTATGTTTCTACCACCGCACATGGGGCCCACGAGCACAGAAATGCCGCAGCCCCTGCGCCTGGCGCCCGAAACCGTCGGGAAACGACAACACACGGCCCGACCAGCCGTAACGGCCGTGCGCAACCCACCAACATCTCGGCTCTTCATCCGCTGTAAGAAAACCTCCCTACACATCCTCGTGGACACCGGCTCTGACGTCTCGATCGTCCCGAACACCCTGCTCAACCAGAAAACGACACGTCCAAGCGCTCTACGTGCCGCAAACGGCACCGAGATCAAGATGTACGGCACACACTCCGCATCAGTACACCTCCCAGATCTCCCTCCGTATGAGTGGACCTTCACAGTCGCCGACGTATTAACTCCGATCCTCGGCTCCGACTTCTTGACGTACCACGGCCTACTCGTTGACCTACCCAACGCCCGACTCATCAACGCGGCCACGCAGCGATACATCACCGGGACAGTAGACCTCGTACCTCCGAGCCAGTCCATCTGTACGACGACAGCGAACGAGCCCCGATTTCAAGCCCTCCTCGACGCCTACAAACCTTCACAGACACCATGCGATGCTCCTGTCGAACATCACATCGTCACGAAGGGACCCCCGTGTCACGCGAAACTTCGCCGATTATCCCCGGACCTATACGCGAAAGCGAAGGCCCATTTCGGCGAATTACTAGCGGCGGGGGTCATCGAACCTTCGGAGGCGCCGTGGTCCAGCCCGCTCCACATCGTTCCGAAACCCGACGGTGACATTCGCCCCGTCGGTGACTACAGAGCGCTGAACCGACTCACTGTGCCCGATCGCTACACTGTCCCACACCTACACGACTTCACAACGGCCCTGTACGGGACTACAGTGTACAGCACATTCGACCTCGCAGGCGCATTCTTCCACTGCAAGATCAGCGAACGCGACGTACCCAAGACAACAATCCTCACACCTTTCGGCGCCTATCAATTCAAGCGAATGAATTTCGGCTTACGAAACGCAGCGCAGACGTGGCAGCGCTACATGGACCACGTCCTACGAAACCTGCCCTTCGTGTATTGTTACCTAGATGACATACTGGTCGCCTCCACCACCCCGTCAGAACACTACACCCACGTACCCACGCTCCTCGAGACCCTCGCTAAATACGGCCTCCAAATCAACAAAGCAAAATGCCAGCTCGCACGGCCCTCAGTCAAATTTCTCGGCCACAACGTTTCAGCCGACGGGATAACACCCCTACCGGAACGCACGGACCTCATTAAGAAATTCCCGCGACCCACTACCGTGCACGAGCTTCGAACATTCCTCGGCCTCATCAACTTCTATCACCGAGCGATACCACGAGCCGCACCTACGCTCCGCCCCCTAGTGGAAATGATTCCACCCGACGCGAAGAAAAAGGACAAACGAACGCTCACGTGGACCACCGACGCAGCTGACGCATTCGACCGCGCAAAACGCTTACTCGAAACCTCCGTCACACTCGCCCATCCGGCCCCGACCCAACCTCTCGTCCTACACACGGACTCGTCGGATTTCGCCGTCGGCGCAGCGCTGCATTTCATCGACAATACGCACTTACGCCCGCTAGGTTTCTTCTCACGCACCCTCAACCCGGCTCAACGTAACTACAGCGCATTTGACCGCGAACTACTGGCTATCTACCTCGCCATCGTACATTTTCGCCAGCAAATCGAAGGGCGCCCACTCACCGTATATACGGACCATAAGCCCCTAACGACCTCACTAACGACTCAGTCCAATACGGCCCCACCAACACGGCTCCGGCACCTTCGATTTATCTCAGAATTCACAACTGACATCAGGTACGCCGAGGGCTCAACAAACATCGTCGCCGACTACCTCTCGCGACTCCCACCAACAGCCAACACGGCCCACGCAGTCACGGATTACGGCACCCCCTTCACGCTACAACAGCTAGCAGACGCCCAGGCCGCCGATGATCACATCGCCACTATGAATCTCACACCGCACCGCATACAAGGCCACGAAATCATGTGCGAAAACACTGACGCCTCGCCTCGCCCCTACATCCCTACGCCGCTACGCCTCGCGGTTTTCAAACACATACACGGGATGACACATCCGGGGATTAAGGCCACCACAGCCCTCATCCGCGCTCGATACTATTGGCCCGTCATGACCTCATCGATAAGGCTGTTCACCCGCGCCTGCCCGAGTTGCAACCGAGCCAAAACAACTCGACACATCAGGGCTCCCCTCGGCGAATATCCCGACGCAGCGCCACTCGAACACCTACATATCGACCTATTCGGCCCGCTACCACCATCGGCTACAAAAAAATACATATTATCGATGATTGACCGCGCCACTGGCTGGTTCGAATGCGCACCCCTCTCGACCATTTCCGCCGACGCAGTGATCACGGCCCTACACAACCACTGGATCGCCCGCTACGGCTCCCCGGCACACGTAACCACCGACCAGGGCACCCAGTTCACCTCAGCCGAATTTCATAAATACTGCACGTCCATGGGCACGGAGGTACATCATACAAATACCTACCACCCTCAAGCCAACGGCCTCGTCGAACGACTACACAGGGTCCTCAAAGACGCAATCCTCGCTACAGCCACGTCCCGCACATGGGCCACCCAACTTAGCGGCCTCCTCCTCGGCCTACGAAACCGCCCGGGCCCTGACGGCTACTCACCGGCCCAACGCCTCTTCTCGGCCACACCACGCCTACCAGGGGATCTGTTCACTCAACCGCCCCCAACAACTGTACCCCTACGCACCAACGAATCATACCGCAACTACACACAGTCCTACATGCCAACAACCATGCGCACAGCGACCCACGTGTACGTCCGCGTAGACACACCGAGGGGTAAACTCGAGCCACCTTACACCGGCCCCCATCAAGTACTGACGAACGATGGAAAAACAGTCACGTACCTCACCGACGACCGCCGTACCCCCTCGGTGTCCATCGACAGATGCAAGCCGGCACCCCCACCTACGCACAACACGGGACCCACCGCAACGCCGCAAATCGCCCCCAACCACACAGCGATGGCCATAACTTCGCCACCACAGCACCCACGGCAACAACCGCTCCCGCGGAACCACGCCCGGAGCCCCAGCCTCGCCCGCCAACGCTACGCGCTCTATACCGCCGCCCCACGACAACGACCACTGCAACCACCCGGACAGCCCACACGGACCACCACAACCAACACACGCACCTCCCACGCCCGGCAACCGCCACAGCGACAAGAAGAAAATTTAAATACTACATACTTAAATTCTGGGGGGAGCAGTGTTGTGATCGGCTGCTCCTCCACAACTCTTGTTATGCAGTAACATGAAGTATCTCAGAGTGGGGACCCCCCGACCCCCCTCTGATCTTGTCAAGGGGATATAAAAGAGCCAGGGGCCAACAATAAAATAACCATTCTCTCAAATGCGATCGACTCGTCTATTCGACTCCTCAATCACTACAAGAACTAATGTAGTTTTACGCAAATTACATCATTGAAACCCTAGACTAGCAAATTGAGACCATCCCATTATATTGCATGCAGCTCCAGTGTCTCTTTCAGCTCCACCTCCTGGCCCCTTGTGACAAACTTAACGGTATACCAGTCCATCCATGTCGTGTATTTAACAGTATCAACGTAGACAGAGTCACACAGAAACTCAGAGTCACTTCCATCACCGTCAGAACCCCCCAACCTGACCTGATGGACTGAAGATTGGCTCTTCTTTAATGTCAACTTGCATAATACTGAGCCCTTGAAGTGATTCAACTGTTCGCACGCTCGGCATCGCTTACCAAATGCCGGGCATCGGCCGTAGTCATGACTAAAACTACAAAACTTACAGTTGAAAATGGGCTGAGGTTTGACATCCTGACGAATAGAGGAGCGTCGAGTGTTAGAGCGACGCACAAAGTCTACTTCCAGTGGCTCTGTTTTGTTATCTGGGGCCTGTATCTCTTCCACACGTTCTGACACAGCAGCCCTCGAACGACACGTTTCCAGCGCCACCTCCTTGGTCAAGTTAGATACATTCAACAATAATTGCTCCTGAAGGCATAGTTTCCGAAATGCCCGTCACAAATATATTGCGGAACAACTCCTCCTTCAAGGTCAAAAATTCGCATGTGACACTAAGATTCTGCAGAACAGTCATGTATTGAGTAAATTATTCACCAGGCTGCTGCTTAAGGGTAAAGAACATAAAACGTTCATATGTTACATTCGTCCGAGGTAGAAAGTGAGAGTCAAATCTTGTCAGCACAGCCTCCACGTCGTTCTGGTCGTCCTGAGATAAGCTAAACGACTCAAAGACGTCCTGAAGTTTGTTGCCCCCAGAATGAAGCAGTATCGCCACCTTACTCTCTGGTGTGGCCGAAGACATGTAAGCGGCAATATAAGTCTTGAAATTTCGCTTAACGCCTCCAATTAATGGCCATATTGCCATTGGTGGCTAAAGGAGCTAAAACCGGTAACAATGCTGTAGCCATGAGCACAAAAATAATCAGATAAAACAGCTCCGCCCAAAGACCCGGAAACTTTCAAACAACCGCTGCCACCATGTTATGTTTGATGGGAAAATCAACTAATAAAATTAGGCACAAATAACGCCGCTCGTTCACAAATCGCACCAACATGTATATTTCGTAAGTAAGTGGTTTTACAGCAAACTTCCATTGCTCAGGGCTGGGAATATTGATGAACAGCAGCCAGCATTTCTGTCTGAAAAGGAATAAACCCAGTGGTAATTAATATAGGTACTTGGATTATTTCCAGGTTTCCTGCACGCATAGAATAGATTGTACTGACGTTTTGACGTCAGAATCGGCTTTGGCACCGTCCAATACCTATATGGGCAACTACCTAGGAAATCAGAGGACGTACCTCTATTGTGTTTAGAATGCCTGTCAGTAAGTATAGCGCTTAGCTTTCTTGCATGGATCCATTGCACAATATTATTGTACAAATGTGAATATTATGAAGTAACACATCATGTAAATGTTGACCACAATGTGTCCACGACGTCAGGTGACAGAATCAAAATACTAAGGTAAAACTAAGGTAGCGCAAGACATCTGTTTTCTGTCTCTATCCCCTCCAGCGGAAGAGAGATCTTATGAGTCTGAAATGGCGATGATAATCAGACTGATGAAACCGCCCACTTTGTTTTTTCATCGACCTTAAGGGTTTCAGTCAACATTACTTCCTTAACTAGGAACCCAACTCACATAGAAACGCTAAGTCGATAGGTACCTACAGTAGAGGAATAAAAACGGCTTACCTGGCTTCGTCTGCTAGTGGAGACAACAGGGAAATGCCCTCTTGTGGTGACTGAAGCCTGCTGCACCATGGTGCACTTTATCTTCATGGTGCTTTCCTCGAAGGCAAGCAACCACAAACAAATAAGTTTAAATCCGATGAAAGGAACCGAATCTATCAGAATGAATAATGAAAAATCAGAAAAACGAAGAGAACGGACGAGGAGGTAAAGAAAAATACGCACACTAGCTTAGGTGGAAAGTCCTTGTTGAGTTGGAGAAAGAGCGAATTCCCAAATGACGTACATGGCATCAGATGAAACTTCTAGAACATTTGAGAACACGGATGGGAGCGGTGTCAAGGTGGATCTGAGGATAAAGCTAGAGAGTTTTTTGAGGTTGTTACTTAGATAGCATGGCAGTAGGGGTCTACTCAAAAACTCAGGCCTACTGAACCTTCCTTTCCTTTCTACCATGAAATCAAACCAAAGTCTCCATGGGAAGCTGTCACACTGCCTCCCTACCTTTCTTGAGTGGAGAGGGGGAAACTACGCTGTATGGGCAGTATACACAGTACACCCCTCATCCATTACATGGTAGCAGAGCATGGTTGGTGGGGTACATGCTGGATTTTATCCTCGGTAGGTACTGATGAAGCAACCTCGTCAACGTCCAGCTAGAGAGACAACATTGAGAAGCAACAACCCAACTTCGCTTATTCTTATGCTTTGTTTGTTGTTTTACTTTTAGCTATCCAGTCGAAGTAGTGATGGGCGAAACGAATGATTTCAATAATCGAATACCAAGTATTCGAATGATATTGATAATCGAATGATCATTCGAATAATTTTTTTTATTTTACCTTCGAATGATATTTTACCTTCAAAATGTGAATGACCAAATAGGTATGTAAATGGATGGATTATTATTATTATCGGCCAGTTAAAAACATGATTTATTTAGATTAGGTAGGTACCTGATTATTAATTTAGTAGCCGATTGGAAAAAAAACAACTTCCTACTTGGAAAATAAGTAACGTAATATTATAGGATTAATTGAATAAAAAAAAAATAAAAAATAAAAAAAATTTAATTATTTGATACTGACATTAGAATAGAAAATTCAGGAATACATAGGTAAAATATAACTTGATTTTTCATTGATCTTACTTAGTTACACGGATGAAGCTCGTTTCATTCGAATGAAAAAGGAGTGGGAAAACCTCCAACAGATCCGAATGCAAAACAACCAATGGCAGAACAGATGCTAAAGTATTCGAATGAAAAACTGGAATGGGATAGAGTTCGGATGAAAGTCTCGGCTATGGTTGTTCTGTGACAGTAGGTACCTACTTGGGCATTCGCATTGGTCACAGGTTCACTTGTCGCAGTTCCATCTTCCTGTATCTTGAGCTTCGCGAAGATACCGCTAGTTTCGCTACAATACGAATGCGAAAGTATTCGAACACTTGAAATCTCACATCCGAATATTCAAATGAATTCAATAATCGAATGCCGCATTCGATTCTTCATTCGAATTGCCCATCACTAAGTCGAAGTTCTTTTGTATACTGTGTTTTGGGTTTTCGTTCAATTACATTGTCTAATCCTTTTTGAGCTGTTCCTGGTTTTTATCATTATTCCCTCAAAAGGTTAATGAAGGCCCAGATTGCGTGAACTGTGTGCAGGGGAATAAGTCGTATGAACTTGAAATTGTGTTTCAATCAGTTGGAGTGACTGAAGTAGTGAAGAAGAAGTTGTCGTTGGGCTAAGTTCTGATTCAAGAAGTTTTTTTTAGCTGAAAATAACGAAACAAGTCTCAAATGTCACGTCCAATGGATTTCAAGGCGCCGATTGAAAAACTAAAAGGGCAAAACAACTAGACTCGATGGAAGCGGCAGGTCAACCTGGTCCTGAAGCACCAAAAGGTGTTGTAACAGGTGAGCTCACACTTCTAGCTGATGGTTCAAATTTGACACAAATGACTCTTTGGCTCAGCTCATATTAATCAGTTCTTTGAATGAAGAACTTACGTCATCCTGCAAGATTTCCAAGGAGATTTGGGATAAGTTGTTATCAACCTATGAGCAAAGTTCCAGCCAGAGAGTTTACAGGCTTCTTGAATCTTTTTTCTCGCATTAGATGATGGGATCTGAGAGTGTTGTGAACCATATTGCGCGACTTCAGCGCGAATTCAACGAACTGAATGTTGAATTAAACACTCTTTCACAGTCGGAGCTCCCTGAATTGATTTTGATGGGCAGAATTATGTCAACTCTCCCCCCTCCCTACTTCGAATTTAAAAGTGTATGGGAGAGTGTGCCTATCAAGGAGAGGAGCCTTAACCCATTCGCCGCGGAAGGCTCCACCCGCCCACCGTCTCGGTGGGCGAAGGCCTTTCTCGCTGTCCTACCCCCCCAGGCGGAAGAAATTTTGCAGTACGCAGTTTCTGTCGGCGTTCGGTAATCGAGTCATAACGTCCTTATTTTTCAATCAAACTTACTTATTATTATTATCATAACTTCCTTATTTTTCAATCAAAAAGTCAAAGAAAAAATTAGAACGGAAAAAAAACAAACTGAAAACTGGTTTGAGAGGAGCAACTAGGTAAAACACCGTAGCACAGAGCAGAATAAGGACCAGAAAAAAAGTCGTCTCAGTGCCCTCAAAAGCCCCACCGCTCTCCCTCACAACCCATCACTACCATTCCTGGATGAGCAATAAAAATATGACACCTGCAGGAGAAAATTCCAGAGCGCTGACGAAGGGTTGGGAGCTAAAAATAGATTGGGTTGGAAGGAGGGTGTAGAGAGGCGAGGAGAGGAGTGGGAGGGGGGAAGGTCGTTCCTCGACGATAGCAAGCCCCCGAGAGTTTGGTACAAGTTACAGAAGTGTCCGCAAGATGCCAGGACTATGCAGAAAACACGTTTCACTAAAGTGGCTTTTCGCTGAGAGGAGCGGTTTGAGCTCTGCCACTAAAGTGGTTTTTCGCTGAGGGGAGCGGTTCGAGCTCTGCCACTATAGTGGCGTTTCGCGGCGAATGGGTTAACAGCCTGACAGAGAGGCTCAGACTAATAGAGATGAGACTTCCAGGGAAGGAAGGTAATTCAAAGGATGACCACGCACTACTGGTTAAGGAACCTCGCTACAAAAAGGTGTATGGTGGGAGCAGTGACCAGTTTCCTGCTTCCAAACCCAAGGGCAACACTTTCCAGTGTTTTAAGTGCAAACAAGTGGGTCACCTTGCCCGGAATTGACATGAAAATTGGTGGCAAGTGGGAAGTAAATCACCTCAAGGATGTTTGGTTTGTTCCAGATGTGAGTCGAAACTAATTTTCTGTGAGTAGGGCTCTTGACAAAGGTTACAGATTCTTTGCCGATAAACTTGGTTGCAAACTTACCAAGGAACATTGCATTTGCTTGACTGGGCAAAGATCGTCAAATAGCTTGTACCTGGATATGAAATTTCATTTTCCCAAAAATGCTGCTGAAGTGTTGCTAGCATCACCCTATGACTCATTGCAACTGTGGCATGAGCATTGTCATCAGAATAAACGTCATGTGAGATCAGTCATGAAGAAACTTGGTGTGAGTCTGCCAGATGATCAGGATCTATGTGAGGGCTGTGTTTATGGTAAGCATAACCGTGATCCTTTCCATGATAGGCGCAATCGGCCTACAAAATGTGCTGAGTGGATACACGCCGATGTTTGTGGCCCTTTCCAAGAAGACTCATTTGGAGGTGCACGATACTTTCTCTGCCTGAAGGATGATTATTCGAAGTTTCGAAGGGTTTTCTTTTTGAAAAAGAAATCTGATGTGGCACATTCTGTGTCCACGTTTATTAATGAGGCAAAAACCGCTGGTCACACCATAAAGGAGCTTTTTTGTGATGGTGGTGGGGAGTTCACCAATGCAGGTGTTCAAAGGCTGCTTGAGGAGAATGGAATCTCACGAATCTCCACTCACCACAGCAGAATGGAGCCTCAGAGCGCGATAACAGAACACTTGTAGAGGCTGCTCGTTCGATGATTCACTCGAAGAATCTGCCCGTAGAGCTGTGGGCTGTCAACACAGCTACGTTTGTTCTGAATCGAACGGGGCCTACTGATCTAAAAAAATCTCCAATTGAACTATGGACAAAGTGCCCTCCACCAAAAATTGACTACTTCAAAATTTTTGGAACAAAATGCTTTGCCCACGTTCCAAAATGCAAGCGTCAAAAAATGGACAAAAAGAGTTTACCATGTCTTTTTGTTGGCTACACAGGAGACCATAACGGCTACCGTTTGTGGAATTTTGCCAAAAATTCCATTGAGCTTTCTCGTGATGTCATTTTTGACAGAGAGTCTCCTATGCTGCATTTGGTAAAATCTTCAGGATTGGAGCTTTTGGAGGGAGAAGAACACATCCAGAATAATGAAGACCTTGAAGAAGATGCAGGCTGTTCTATATCATCAGCTGACTTGCCGTCTTCTGGACCAGTGATTACCACATATGCGGATGATTTGCAACAGGGAGCTGTCACCAATGCTGATACCCAACAGCAAGTCCCTCGGCGAAGTGATCGACATAAGCGGGTGTCGTCATTTTTGGCAAATAATTACATTCTAATTGCTGAGCGAGATTTGACAGTATCTGAGGCATTGAATCTGAGGAGTCTGAATTGTGGAGGCAGGCCATGCAAGAAGAGCTGAACTCACTTGCTGAAAATGATACTTGGGAACTCGTGGAAATGCCAAAGGGCAAAAAGTTGATTGCCAATCGATGGGTGTTGAAAGTAAAAAGAAAGCCGAATGGGTATGTTGAACGCTACAAGGCGCGTTTAGTGGCCAAGGGCTACACACAAGAGGAGGGTGTGGACTTTGAACAGACTTTCAGTCCTGTTGCACGTTTTGAGACTGTGAGGGCTCTCCTGAATGTGGCTGCTGCTGAAGGATACGAACTTGGAAAATTTGATGTACATACAGCGTTCCTGTATGGTTCATTGACTGAAGAAGTGTTCATGCGTCAGCCTGCTGGTTTGGATGATGGAAGTGGATGTGTGTGTAAGCTGAAGCGCAGTCTGTATGGCTTGAAACAGTTGCCAAGATGTTGGAATAAGTGTTTTGTCAAGTTCATGAAATCCGGCGGATTTGAGCTCAGTGAGGCTGATCCTTGCCTCTTTATCAAGAAGGGTCGAAATGGACGAAATCTCATGGTTGCCATTTATGTCGATGATGGAATCCTCATTGGAGAAAGGGATGTGATAGACGAGTTCCTCAAAGACTTGACAAGTGAATTCAAAATAACGATTGGGACATTGGATACGTTTCTTGGGATGCAGATAGAAAGAAAAACAGATGGATCAATTTTTGTGCACCAGGAGGCCTACACAAGAAACATTCTCTCAAGATTCAATATGATTGAAGCAAATCTAGTTTCTACACCCTCTGAGAAGCGTGCTAAAGAAAAGGAAGATATACCTTTGGAGAAGAACATCCCGTACCGCCAGGCTGTTGGAAGTTTGTTGTACCTGGCCATGACTACACACCCTGAGCTGTTTGCCGTGAGTACTGTCTCAGAGGTCCTCGACTGCCCTAAGAGATCTGACTGGGTGGCTGTTAAAAGATATTCAAGTATTTAAATGGCACCAGGCAGTATGGACTGTTTTATAAGTCAGATACACCAGTGAACTTGCAGTGCTATTCTGATTCTGACTTCGCAAATAATGAGATGACCAGACGATCGAGAACTGGAGTAGCGACAACCTGTGGGGCTGCTGCAGTGAGCTGGGTGAGCCGTTAACAATCGGTTACTGCTTTGAGCACGACGGAAGCAGAGTATATTGCTGCTAGTGAAGGTGCAATTAATGATTAATGAATGAGCTAACAACACTGCCCAGTACCCCAATGCTGTTTGTGGATAACAGGAGTACCATTCGGATGATACAGAACCCAGAGTTTCATGGACGAACGAAGCACATAGAAGTGCGTTTCCATTTTGTTCGTGAAAAGTGGATGAACAATGAGTTCGAGCTCCTGCATGTGCCAAGCAGTGGTCAGCTTGCGGACGTATTGACAAAGAGCCTTCCAGCTGGACCTTTTGCCAAGAACAGAAAATCGCTTGGCGTCTTGAGTTTGGGAGGGAGTGATGAAGCAACCTCGTCAACGTCCTGCTAGAGAGACAACATTGAGAAGCAACAACCCAACTTCGTTTATTCTTATGCTTTGTTTGTTGTTTTACTTTTAGCTATCCAGTCGAAGTTCTTTTGTATACCTACTGTGTTTTGCTTTTTTGTTTAATTACGTTGTCTAATCCTTTTTGAGTTGTTCCTGGTTTTTATCATTATTCCCTCAAAAGGTACCCCCTCCACTAATTTTATGGGTGTTTCCATAAGGAATTTCTACCCAGAGATTTCCAGAAGGAAATCTCATGTAAAACCCTTTGTGTATGAACACTGTACTGACCAATTATCATGTATAGGTATAATTTTTCTAAATAATTACGCTATTATTCTTAAGGCACTTAATGCCTGGTGTTCAATGCCACACAACTGTATTTCTTGTCTCTTTTTCCTAAGCTAAGTTCTGACATCAGCTTTGCTGTTTTTCAGATGAACCATTCCTGAATCAGAACTCCATACGACTTTCAATCCCGTGTCAATATTAACTTCACATTCTTATTCTTCAAATAAGTACTATGTTCTTAAGGGAAGGAGTGTGACAGCATATGGGAATCCCATCCCGTCCACATTGGATCCGGGCTCTTCCCGATCTTTTTGACATGCGGCTGATGATACCATATACATACCAATAATACCATTTTCGGAAATTCTACGTACAAATAAATGAATTTTCTTTGCTCGATTCCAAAGGTTCATTCTTAAAAATAATAAACCAGGAAGTTAGCAAGAACCCACCACCATGATCATGCTGTAAGTTACATGGTTACTGCAGTCATCAGGTTATTACTGTTATTGGTTTTCACGCTAAAACACACCTAGCTCTGTCTATCAGAATAGACTTTGGCGTTCCAGCAATTCAGTTCATGAACTGATAAAACAAATTCATTCTCACAGTTCATACACTTAATTCGCGTAAGAAATAATTATTGCAGTGCTGGAATGTACTTAACTTATTCCTTCAGGTACTAAAACTAAAAGGCAAACCATAATAACCATAGTAATGTTTCGACATCTCTAAAGGAAACTGCAACTTCTCAGCCGAGCAAAATTAAGTTTACCTATATAAGTAGGTACCTAACCTACCATCATTTACGTGTACTTATTCAGGAATAGCTGATGATAGAATTTTCATAGGCACCTACCTACGAACTATTAGCCTATTAAACTATGCAACAAACATGATTAACAATAAACAAAGTCAATTATTATAAAATGCACTCAGGTCTTCTCAGAAATACTGGAGCAGGTAGGTTGCTACCAACAACATAATTTCATCAATATAAGGTAGGGTAGATGGTTAAACAATAGGTACTGAATGGGCAACTAACCCTGGGGGACGAAATCCCAACAAAAGTAGTCATCGCAGTTTGAGTGATTCGCCATCGAGAATTTGAACTGAGCTACCGGAATCTTTGAGTTGGTTTGGAAGTGAATTTTCGACACCGACAAATCAATATCAGTACCTGCAAACCGCCGAGAAAGGTTCCTAAATTAGGTAGGTAGACCACATTTCGATATTTTCTAATCTTACCTGTGGGTTTGGGGGATAACGACTTAGGGCAAATGGGAAGTGAGAGGTCGTTGAAATCGTGATGCGTTAGGGCAAAGGTGAGGCAAGTTTTTGGGCAACTTATCTTCACCGCGATAATACCGGAAGGCATGAGATTGGGCAAATAGGAATCAGTTGACCGGTGCCCTCCCGAGCGATGGATGTGAATATAGATAGAAAGTTTTTGTCCCGGCGAGGAAAGGTTCTGCTCGCGATCAATAATTTCAAGTATTCCGAATTCCCCACGATGGCTGATGGGTCCATAACGTTTCGTTGAACCAATAAAAAATACAATTGTAAAGCCCGGGTAATGACAGATAGCAGTGTTTCTCGAGTGCTGTCGGTAGCAAACGATCATTGTCACGACCCTGAAGCTGACGAGGACCTTGAACGCGAAGAGGTGCGTATTTTTTCTTATTCTTATTTTCTTTTTTCTTATATTTATATAGTATTTACAGAAGACTCCTTTTTTTACAGATTCGAAGTCGAGTGAAGCGGAAAGCTGAGGAGGACTTGTTCATCAAACTAAATAAGCCGGAAAGAGCTAGGAAGTAAACACTCGAGTGAATTCAGAACAAAAAGAATTCAAAAAGTGCAGAGAAAGCATCTATACTGCACAACGAAAGAAGATACCCAGGTCTACCTAACTTATGATGGATATGATATTATAAACGCATTTGCCCAAACGCACTGTGTTTTTCGCCCAGAACCATTGAACGCATTTGCCCAAACCCACCTTTTTTCTCAGAAGCGTTTGCCCAAACCCACTGCGTTTTTTACCCAGAACCATTGAATTTTTTGAAGGTTTGCCAAAAATCAACGCCCCCTGGGTTTGGTAGGCACCTGATTGTCAGAATATGAACCCTGCATCTCTTGATGGTGTGGAACATGTTACGGGGATCCAAGCTATTCGAATGAAATACAACGCACAAGTAACCGATCACCTTTTTAACTGAAAAGAACATCAGTTATAAAACTGAACACAGCGAGGGAACTTCGGAGACGGGAGAAAGCAGATGTGTAGGCGACAAGACAACTGCTCTAAAAAGGAACAACGCCTCATACCTATCTTAAAAATCAAAATTTTCAGGAGAGCAAAGTTTCGCTCAGGTAGGTACTCTCGTCCTAAGTACTTCTTTCTGTGATTATTTGTCCAGACTTCGCGCCATGTAAGACATTGATTTGTTGCTTTGTTGTTGATGGCTTTGGTGTAGTCAATTTTTCTGTAGATTGGCTATCGAATTGGCGGGGTTGGTGGAAGATGCACACGGATTTCCGTTGAGTGAAGATGGTGGTGGGGGCAGTTAATACAGCATTGTTGAATCTTGTAAGTATTGGTAGACTGTACGGAGGGTTTCTGCCGAGTGGTCGTTTTTGAGGTGTTCTTGTATAGTCAGTTCGGCGATGTGGAGTTTCACCACGTTCTGGTATAATATTACCATGGTACTGTAATCAGATCTCTATGAAGGTGTACTGGGGGTAAATTCATCTAAGAACGTTTAACAACTTGAGATAGGTTGATACGTAAGTTTTGATGGGATGTTGGAACCCAGTCTATCCAAGACACTGCTTCAGTGGAATTTTTTGAAACAGAAGCGTCCGAATCTAGTAAAATTGAACGAAGGTTCACGGAGAGATGCTGGACGTCGACTTCCGATTTGGTGACTCCCCTTCTCTTGCTGACCCCCATAACTCACTTTTTGTCATCTTCATCATTCTAGTCGAAATTGGACGATGGATTGACAATTAGGTACAAGCGATAAGCCCGACTGGAAAACTCGAGCGAAGGGATAACAATAGAAATTAAATGAAACTTGCAAAAATAAACAGGTAGCTTGAACATCCCGCCCACCAAATTTGGGGCAATTAAGTTTCAGGTTGACTCTTAAAGAGTGTCAGAGTAGTAGGCCCTTGTGGAATGGTGAGGCAGAGGAACAAGGTTAACAACATGGTGCAATGTATACAGTCACCTCGACGAACTGACACTACTCAAACCGTACCATCGGCCCCTGGAGTAGGTTTGTTCAGACAGTCCAGGATGGAACTGCATTCTGAAAAAGAGGGGATAGAACTGTCCAGGATTGAGTCCAGAACTGTGTCTGTCTGAACGAGCACTGATGATTCTGAACAGATAACCTGAAGCATAGTAACCTTCCACATAAGCTGAAGGTAGAAGCATCGAGTGTGCACGTGCAGGGTCAACAGTCTTTGAAAAAAGCCAGGACTGCTAGAACTAATCCAGAACGATCCTCGACGGCTGTGGTGTTGTCCGAACACACAAAAAGAACGGTCCAGGACTGTCTGTCCGAACGAACCTAGTGGCTCTGGCAAGCTTCCATTGTAATGGGGGGAACTTTCCTTTAGAAGAAAAAGGTCTCCGACTTACAAATGTTTCCTAACCTTGATCCACTTTGAACGCTTCTGCTAGGTCGAAAGGTATTCTGAGCTCCAACGCCACCAAAACTGCTCATTCATTCGCGACCAGCTGCCACCTACTCAACATCTCCCTGCAGTCTAAAAGGGAGGATTCTGGTACTACAACAGGTGGGCACCAAAAAGTGCCCAGGAGAGGTACTTAGTTGTTCCCATTTGGGTCCGATGATAAGAGGCAAAGTGGCATCGAGTTGAGGATTGCCTCGGTTTTGGCAAACCAGGTTGAGAGTTCCTCATAGGCGAGAATGGTGTCGTTGACAATGAGCCACAGGTAGCGTTCGACACTTTTCACCCCACCTTCCCATGTAACTCCCCTGTGAGGTGTATGGGGGGGATTGAAGTGCCATGTAATCTTGGATTCCAAGGCATGGTCTTTTTCACAACCATCCTTACAGTTCTTTGAGGTATCTGGCTGCACCAAGGAAGTTTCTCCATCAGTCTTTCGATGAAAACATGCGAGTAGGTACCCTACCTATCAGCTTCGACCATGCAATGAAGTACATACTACCTATATCAAGTAGGATTCAATAAAGTATTCTCATAGCCCGCAAATAAGGTACAAAATTGACGAAACATTCTCATTTCATTATTTTGTGTGCAATATGAAAGACTCGGAGAGAACATAAGTCAGTGTCTCAGTGGGCAGATAAGTTAAATCTGAGTTACGATTTCAGTACATTTTTTTTGAGGACCTACTTTTAAGGTAATTTTAATGCTAATGTTACCTACCATTAGAATCGCTTAGAAAAGAAGAATCCAGTGCTACCTACCTACCAAAACTAAACAAATTAAGATAGGTACTTATGCCAGGTTGGAACAGCAGTGTCTAAATATTACCTGTACCCTGTGTAAATAATGTAATAACCACATAGCTACATAGCTGTATCATAATTACCTACCTACCTACGTTTATTGTCAGTATACATCAATGTTAATGTACCTCTGGTCTCCCCTTTTATGTACATGGGTTGAGTGCTACCGTCCTCGAAGCGAATGACCAGATAAGCAAAATCTTTTTTATGCGGTAGCAATGGAACGTATTGCACAACAAACCGATTTTCCGATTCCAGTTCGAAATTCTGGTTCCTCTGAACAGTAAATGCTTCATCCAAAGGTCTAGAAAACTGGCTGCTTTCGATATTTTTCACCTGGTAAGCATTTGAAATTGACTTGTTGATTTTACTTCGGCAAAGAGCGAATCAAATGCACGAATAAAATATGTTCCTAGTTAACCCTACATGAAATGCCACCAGTTTTATGAAAAAGAATGTTGAAGAAGAAGCCACATTGTAAAAACAGTGGTTCATCCAAACTTGGGATGTTAGCTGTAGGTAGCAGGTAACTACCATGCAAATTGGCAACTACCTACAGATCAAAACTACCCGAAATGTAAGAAGTAATATTACCATACCTTCCGAAGGAGTCCGTCGTCACCAGCTGGTTCAGTACCGAAGGCGCAGCTGGTTCAGTACTGAAGGCGAGCGCGATCGGAAGCGCTCGCCTCCAGTATACTCAATGAGCTAGTCATGACGAACTCCTCTGGAAGGTATGGTAATTGTGGTGATCAGCTGCTCCCTAACACTATGTAATAGCGTCATCTAACATATAAGCCGCGTCTCAACGGCTTCCCAGAGCGGGGTTCCAACCCCTCTCTGGGGATGTATCAGAGAGGTATAAAAGAAGTTGTATGCCAATAAATAATCATCCTATGTCACAAACCGACTCAAGAAGTCTCTCGTGCACATTATTCCTAATTATAGCTCCCGCTGGATCATCACACTGGTCACCCCGACGACGAACACGCAACCTTCACCGGCTTCCGACCTTCTCCGAACAGCGTCCCGCCTTCTCGCCTCTAGCGACGGCTCAAAACGCACCTTCGCCGGCTTCCCGCCTCCTGCGAATAGCGCCCCGCCTTCTGCGAATAGCGCCCCACCTTCTCTCTCTAGCGATGGCTCAACACGCACCTTCGCCGGCTACTCGCCTCGACCAATCAGTGTCCTCTCTCAAGCGACCAATCAGCTATCGCCTCCAGTGAACCAATTAGAGAACATCTCGCCCTTCCCGCTGCCTACTTAACGAGAGCGACCATCAACGGAGCATTCATTCCTCAGATCTACACCCCGAAGAACAAATAAGAAGAAAAATGGAGACCAGAGCTACTAAGACATCGGAACTGGCACCAGCACCTCTCAAACTGCGGCCTTTTGACCCGGCCTTCCCGCACGTCTGGTTTGCACAGCTCGAACTTATTTTCCCCCAGGAAGGATTGAAAAATTCTGAAGCCCGCTTCACCCGTGCCTTCCTCGCGCTCAACCTCGCCAAGCGGACCTCTGTAGCGACATAATCGCCTCACACGCCGCAAGCTACCAGACGCTAAAAGACCGGCTCATCACAGCTCATGCACCCTCAGATGGCTCCCAGCTCACAACTCTGCTTCAGCCTTCGGTGACAGACGAGCTGCCTTCGGCCCTCGCCAGACGCCTTCAACGTGCCCTTCCCTCGGAGACTCTGACCTCGCTTCTCTGACAGCTCTTCTTGCGATCTCTACCTGAGAGCCTCCGCCTTCACGTCGCAGCCAGCGTATAACCAGATATTACGAAGCTCACGGCGGCCGCCGACCGCCTCATACCCTTCTTACCTCCTCCTCATGTGGCTACCGTCGACGAGGAGGTACAAGTGATCCAGCACCGCCAACAAACGCGGCCTTCTACGCAGCGAAAGGCACCCCCACAACAAGCAAACAAGAAATTCTGCTTCTACCATCGCAAATGGGGCTCTCGAGCGAAGAAATGCATTAAACCCTGTGCCTGGCGAAACCAGCCGGCGGGAAACGCCGACGCACGACCCCAACAGCCGTAACGGCCGTGCGCACTCACCTCAACTCTCGGCTCTTCCTCCGCTGCAAAAAGACGGCAGTAGAATTCCTCGTGGACACTGGCTCAGATGTTTCAATAGTGCCCAACTCACTATTTTGTCAGAAGATAAGAAAACCCGGCTCCCTACGAGCGGCTAACGGCTCGGAGATCAACACATACGGCAACCACTCCGCCTCGGTACACCTACCCGACCTACCACCCTATGAATGGACATTTGTCGTAGCAGACGTCTCAACACCGATCCTCGGCTCCGACTTCCTAAGGTACCATGGCCTACTAGTTGACCTCCCGAACGCCCGCCTCATCAACGCAGCCACCAGCACGTTCATCAAGGGCACAATTAACCTCGTACAACCGGGAAATTCTATCTGTTCAACCTCAGATAATTCACCCCGCTTCCAGGCACTACTAGACGCATACGCTCCTTCAAAAACTCCCTGCGAAGCACCGATCGAACACCGCATAGTAACGAAGGGCCCGCCATGTCACGCGAAACTCCAACGCCTAGCCCCGGCCATCTACACGAAGGCGAAAGGGGTACTCCACTGGTCTAACAACGCCGAGAACGCCTTCGAAAAAGCGAAACATGTCCTCGAGAGAGCAGTAACACTGGCACATCCAGGCCCTACTCAACCCCTTGTTCTTCACACGGACTCCTCGGACTTCGCCGTCGGCGCTGCGCTCCACTTCCTAGACGGTAACCACCTTAGACCACTAGGATTTTTCTCACGATCACTTAATCAGGCGCAGAAAAATTACAGCACGTTCGACTGAGAACTCCTAGCGATCTATCTCGCCGTAGTACACTTCCGCCAACAAATCGAGGGACACACACTCACAGTTTATACCGATCACAAACCCCTCACCACGGCCCTTACTACACAGTTGAACACCGCACCTCCAACTAGACTCCGTCACCTACGATTCATATCTGAATTCACCACGGATATACGATACGCCGAGGGCTCTTCAAACGTCATCGCCGACTATTTGTCCCGTCTACCACCCACCGACGGTAACACCGGCCAAGACACGCACGCGGTCGCTAGCTACCGACCTCCCTTCTCAATACAAGAGCTCTTCGAAGCCCAGTCCGCCGACGAACACACCCGGGATATGAGCCTTCAACCGAGAACAATCAACGGGTACGACATCCTCTGCGACCTCTCAGACTCAGCACCCCGACCCTACATACCTACAGCTCTACGGCTCCCTGTCTTCCGTCACCTACACGGCCTATCACATCCGGGTATCAAGGCAACTACCGCCCTCATCCGAGCCCGATACTACTGGCCGAATTTGACTTCCTCGGTTCGCCTCTTCACACGCGCCTGCCCTAGCTGCAATCGCTCGAAGATTAGCCGACACGTTCGGGCACCACTAGGTACCTTCCCGGAATCAACACCGCTCTCACATTTACACGTCGATATCTTCGGACCACTTCCGCCTTCCAGAACCTACAAATTCGTTCTCTCAATGATCGATGGAGCAACAGGATGGTTCGAATGCGTCCCACTATCAACAATAACGACGGAGAGCCTAATCAACGCCCTTCACGACAACTGGATCACCTGATTCGGTTCCCCGGCGCATGTGACTACCGACCAAGGAACCCAGTTCACATCCAACGCCTTCCGTTCATTCTGCGAATCAATGGGGATAAACCTTCACCACACTAATACGTATCACCCTCAAGCCAACGGCCTCGTAGAACGCCTACATCGCGTCTTAAAAGACGCCATCATCGCCACCTCCTCGTCGAGAACCTGGGCATCGGACCTCAACGGCCTCCTCCTCGGCCTACGCAACAGACCCGGCCCCGACGGATACTCACCTTCGCAGAGACTTTTTTCGGCGACACCTCGACTCCCGGGGGACCTATTCACGCAACCGCCACCCGCCACGATACCGCTACTAACGCACGACTCGTACCGACATTTCACCGAGGCCTATTTACCAACCACACTTCAACGAGCAACTCACGTCTACGTAAGAGTCGAAAAACCTAGAGGAAAACTCGACCCTCCTTACATCGGACCTTTTCGAGTTCTCACCAATGACAGGAAAACTATTTGCTTCGAAAAAGATGATTCGACGACACCTACAGTCTCCATCGACCGTTGTAAGCCGGCCCCGCCCCCCTCAACTCCGATTGGTCAACAGAGCTCGCTTCCTATTGGTCAACCACTTTCCTCCGCGAATTCCGCGGGTATAAAACGCGAACCGCGACCCGCCAAGGTCATCCACAACCAAGATGTCACCGAACTCACCTCAGATGACCACAAAAGCCCAGCTCCTGAGGGATCTTGCTCTAACGCCCTCACCTACGAGCCAGCACGCCTCACCAACGAAACGCCGAAAAACGAGACCAGTACTCCCGGGGAGATGCCCCCCGAACACTACAGTACGAGAAGCGATGGCGATTACACGAACCAGCGCCGTCCCCATGCAACCTCGGCCATCAATCAACCCGATTCCTCGGCCACCGACTCAGAGGATGATACCACCACTGGGGATCACGCCACTGAACACCACCAACACGCCAGACGCCGCAGGGACACTAATCATGAGCTACACGGCCACCGAACAACACACCGTCAAGCTGATGCTCCCGCCTTTCAACGGAAAATGCAGCGACAGTTGTATACACGGCTACCGCCGCCCGCAGCTCCACAGTGTCGGGACACAGGTGTCCCCCGACACTACTACCAGTGGGACCCAGGCACGGCTCCTTGGAAAAGTACTTTTAGCGACAACGGAGAGGACAACACAAACAGAGCCGCCAACAGCTACAGCCACACCGCAGGCACGGCCAACGTCACCTACCCCAGCGCCTCCTGCCTCGCCACCTCGGAGGATCACCTCTTCAAGCCACCCGTTCCAGCGATCTCCAAGACGTCGCCCACGACACTTCCGGCTGGACCGCAACCGAGCACGTTCACGCATCCCGCACCGCAGCCGCCGCTAACACAACACGGCAGGACAGCACGAACTCCTCAAGACACCCACCTACATGGCAAAAATACAACTCACACGCAGCCTCTTCTACCAACACCGACGCCTCATCAAGATTCATCGTCCATTACATAATATAATTGCAGTATTTAACTTCAATTCTGGGGGGAGCAGTGTGGTGATCGGCTGCTCCCTAACACTATGTAATAGAGTCATCTAACATATAAGCCGCGTCTCAACGGCTTCCCAGAGCGAGGTTCCAACCCCTCTCTGGGGATGTATCAGAGAGGTATAAAAGAAGTTGTATGCCAATAAATAATCATCCTATGTCACAAACCGACTCAAGAAGTCTCTCGTGCACATTATTCCTAATTATAGCTCCCGCTGGATCATCACAGTAATATTATGAATGCCTATGGATTTCGATCGATTTCTTATACTCTTTCTCAAACTGATCAAGAGGAGTAAAATATGGTTTGTGATGATGGCTCAACTTCAGCGCAGAAAAATATTGACAATTTCGTATATTGTTCGACTTGTCTTTGGCCTGTTGGGTACAAAACCTTCTTCGGATAGTAAAGTTCATCAGCATTTCCCGAGGATATGCTGATGCCACTAAACCCTGACGTGCCACTGAGTCACCGTAGATAGATAGACAGATAAACATGTTTATTGATAATAGTAATGAACAGCAAACAAATTAGAATGAGTATCAATACATGAAACGTTTTGGTCTACAAGACCATCAGCGGAAGTTCCGTCTTTCATTCACAATTTTGCTGAATAAATACATGAACAAAATACAATTAAATTGGAAAAAATAGTACGAGAGAGAGAGAGAGAGACAAAGAGCTATCAGGAAGGATTGTGAAGGAATTGGTATCCATCAATTATAATAATTAAATGCTGAAATGAGGAAATCTCTGTAGCGCCATGCTTCGTGAAAATAGGAACACAACCGTCCGTATTGGGTCATTGAGGACCACTCCTCTCTGGACAATGTCACTCGGTCAAGTGCTCTACTGTTTCATCAACCCTGAGGTTGCATAGGGCGCAGAGGGGACTCTGTCCTGAATCCAGGGTTGACAGTTAAGATTCAGCAACTCGCCTCGGCACTTCATAATCACCATCGCTCCATATTGGGTGGATGTATTTATATAATCTGCTTCCAAATCCAGATGTATAAATAAAAGGTGAAACTGAGCGTTATTGGCCTTCCCTATAATAGTGTTCTTAAAGCTATCTTTCTGGCCTTGCAGGACCACCTTCTGTCTGCCGAATACTCCTGCAGGTGTCTCTCAAACATCCCCCACCACACCCCAGCCCAGCCAGTCCCTCGTCCTATCACCTGGAGCGCCGTTATCCTAGTGAATCGCCCTTCCGTCAGCCTAAGAACTCTCAACAGGTAGTCAGCATTAAGTTTCAGTGTTGATAGAAATACTAAACCCTGCTTTGTTTCATTATAACAATAATTGGGAGAGTTCATCGGCAGTTTGAACAGTTTCTCAAGGAAGAGTCGCTTCACTTTTTCTATTTCCTCATAAGCCAAGTGGCCCCAGAACTGGGCTCCATAGCTAACAGTGGCCATTGTCACAGCATCGAATAAGTTGACCTTGACCTCAACTGGAACGTCAGCTGCCGAGAAGACAGTGGACCATATGGAGTTTATGCCTGCCCAAGCAGACCCTGACCAATGAAATGCTTCCTCAGTTGGAGATTGTATGAAAGGGTGATTCCGAGGTATTTATAGGAGGCACGGAGAAGTGGATTTCTACATCACTATGTTCCTGAGGGCCATGGATACTTCCGGTCCTCTCTGCACAGAAGGGCGCTAGCAGAAACCACAACGTGCTGGTACTGTAATGCACCAAACGACGACGCCAAAAACACGTTTTTCCACTGCTGATTGTGTCCTACATAGTCCGAATCCTCAAGGCAAAAAAGCTGGACGACCCAATCCTCAGGTGAGCAATAAACTGGAGACCGCAAGAAGAGATCAGAAGAGGGTGTGACTCTGCCCAGTGATCGACCCCACTCCGAAGTAATGCTAAACAAGTGATTCCGGGGTGGATTAAGTCAAGAGGATCAGGGTTAGTGGGTTTTTAGTGAGTGAAACCTCACACGGCTGCGGAGTGCGGACCCTCCAAAGCGCAAGTCTTTTTGAAGATTTTCACACTGTTTCCCTCGTTAAAAAAAAAAAAAAGAAGGGGGAAAAAATAGGAGTCAACCGTTCAACCCAAATTCCAACTCTCATGCCTCCCCAGCCGCCCCCAGTGAGGTCTGAACCCCACAATTTGTGACAGACAGTTTAATCTCAAGACTCCAGGCTTCTATGTACCCTCTCAGTCAGTCTATCATCTTCTGAAGATCACTGGATGTGTCTGGGATTAGGACAATATCGTCCGCATACAGTAGGGCATTGATCTGGGTTACAGCTATCCGGACTCCATCACTCAGCCTCGCTGAGATCATTGACAAACAAGGCGAATAACAAAGGGCTCAAAGGGCAAACCTGTTTCACACCCGAGTGAGTTATTCGCCGTAGTTAAGGTACGTACGTGGGTTTTGGGATCACAAAGAGATTTGACTTGACATGTTGAATAGATGGCGACCTGTACCTATTTGATGGATAAGAGGATATTCGTAATTATGCTTGGAAAACGTAATTATTTTTATATGAGCCAAAATAAAGGCCGGAAGTTAAAAAAAGAAGTAAAACATGATTCGCTGATACGATCGTGGTCAAAACAACACTGACATGAATTTGGGTCGTTTCAATTTCTTAAATAAATGCCATTTAGAACGGCAACCGAGGGAGGACACATTTACGAGAATTACCTACAGGAAATGCTTTCTGGTTATCTATGTGAAACTATAGCTTAAAAATAATCCCTAGAACTACCTACCTATTGATCGAATGCTATCAAAGCTAGTTTTAAGCTGAAAATGACGCTGCAGCAGATTACATCATTGAGCGAATGATGATTTTCTCGAAGAAAATAATAATGAAGGTAGAAGAAAATAAAAATGAAAAATTCGTCCTACTTACCCACTATTCAACCACTTGCACACCTCCATGTTACTTTTTAGGCTTTGCCCCTCAGAAAGGCCGAGGACTTATTTTTTCATTTTCATACTTTTTAGGCAGTTTTTATTATTTTGAAGGGGGAAAAGCGGGTTTCCCCGTTTTCGGTGAACACGAATCCACCGAAAAAAAGGAAATTGCAGCTCCTTCAGGTAGTTGAGTATTTGCGTGTTTTCGTGTATAGGTACGCATTTCTGTGAACTGCCATAACTCACAACCCAATGGTCCAAATTGGCTCAATGTAATTCGGGGTTAGGTCCTCGTGGGTTCTATCTATATGAATTTCGTCGCATTCGTATCAGTAGTAGCAACTGTTCACGGGCAAACGTGAAATCGTTGAACCGCCATAATCCACAACTCAATGGCCCAAACAAACCATCTTTCTAAACTGGTCCAGTAGTCTCTAGTGTTCCGTATATTTGGATCATTGTTGAAACCATGTTAATAATAAGGGGATATACTTAACTGCACGGCAAAAAAAGGTATTTTCCCTTCTGCAAATCTCAATCTAAAAAGATTATCTTCACTTCAGAAAATTAAAACTCCCAGCATAAAGTAAACGTCAATATTGACTCCAATCACGGCTAAATAGGTGATCAATACCAGCGTATTATTCAATCACACATCAGAAAAGGGGTTGGCACAGCAAAAAAGGGGTTTTGCACAGCTATTTGATGTGGAGTTGGACATTTCTACTGTGAGAATCCTTCTTCTGCCGTTATAATCAATTTCTGGAAGGGCAATAACAAATTTGAACGTTGAATCACCTTATTAGACGGGCGTCTCCCAAATTAGCCGTGCGACTCCCAAATTAGCCGTGCGATTCCCTTTTTTGATGTGCGAAGTATTTTTTGGACGTGTTTGAATTAAAAGCTGTTATGCCCGCCTTTTATGTAGGGAGTAACCTCTATTTTGCCGGGCCGATAAATCACACCCGTTAATAAGAGGAATGTCGCTTCCTAATTTCCCTTATGGCCCGGATTGTTAGCTGAACAATTCTATCTTTTGAACTAGTATCCTAGAAAATATTACCTACCTATTATGAACACAGACAAGTTCACTCATAGTACTACGGCCGAGCCATGCAATCCGTGGATTAGATATAGACCATTACGTTTAACCATAATACGCAATTCGCATAGGTATTTAAGCATTATCACCTGGAAAGGAATTGGGGGAGGGTAACTTCTTGCACTAGCAGAACCAAAGGTTAGAATGTTGTAAAAATGTTGAATGATCTACTAAAACAATGCACCTCCTTCACTTACTCACCAAGAAACTGGAAGAAATCTTGATATTTTTCGTGTGAACCTTACAGGGTACAACAACTCCAAAATCCACGACTCTACAGTTCTGCAAGTTCTCCATAGGTAACGTTTTAAACTGTATCAAGTAGGTTCCACTCAGTTCAGTTCAACTAAACCTTTCAATGTTCCGATGATTATTCGAAGATCAGTAGGTAAGTAGATTTGAAACGAGATCTGAGAAGCGACTGTCCGAGATCACTGAAAGCCCTGGAGTCTCGCAGTGACTAGGAACATTGATTTTTACGTGAGATAGAGTTTGAAAATTATTGAGACAATGGAATGACCAATGTTAACACGTTTCATGCGTTAGGTAAGTAGGTAGTTGATTGGACTCCATGGCGACCTCTACCACGAACTAAATCACTAGCGAAGAAATCGTGAAACATTTCAAGAAAAACGGAGTTAGGTATTGAAAAATTGTCTATTTCCACTAACACATGATAAAAAAAAGCGAAAAATACACTGTTATACCGGTTTCGGTGATCAAACCATCGTCAGTGAGTTACTGTTAGTTACTGACGATGGTTAGATCACCGAAACCGGTATAGGTAACAGTGTATTTTTCGCAGTGTATAATTTCACGGGCCTCATGATGCATGCGTCACCGATCAGAGAAGGCCATGGCCCATGGCCGATCTGATTCAATCAGCTGTTCAACTGATAACGCCAGGGATATCATCTGTCAACGGCAAATGCCATACAAGGATTTTGTGACTTTTCAAGTGTTTCTTGTTTCTGTTTTATTATTTGCGAGTATTCAGTCACTCGTGCATAAGTATTTCTTATTCGGTAGGTACTATGGCGGCAAGAGTACCTTTCGAAAAAGTAGTCCCTAAAATGCGGCCCGCAGCACTGAACAGAATACACATAGACAAATGCAGGCTGAGTCAAAGAAGGGCAACTACCGATATCACATTCAGGGAGTCTGAGGAGTATACCTAGGTAGGTACTTACTCTTAAAATGTCGAATCAAAAGCCCCCTAATGTGGCCTTTACAACATTGTTTACAGGCTATGCACGTGTGACCGGGTGCCGCCATTGCGGATGCGAATTCCCTCCGCCGCAGTTAGTCCAGCGCCTCCATCGCAAGAGTTACGTCTCCGGAAGGGAGGCAACCCTGCTCGACGCCGAAAGGGAGGCAACCCTGTAAGGACCACTGCGCTGCCTGGCGGCACCACTGGGAACACCTCCATATAAAACTGTTGCAACCCCCTCTCCGATTCATTTACCTCGTCTTGTCGCTTCGAGCCGACTGTGTGTCTCAACTTCTCCTTTTAACCTTTGGGTACGCGTACCCGTGTTTAAAGTTGGTGTGGTACAAGTAATGTACCGTGTTGGTATTATTCGGCAAGGCGAATCCGTCGAAGTACCGTGTTTGGTGTGGTGCAGTAACCCACCGTGTTGGTAAATTCGGCAAGGCGAATCTGTCGAACTACCGTGTCATTTCAAGAGTTGCAGTCCTCGACTGGTGTGAGTGGACCGAGGTGTCGTGATTGTGAATACTTCATTGGTATGCTAAATTTTACCTTTATTTGTCCAGTTGTAAATCTTATAAAAAGTGTATATTCTATGTCTAACTGTTAAGCCCTCTGCATCATAAAAATCAATTCTTAGTCAACAATTTTATACTCATTATCTGGCCAGTAGGAGTCGTGTCAATTTCCATTGTAAATAATTATTCACTTCTTGAATCCTACGATACTAAGTATCACTATCCTCTGTGGCCAGGTACCGCCATAGAAGGTTCGGATTCCCTCCGCTGCAGTTGGTCCAGCGCCTTCGTCGCATCCATTGCGCGAGTTAAGCCTTCGGAAGGGAGGCAACCCTGCTCGACGCCGGAAGGGAGGCAACCCTGCTCGACGCCGGAAGGGAGGCAACCCTGCACGGATCACTGCACTGCCTGGCGGCACCCGAGGGAACCACGCCCCTATATAAACGGCCGTTTCCCCCACTCTCATCATTCACTCGATCTTGTTGCTCCGAGCCGATTGGTGTTTCGCATTACTTTTAAATTCCTTTGGGTACGCGTACCCGTGTGTATTTTGGTGCAAGTCACGCACCGTGAGGGGACAACTCGGCAAGGACCATCCGTCGAACTCCCGTGTATATTTTGGTGCAAGTCACGCACCGTGAGGGGATAACTCGGCAAGGACCATCCGTCGAACTCCCGTGTATATTTCAAGACTGCAGTCCCTGACTGGTGAGACTCTGTGCATTCGATCAATTCTACCTGGTACGACGAATTCTTCTTGTACTTGTTAACTTTTGTAATTGCTATTTGTCTAACTTATATTCTTATCACGCCTTCAGCACAATCGTAAATTCCTCGTAGTAGATTAACTTGTATGAATTTCACTTGTCTAATCCATAATTTTCTTATTCGCCTTCAGCACCAACGTCATTTGTTGAACAACGTTATTACTCGCCCCTCTGGCTATTAGGGATTGATTTAGAGTCCTTTATCATCCTTGTAATATCAAAATCCTACGATACTCTGTATCCCCTTTTACCTAAAAAGGACCCTAGTTTTCTGAAGACTGCCTTCGCGCTACCGCTGTATTAAAGTACCCTATTGTAATTAATATCATCCTTTGTTTAGTTCATTATAACCGTTAATTCAAAGTTTGTTTTCCTTTCACCCAACTACTGAAAGGTGTCCTACGTCATCTTAGGTGGTGGCAGCAACCTCATTGCATTTTCTCAATTTCGTAAATTCGTAGCCTCTGCTGAGGGTTTTCTCGGGCTTCACCCAAAGACGACCCCCAAAAGAGTAGTTACACCTCAAAAAACCCTATCTCTGAAGGCTGACGTTCGCCGCTAGTGCACTGTACATACTTACCCTCTTATTATTTTCCATTGTAAAGTCTTGTCTTTTAAATTCTTAATTATAACCATTAACTTAAATTTTGTTATAATTACAAACCCGAATCCCTGGAAGGTGTCCTAATTGTAGGTGGTGGCAGCAACCTAATTTTATTATCAATCTATTCAAGTCACTACTTCACCACACTGGACTTGAAGGCTGGATACCATCAGCTGGCTATTGCATTACCCGACTGAGAGAGGACTTCACTTACCACCCTGGGAAAAACATTCCAGTACCGCAAGATGGCGTTCGGTCTTAAGAATGCACCTGCCACCTTCCAGCGATTTATGAACGCCGTACTGGATGGGCTTGTGGGACATGGGTGCTTGGTCTACCTCGACGACATTATTGTCCACAGTCCCACTATGGAAGAACACCTGATACGACTGCGCCAGGTTTTCGAGCGGTTGCGGTCCGCAAATTTGAAGCTAAATCTCGGCAAATGTCACTTCCTTTGCCCGCAAGTCAACTATCTGGGGCACATTGTCACTGCGGAGGGACTTCATATGGACCCTGAAAAGATCCGTTGTATTCAGGGATACCCGACCCCTACCGATACCACTAGCGTCCGTGCATTGCTGGGGTTAGCAGGCTTTTATCGGCGCTTCATCCCCGGCTGTTCGGCACCGCTAACCCGACTACTACGCAAGGACACGCCTTTTGTGTGGACCGACGAACACCAGACCACCGTCGAGACACTCAAGGACGCCCTATCAACGGCCCCTGTGCTGGCCTACCCCGACTTTGATTCTCCCTTTCCCGACGTTAGCAGACGTCTGGATAAGTGGAACGCGACATGAAGAGATGGCATCTGGGTGACCATCGCCGAAAACGACCGAGCCAAACTCACCATACCTTTGATACCGGCTTCCCTGAGGCACCACATCATCTCCGCATGCCATGAAAGCCAGTGGGCAGCCATCCCGGAATAGAAGGCACTGAAGCCGCCGTCCGGAAGTACGGCGTCTGGCCCAAACTGTCACGACACATCCGGGAGTTCGTGCGTTTATGTGCTGTATGCCAGCGCCGCAACACTCCAAATCGACTCTACCCTCTGGTACAGGTGCCTGAACTGCCAAAGGCCCCTGTGAAATTCTGGGTATTGACCATGTAGGACCCTTAAACACACCGACCGGAGCTAAGTACCTGCTCACCGTGGTGGACCATTTCAGAATATGCGGAAGCCTACGTACTACCTGACACCACTGCTAAGATGGTGGTAGAGATCCTCACCTACCATTGTTTCCCGACCCATGGTGTCCCCGCCAAGATTACTTCCGACCGAGGAACGGCCTTCACCTCGGCCATCGTGAAAGAACTATGCGACGCATGGGGAATTCACAAGGTGCAGACGACGGCTTACCACCCACAGAGCAACGGGGTCTGCGAACGTTTCCACCGCACTCTGGCCAACTTGGTGGCAAAGCTCTCACCCACGACCCTGGAATGGGAAAAGGCCTTGCCCATCGCCCTCGCCGTGTACCGAAGTAATATCCATAGCAGTACTGGATACACACCCAACCTCCTGCACCTGGGACGAGAAGTGCGCCTACCGATCGACGCCGCATTGAAGGTTAACCCGTCGCCGAATTATACTCCGACCCAGAGGAAACTACGACAGATCTACAAGACTGCCACCCGTGCCCTGCAGACCGCATGCGACAAGTGCCTACAAGTGCCTAACGCCCGGAAGAGCCCGCGCTATTTCAGTGTTAATGATCCGGTGTACGTGCGACGAATCAAACCCCCCCGGGCCTTGTCCCCAAGTTTTGGAGCCCTTGGATTGGGCCGCACAGGATCAATCGCCGCTTCTCGGAGGTGACTTACGAAGTATGCGACCAGCTGGGTCGTAGATCGGTCATACATATAAGCCGCCTGAAGCCCGCATACGTACGGGGCATACCGGATGATTCGTACGTCACAACACCCGGATTCCGCACTCTACCTCGTCCTCCCTTACCACTGACGATAACCCATCTGAAACGGAGAATGCCGCGGTGATGCCAGACGAGACGCCGCCCCCACGAGACCCCCGTATGGACGAACCCGCAAATGCTGACCCCGGAAAAACGAACGTCCCCGACCCAGCGAAATGTCCACCCCCTTCGCACCCGTATCAGTTGCGAATGTGTCCTCGCCTGGATTATCGCGAACTCGCAACGGGAAAAGCCCCCTAAGAAGTCCCTCGTCGTTGCGCGTTGCTCTCTGAAATTTCATAATTAATTGTGTATATTCGCCCTTGTAAAATTGTTGTATTTTGTACCATGGGAAGAAAAAAAACCCTTATTAATTTTGAAATTTAAATGTTTTAATTTGTTTACCCTGTGTAATTTGGCGTACTCTATTGTAAGTCGGTACCGCGTCCTAACCGCAAGAATCACCCCTCGGTGCGCAGCCCTTTTCCTTCTGTTTTTACACTACCTTCGTCTTAGTGCAATCATTATGCTCTCTTGTGATAGGGTTTGAGTAGGAGCGTAGCCCAAAGTGTTAATTACAATTTCTCCCCTTTTCATTTGTTGCTTATTAGGGCACTCACTCACACCATGTCCGTACCTCAACGCCCCGGAAAAGACCTCCGCCAATTGGCAAGACTGACCGGCCAGGATTGGAGTTCACGCACTGAAGTATTTTCGCCTCCTGTCGCCCTCCGTGCCCCGACACCCGTCGATTCCGGAAGAAACGCTTTGGGAGTACCTCCAGCGAGGGGTACAGACGCTGTACCACACTGCTAACCCTCGTTGCCGGGAGATCGGCTACCATGAAGTCAGCGCCGCCATCCTCCGCCTCCAAAATTTTCATGACGCCCGCAATCCTCCAGTCAGGCCCCGCACCACTCGATCTGTACAGACGACCCTCTGGCCGAAGAACCCAGCACGCCCTCAAGTCCTACCACCACTGACGAAACCACCATCGGACACCGGGCCGACAGCTCTCGCCGTTGCGGATGAGGCAGGGGCCCAATCAACCCACCCGGCGACCAACGCCACCAAAGCCACACCTGTTATTGGGACCCCTTGCCCCATCTGTGGGGAACCACGGAGGTCTCGCTCTGGCAAGTGGTGCGAGGCCTGCCGAGCCTTCGCTATTCGGCTGCGGCGCGAGATCCAACGCGGAATGCCTGTGCCCACCTGCCCCAAGACCTGGCACACGGCCACGCCCCAACAGGCCGCCCATTTCTGGGGATGCTGAGCCGCTCGGGTGAACCCCTTGCTGACACCAACGTCTCCAGCCATACCCGCTGTTCGGAGAGTTGCCGATGAGGACATCGGCCTCCGGAGAGGAGAGGGGTGTGACCGGGTGCCGCCATTGCGGATGCGAATTCCCTCCGCCGCAGTTAGTCCAGCACCTCCATCGCAAGAGTTACGTCTCCGGAAGGGAGGCAACCCTGCTCGACACCGGAAGGGGGGCAACCCTGTAAGGACCACTGGGCCGCCTGACGGCACCACGGGGAAAACCTCCATATAAAACCGCTGCAACCCCCTCTCCGATTCATTCACCTAGTCTTGTCGCTTTGAGCCGACTGTGTGTCTCAACTTCTCCTTTTAACCTTTGGGTACGCGTACCCGTGTTTAAAGTTGGTGTGGTACAAGTAACGTACCGTGTTGGTATTATACGGCAAGGCGAATCAGTCGAAGTACCGTGTTTGGTGTGGTGCAGTAACGCACCGTGTTGGTAAATTCGGCAAGGCGAATCCGTCGAACTACCGTGTCATTTCAAGGGTTGCAGTCCTCGACTGGTGTGAGTGGACCGAGGTGTCGTGATTGTTATGCTAAATTTTACCTTTATTTGTCCAGTTGTAAATCTTATAAAAAGTGTACCTATATTCTATGTCTAACTGTTGAGCCCTCTGCATCATAAAAATCAATTCTTAGTCAACAATTTTAAACTCATTATCTGGCCAGTAGGAGTCGTGTCAATTTCCATTGTAAATTAATTATTCATTTCTTGAATCCTACGATACTAAGTATCACTATCCTCAAAAAACCCTATCTCTGAAGGCTGACGTTCGCCGCTACCGCACTGTACATACTTACCCTCTTATTATTTTCCATTGTAAAGTCTTGTCTTTTAAATTCTTAATTATAACCATTAACTTAAATTTTGTTATAATTACAAACCCGAATCCCTGAAAGGTGTCCTACTTAATTGTAGGTGGTGGCAGCAACCTCATTTTATTATCAATCTCGTTTACTCTCGGATCCCTCTGCTAAGGACTTTCGCGGGATTCACCCACAAGAACCCCAAACAGAGGGGTTACACACGTTTAGACAGACTGACTAACGAATTCCAAGTAGCAAGTGAGTAGATAGGTATATTACCTACAGGGCCCATACATAAAAGATTCAACTTCTAAAATTATGTTCAAGAGGATGATATTTAAGGTACACCAGATAATATTGTAATCATTCTGTACAACACTCGGGTCAAAGTGATTGGAACAGATGTAAGAGTCCTTCGTTAGGTCCACGATCGATGAAAACTTGCTGTCGTCCCTCTTATCTTTCGTCACCCATGCATTACAAAGAGAGTATTCTTTGCAGTTCCTGATGCGGTTTTTCTTGAAGTTCTTAGGTAAGTCCTGTGTACTGGCAGTTGGACGGCCTCTGTACTTCGGTAAACCGCACTTTCGAAACTCAAAACAAGGCCTCGGAAATCGAAAAAACCTTGTTTTCGGCTAGAATCCAGGCCTTTGAGGCCTGCTGTCACTATTACACGTTCCATACCTACAATTTTTCACAGCACCAGCCATCGTATGAGCAATTAAAGTGAAAAACTGTTGGGGGAAAACGATGAAATCACTACCAAAACAAAGCCACGGTCACAGAATCTGGTTTGACAGCAATATGGTGGATCCAAAATCGTCTGGAATCAGTATTTGGAAATCTTCGGCGGTGCTCGGCTAATAGAGAGTTTTTGTAGCACCCTCACACCAAAACGAAAACAGTGCTGCACATGTGCACTTAAGACACTGGAAAGTTTGACAAACCGTGACGACGAAAAATACTGGGATCTCACGGTGTCAGCTTTCGTCTTGTTGAGATGATGAAACGTAATTTAACCTTACATCTGTATAACGCTACCTACCTTCTTCTGTTTTCCTTGGAAAATAAATTTCGAGCGTCGTATTCACAGCTGCTTCTTCGCGTCTTTCTTTGTTAACCTTCATCCGGTCGCGTCCTTCCGAGTAACATCATCAGTCGCAAGGCGGTAATTTACCGCCCTCCTTCTTTTTTTAACTATTGGTTTAATGTTTAACTCTATATGGCAACGTATGTGACTATTTAGTTAATAAACATGTAGTAGACATATAATTATGATCAAACAAATTTATTCAACATCAAAAATGCTAAAAATATTGAGTACTTGGTGTATTCATTTCAATCAGTCCCAAAATACGTAGGTGTGAGATAAAAGTAATGAACAAGTTATTGGTACTTCTTGTTCCTCTTCATCCAGTCTATCTTCATCAACATCGTCTTCTTCTTCAAAATAGTAGATTAGGTTGATCACTTCGTCATTTTTAGGGGGAGGGTCCAATTCAACTTCTGAGTCACTATCGTGATCATCCTGCTGAATAACTTCTTGATCCTCGTAATCAATGTCCTCCAGTTCGTCAATCTGTGATTGGTCCTGTTGTTGATTTTGTACTTCTCTTTCTTCTTCTGATTCTGCTTCCAACTCCAGAAGATATCGAGATATATCCTCAGATTTATAAAAACGAGCCATGGAAAAAGGAGAGTACGAAAAATGTATAGCAAATAACCAAAAACTCAAACAACTAAACTGAGCTACAAATGAAGTTGTTCCACTTCATCAACTGAAGGTTTTGGAAAAATAATCAGCAGCTTGGTTAACATTACTACCGAATAAATGCATTAAAAGTTACAAAAAACTATAGTAAATACTCACATGTTGCTCCAATGGTCGGCAAAAACAGATCGCGTATGCGGTCGCGAGGCGGTAGACTACCGCCGGTCGACACCCTTGCAAACTTCTACGCACTACTATGCCAAGTGGAGGCGGCGGAGAACTATGATTACTCTGCCATATAGCGTAGACATGAGTAATTAGAGAATACGCGTCCCTCTCACATCCCTGCAGACCGTTTGGAGACCGCTCCCCACCTTTTTATGAGCAGGGCGGTAGTCTACCGCCCACGCGACCGGATGAAGGTTAATGCAGACTTGATGCCATGTGTGGACATAGATTTGTATGCACCACAGAGTAAAATGGATGAAAGAGAGGTTAACATAATGTTAGCATGACTTCACCAGCTGGTAGATGCCAAGGCTGAATGAAAACTGAACCTAAAAAGGTTAGCATCTGACTTCGGTCGCCCTATCCGCCATTTCCGTTTCGGTGTCGTTTTCCGTTTCATTTCGGCGTGAGGGTGCTGTAAAAACTCTCTATTATCGGCCCGTGAAATCCTCTATTAGTGGAAATAGACTTTTTTTCAATAACTCCGTTTTTCTTTGACCTCTACCATGCGACCAGGATACCGCCACCGTGTATCCCTACAACATGAACATAAAACAGTCGGGTACAACAAGAACAAACTAAGAAGGAACACAAAGAAATGGCAGAGTAAGAAACAAGCCTTCTTGATGTCCTTTTCTCGTTCCCTGGACACGTTTGCCTCACTGGAAACCATATCCCGTATGCAACGCGCGTTATTTTTGGCCAAATTGAGTTAACTTCGGATTCGGTTTCTTTGGAGGTATCTGAGTAACTTCCGGTTGTTATTATTGAATAATTTCAGCCCCCAAGATTATTGAAAAATTGTTATTGCATAACAGTGTACCTAATGAGCTAATGACCCCACCCCTATTTTGCATAACCATCTAGCTCGGAATAGGCGTTAAATTTTAAGAATCCAGCTATGCAATAACCGTCCAAGTCGACTTGGATGGTAGTTTCCTTTGACTAGAGTTTTGCTAAAAGCGTCTACGTCGAGATTGGTGACTGTAACTGTGGGCCCACACTTCCGTATTTGCAGTAGGCGTACATAGAGGATTTCACGGGCCCATGATGGCGGAGCAGCACCGAAGATTTCCGAATACTGGTTCGAGACGATTTTGGATCCGCCATATTGCTGTCGAACCAGATTCTGTGACCATGGCTTTGTTTTGATAGTGACATCATCGTTTTCCCCTAATAATTTTTCATTAATTGCTCATACGATGGCTGGTGCTGTGAAATATTGTACGTATGGAACATGTAATAGTGACAGCAGGCCTCGATTCAAGCCGGAAACAAGGTTTTTCGATTTCCAAGGCCTTGTTTTGAGTTTCAAAGTGCGGTTTGTCGAAGTACAGAGGCCGTCCAACTGCCAGCGCATAGGTAGGACTTAACTAAGAACTTTGTGAATCCACATCAGGAACTGCAAAGAATGCTGTCTTTGTAACGCGTGGGTGACGAAATATAAGAGCGACGACAACAAGTTATCATTGATCGCAGACGTTAATGAAGAACTCTTACGCCTGTTCCGAACACTTTGACCCGGGCCTTGTACAGATTGATTACGATATACATCTACCTGGTGTACCTACCAGTATCATCCTCTTGGACATAATTTAAAAAAAATCTTTTATGTACGGGCCCTGTAGCCTGTAGGTAAGTAATATACCTAAGTAACTACTCACTTGCTACTTGGACTTCGTTTGTCAGTCTGTCTAAACGTGCATAGCCTGTAAACAATGTTGTAAAAAACGTGGGAAAGGCCACACTATGTGTCTTTTGATTCGACATTTTGGGAGTAAGTACCTATACCTATGTATACTCCTCAGACTCCCTGAATGTGATGTACAGGTAGTGAGGCCACTTCTTTGACTCAGCCTGCATTTGTCTACGTGTACCTATTCTGTTCAGCGCTGCGGGCCACACTTTAGGGACCACTTTTTTGAAAGGTAGTCTTGCCGCCATAGTACCGAATAAGAAATACTTACCTATGCTCGAGTGATTGATTACACGCAAATGATAAAACAGAAACAAGAAACACTTAAAAACGTCACAAAATCCTATTCTTGTACGGCATTTGTGGTTTGACAGGCGATGTCACTGGGGTTATCAGATGAACAGCTGATTGCATCAGATCGGCCATAGCCTTCTCTGATCGGATTGACGCATGCGTAATGAGGCCCGTGAAATTATCTATTGTCACTTGGCTGCTTATTTAATTTTTGTTTCATCAGCTGTAATACCATTTCATAACATCATCAAACGACCCACAGAATACTGATACTATCTCCATTTTTTCTGTCCATTCTTCTGCCTTTCGTCTGTCTTCCTATTTTCGTGTTTATTGTGATATTTTCCTTTATTGTTCTTGGAAAATGTTTTTTGGGCGGAAAAAAAAATAAAGACTTGCACATCTAGGATGGTAGCTCTAGCTCTTGAAACAGGAAATAGTTCTTTTCAAGAACTTCATTTGGAACCGGAAGACATTTTGCGACAGGCAGATGAGGCCACTCAGCAGATGGAAGAGGTGACTTCACCCCACAATGCCCAACATCCCCTCTGGAAGACCTAGGAACCGTGATGGGAACGAAAACGCACAACAGTGTTGCTACAACAGTTGCGGATAAAAAACGAAGCAACTGTTGTCAAGAAAATAAAATAACAGCTTACTTCCAGTGGCGTGACAAACCTCAACACTCATAACAGATGTAAAACTGTCGTCAGAGAACTGTTACTTTGGTATTTACCTAGTTACCCAGTTTTTCCAGTTCGAAATAACCATGGTATTAAAAAGAATGATTCCCTGGAAATAACTGACATTTTGGTGTGTGGAAACCTTCATTTTTGTTGTCTGAAGAAGCAACAGAAACCGATCGAGTGGGCTGTTCTTGGTACCAAAGCCAAACTGGGTGAGCTCCTGCAGTCTTCTGAACACCCTATACATATTTCACTGGAATGCCCCTTTCAAACGTTCATTTCTTTCCTGTTCAAACCCTCTTTCTGACGAAGCAACTCTTTTTTTTTTTTTTTTGTATTGCACAGTTGTAGGAGTTGTTAAAACGAAAAATTTCCAAAAGCGTCCAAAGCGAGAGGTGTTATCAACAGCCTGTTATTAGTTGAGTTAGCATCCCAGAGTTATTTCCAAAAACACCGAAAACGTCCACAACAAGAGGTGTTAAAAACACCGAAAACGAAAAAAACGTCCACAACAAGAGGTGTTATCAACAACAGCCTGTTGTGTTATTAAAAACACCGAAAACGAAAAAACTTCCACAACGTGAGGTGTTATCAGCAACAGCCTGTTGTGTTATCAAAAACACCGAAAACGAAAAAACGTCCACAACGAGAGGTGTTATCAGCAACAGACTGTTGTGCCTTGAAAGACACAACAGACTATTATTTACAACTGTTATTCTCGGGCAACCAACAGCCTGTTGTCGTTTTCTGAAAATAGCAATAACGCCCACCACTACCAGGAATTGAAGTGGTGACTTCAACCCAGGTGAGGTGGATTGGCTATGGGCAGCCAGCACACCTGGCTGATTGTTTGCAGTATGTTCCATGGATAGACGTTTATGGAGTATCCATGGTGTGACGAAATGACTTTCGTGTTTTCAACGGAAAAATTGAAAAACCGTTCGTTTTTCCCCGGTGGTTGCCTAACCTAATATTTTGACTCTTTTTTAATAAAAAAAAAGGACTTTTGGAAGAAAATGCGGGTCCGTAAAGTTTTAGTTCGCTTGCCAGTTTGTTAGTTTTTTTTCCATCAGTTTTGTTGGATAAAACTGGTCTATACTCGTCGTTCAACCACACGCAGTGTGGGTCCTAGTTATGCTCCGAAGCTCGACAGCTGGATCGGAATACACCCAGGGGTGTTAGGGAGAAAAATGGGTGTAACAGGGTTTTTCAAGCTTTTAGTGACGTATCGTCTTTTAGGGCGAGGAGACCGAATATGAAGTCGATTTTGACCGAAGAGTGAAGAATTAAGGTTTTAACAAAGGTTCAGCTCCCAAAATTCATTTTTTATAAGAAGTCAAAAACCTGTGAACTTGTCTGAATCACCATAAATTTGTATAATAACACTAAAAGTGGTATTGGCAGGTGAATCAAGACAATTAAATGGCTCCATCAATGATCAAAAAGAATCTGTTAAAAAAAAAATTCTAATTTGTTTTGGGAGGCCAAAATTGGTGGAAACCATAAAAAACAACACTATTTCAATTATTGCACATGAAAGAAACAATAAATGAACAGCCAAAATTTCTGTAGTTAAGTCCAGTAGAATAATAAACCCATGTGACAAGGAGTTCAGAGTTTTTGGAATCCACGCACCTTGAAACGTAAAAGAAAAAATTCGGCGTATTATTCACAGAATAACAAACCAAAAGGGACCTTCGAGCTTCCTCCCCAGCCGCCGCGGCACCAGAAATCGATGGGACTTCATGGCGTTATTCATGGGACCTCCCCTACACATTCCTCCTTATACTTTCGGAACAAAAAAATTATCACAGTATTTGAATTTTTGGAGCAGAGGGTATCAAAAAACGCAATCCGATCGGAAGTTTCCAAGCACCATCTTAAGAAATATTGTATTTACATTAAATGAATTAATAGGTTGTTTATCACTTTTTCAAGCTATTTTCGTGGTGACATGGTATATGTTTTGGTGAATCCCTTATGAAAGGGTGACAATAATCCCTGAGTTAAAACGCTCAAGAAGCGGAAAACCGTACATAATACAATATATACATTTACAAAGCTTCATAAAATAAAGTTTAGAATTACAGAGAAAAAATCCGCATTTTTTATTAATAAAAAATGTTCAGTACTAAGTAGCGAAGTGATAAGAACAATAAACTAATCATTATGAGGTAGCTTAAATGACCAAAGTCGAAAACTGCATATGAAATGCACACAGACACCCACACTCTAAACATCTAAAAACGACTACGTCTAGAGGGTACTAACTACCCTCAACAGAATACTAGTGTCAAAAACTAAAGCATCAGCTGCTCAACAAATGAAGACCGCGGCCCAAAAACAGTCAATGTTACACTTTATTTTCTTCAAAACTCAGTTTTAAGTGTCAATATCCTCTTCTACAAGGTCCCCCTCTATTGATTGTTAATATAAAAAACCCAATTTTACCACATATGATGAATGTTATGACGACTAGTGGTGAAAACGGCGTTCGCGATTGCAAAGAAAAACAGTCTATGTTACAGAAGATTATAACAAGCGCCGGGCCCAAATTTGGCATAACTGAATGTTAACTCAATGTCAATGCCACTAAATTATTTAAAAAATAAATAAATAAATAATGAATAGTTACCGTGGCTATGAATTTGCGGAAGTTTTTTAGCTCTCCTGTAAAATTTCAGAAATACAACAGACTGTTCTTCGGCCGCAGTCTTCAATGATCGAAAAAACTAAACGTAATTGCTATTCTCAAAAGAAAATTACGGAACTTGAATATGATTGTTGAATATAATATTGTTGGAAGGAGAGAGAGAGAGAGAGACAGAGGAATGAATTTGCTGGTAATTAAAACAACGAACAGGTACTGCAAAAATACAAAAATTAAACGCAATAATGAGCATAAAACAAAATTAACCAAAATAAATTACCAAACATATAACAATTTGGAAAAAATATTATTAGAAAGGTACCTATTTGTGTAGTTACATATAGGTACAAGAAATTAAGACAACTTCGCTATGCACATCATGCACTAGTTATCATTGACTTGCATAATTTTAGTAGGCACATTTTTATTTTTATTTTAACAAGTGCAGAATTTCCATCTCCCCCTTCCAACTTTGAAATACAGAATAATAATCTGGAAGACTGTACAAGGGATCTATCAATTCAATAATCAGGTTCGCGCAAAAATATTAGGTTACTCAAATAAGCGTGGCTGGGCTTTTTAACATAAAACTTACAGGGATAGAGCGCTGAACGGGGGTGGGCGTGAAAGCTTGAAATGTTCCACATTTAAAATTGATTTGAGCAAAACTGCACACCAACTATCTTATTGCCGTTCGTTTTTGACAACTTTTCATTATAATTACGGATGATAAAGGGGAAAACGATAATTTACAACCACTGAAGTAGCTGGCATCCAATAGCTTTGCAACGATAAAATCAGCATATATTCTGGTAGAAATGAATGGCTCAAATAATTGTTGAGGGCAATCTTCAATTTCCTGGCAGTGCTCAAGGATCAGTGAAACCCATGGTACCACCTTGGTAGTACTAGCAGAATGTAGGGATGTAGTTTTCAGGATAGTCTCAACTTTATTCTGCCCTCCTAAGAAAGACCGCCGTCTCTTCATATTTTTTGAAAATCGAGTTTTTCCTTTTTAAATACCTAATCGATGTTTTTTGGTGACTTCGTATTTTATGACAAAATTTTGTGATATGATGTTATTTACCTTAGGATCGATAATAAATAAACCTTCAATAGCCCCAACTCCACGCCTACATATGCAAAATAATCCTATCAAGCGCCGTGTCGTGGTACCCGCCTATACCACTCAAACCTGTACGATCAGATTATACTCAATAAAGCAAGTAGAAGGAAGGGGTCTGTCTAGGTGGCACGGAGAATGTTCACAGCTGGCTCCCTCCACCAGTCCCTAACATGGAACAAACCCTATAAAACCCGTGCACCTGCCCAGGCTTCTTCATTCTACCCATTCTCCTCAAGTTGACGACTTCTCTCTCTCTCACTACCTTCCTTCTCCCTCGAAAAGATCTCGTAGAGTGGTGGAACCTGCCTGGTGAAGCCTTTATGGTATAACCGGCGTGGTGGAACCTTTTCCGAGCACCTCCTTCACTCTCCACAAAAGATCTTGCAGAGTGATGTAACCTGCCTGGTAGTATAACCGGTGTGGTAGAAACCTTCCAAGCACATCATTTGATACCTCGCACTCCATCACAACCCCACCTATCCCAGGCATCCATTCCATTCACCACACGCCGTATCTCCGAGAAGATACGGCGTTCTTCCTTAGCACAGGTACTTCATACGTAGATTCAGCGCTTCAAGCTTAGCAACGTTAGTTAGCCCAGCTTTGTTTTCAACACAACATTACCACCTCTTGTAGACACGGCACGAGGGTGAAACACGTAGATGCGGAGGTTTGGAATGACTTATCAAGCAATGACAGTGCCAAAGCCGTATCTAGCAAATTAGGAGAACTTTGCTCATTTCATCAAAATTAATACTCAGATTGTTTAACATCTTCTCAAGTGGTTGCAGAAATAGTTTATTAAAGAACAGAAAAAGAAACCGTGTTTCTAAGCATTCCTAGGAATGCAGTTAGCCTCTAACATAATTTTTCTCAATTTTATGTCAACTGTAGATACAGCGGTCTTTCTTAGGAGGGCAGTATTGAGCAGCCATGTTTTCTCGAACCCTCGTTACCAAAATGGCTGCACTAGAAGCAAATGGGTTTTTCCTTTCCTAAACTCCCTGGCTTAATAAGACAACAGCGAGTGATGATGTCCGTAATTTTTTGTGAGATGTTGTCGATCATGTTGATATTTTGACATGAACGACATGAATGCTAAGTTACCGCCAAACTTGTTTAAAATCCTTACAGAATAAGTCTAACATAAGATTTGATTGACTGACAAATTAACATGCGAATTATGGGTTCCAGTCAACGCCGAGCACCTTAACATAGAATGGCCATGAAAAATATGGAAATTGGCATGACATTAATTGACAAACGAAAAAGTTCTCTCGGTAGGCATTCAAGGAAGGTCGCATAGCTATCAGATTTCAAATGGTTTTGTTCAACCATAACATAATAGGTAGGCTGTACTAGGTATTACATTACTGGTTGGCAGTTTGCTGATTCAGAACAACGAAATAGGTATCTACTTAAAATACTTAAATTAAATTCAGGTCCAACATTCCATTATCTAAAGCAAGAAATGAGTATATTTATGGTAGTACCTAAAAATAAAAAAATCGGAATGTCGAGTGTAATTCGATCCCGTATTCAATGAAATAAAATAAATTGGGGGGTCGCAATTTGTGCATGGTATCCACTAATCTTTCTAGAACTTCACTAGGGTTTCAACACACGTTTCACATACTCAAAACTGGCCGATCAATGAAAATCAAAGCAGCTACCATCACTCGACAAGCTCAACAGCAAATTATCAACACAATAAAATGGCAGTCTCGCGCATGAGCGAGATTCCTGCCCGAATGTCAGGGCATTCACTGCTCTCAAGCGGATCTCATATTATTTCGAAATGAACTGACGACAAAGATGGAAGGATTGCCGCTGCAACAACACTGGTCGGTCTGATATGGCTATCAAGTGTGTGTGGAATATGAATAAATTGAAAAAAATGTGGGAATATGGAGCTGACCAGATAATCAAAATGAGGCTACTGACTGAGGAACACAGAGATATCTCCATACATTGGCAAGACAGGCAGTTTTTTGGTAACAATCTGAGGGATCAGACACTGAAATTTTAATAATGAGCATCTTTTGGGTTCTAGCACTGTGCAGAACAGACCTGAACAAAAAATCATTGTAGATGGTATAACAATAAAATGTACTCGCTCAGATCTTTATATCTGCCCCAAACAGAGAATTTTCTGGGTAGGAAGTTAGTAGTGGCGTAAGCTAGAAAACTACCTGCAACAACTATCCCTGCCCCTGCATTAGTGACATACAGTGTACCCACAAACAGACCTTGAGAATCCAATCATTTCGCGCCGTCCACTAGGGTGGAACACATTTATCTTCATAATAACATAATTATGTATGTTTCAACCCCAACAGGGTCTTCTTCAGCCTAATACTGCGGGTTGGCACGAGCTAACAGAGACTGACGGACTCATAACATTTCCTGACAATGGGCAATTATCATGAATTCTGTTTGCATTTTTTCTCAATAGTTCATGATGTGAGATAGAGGATAATAGGACTGAATGGGAAAATACGCCTGCTTCGTATTTTGAGTCTTTCACTCTTTGATATTTTAAAAAAGAGGCGGGGAAATGGGACCCTGTTGCCTGACATTGGTTCTGATTGGCTGGCCAGTGGCAGCAGATCCTGTCGATGCGTTATATCCGTGTGATGTAAGCAAGTGGGTTCTTTGAATCGCCTTTTTCTTTTACGTGTTTAAGATGATTATAAAATCAGCAGATTACCACAACAGTGTTCTTTGTGGATACATGAAAACTGCCAGTTTGAGAATCAGGCAGTAGACGAAAGTTGGAACAGTAAAAGCCGGGAAACAGTAAAAAGGGCACTGCTGAATTACAGTGTACAAATAGACCCTAAGAACCCCATCATTGATGGGATAGTCTTGCAACAACGCAGTTTTTCGCTACAAATGGTCGTTGATGGATCAGGCACTGAAACTTCAATAATTTCGTGCTGTCTGCTAGGTTGTAGAAGGTATATCTTCAAATTTGACACGAGGAAACAAAATTACTGACAGGCCGATTAAATCTCCTAGCAATTGAGAAGCAGGTAGATGAAGTCAGGACAGCAAAAGCGAGGAAACTAGCAACATAATACAGAGCACTGCTGCAGCCGGTGAATTACCGTGGACGAGAGGTATTTCGGAAGTACTTCAGCTACAATGTCAGACGGGAGCGTTATGAATGCCAGAGGCTGGTACTATGAGGAAAGAGTAAGAACTCGTGACTCCTAGATCAGGCGGTGCATCCATCACTTCGCTAACCTATGGATGTGTCTCCACACTTGAAAATAACTGAAAACAAGGGAACCCATCAGTTCTGCAGAGTGGGTACCAAATTTAGTTATTCACCTAGCAGCATCCAACCCTCATGTCTCTTGCCTCGTACTTCGCAGCATTTGGTGACCGGCTGAAGACATACAAAGGCTCAGTCTAACAACGAGATAGTAATAACAAGACACCATACCAACATCTGCAATACGAACCATCACCTTACCAAAGAAGAACAAACTAGTGAATTCTTGTAATCACTAGAATTGTTGCAGCGACAAGCCATTTACTTTTTCCAAAGACCGAAACGTCATTTAAAATCTTTAAAAAGTATAAGGACTCATGAAATAGAGGGACCCGAGCTTACTAGCCAGTTAATCAATTTTTTTTATCTTCTCATAATACAATATTTTAAAAGTTATCCATAATGATTAATAATAATATTAAAAATTAACGAACAATCTAAGAAATTTGTCAAACTTTGATCAAAGTTTCGATCTCCAATCATTAAGCATAATGTTTACAACAAACGTTAGCCGTCTCTAGGTTTTCAATCTATTCAATTCGAGAAAATCCAACTTACATCAATAATTTTGTTGACATTTTTACAATAATTATTCTTGCCATGAAAAAATGCTATATTTCTTCCACGTATATAGTAAGTAATAAGTTGTCGTGCACAAAGACAAATAGTTTTTGAAAGCTTTTCAAAATATTCCATTGACCGAAGGCACCAACAAACTTGATGTCTTTATTTTTCAGAATAATTGAATTAAATTTGAAAATGTACATACATAATAGATACCATCGATACAAGAATATATGCTATATTTTCTTTTTGTTATTTTGTTTCATACAAACGGTGTAATTTGCCAAATTCTTCTGTACATTGTACGAATCTCAGTCTAAGAGAAACATTTTTTGCAACAGCAAATCATATTTATTTCAGCATAAAATAATTTTTTTCTGTGGTTTTATGCCTCATGTGTGTACCAACCTTAGAATAAATGGATTTTGTATATACACAACTTATAATAATTTTCAAGAGTATTACAATTATTTCAGGTGGACAATGCGCACCGTATGGGAATATTTAAAATAATTTTTTTCTCCAAAACTATTCAAAAAATAAACAGTTGTTAAGTGAGAAGATCAGGTACAATGAAATTCAAGTATACAGTTTGCTTAAACCGATGCAGTGTACGTCGTTCCATCGAGAGAATTCATCGTATTTTACACATTATCATACACATACACAAGTGAACGTTCGTTAGTGGATCAAGTGTATGAAAAGAAGCAAAATTCATCGAGTTGGCTTGGGTATAGAACCATTAAAACGAATCAGCCTATCCGCAATAGGATCTACTTACCTAAATCGAGTCCCATATATCTGACCATGAATACTATAGTAAGTACCAGTTTACTACACCTAAATGTAATGGAAGTAATAGAACGAGGCAATAGGAAACAATTAAACTTCTGAGGGGAATCAGCGTGGAAAATTGGCAGCTAAATTTCCTTGTACTGCAATAATCGAATGAACTTAAAAAACACAGGTCTTATCAAGATCAGTCTGTTTATTGATATTGTGAGCAATCAATCAGAAGAACAAAGTGTTCCAAAAAATAGTAGCGACAAGTACTTTGACCAAAATGCAGGGAAGTCCCTGCGACCGAGGTAATTAAAGTGTTTTACAAATCAGTCTCTCGTAAAGGAAAACACGTTTAGCTCTGAACGACGGAGTATTTCTACTTTAGCGGGGCGTTGGAAAATGGACGTTCCATCAGGTAGTGATACGTCAGTGTTGAAATATACAGTTGTACGATCTTGCGAGGTGAAAATCATTTTTTAAACTTGTTAATGCAGACTTTCAATAAAATCAGTAAGTACAAAGCACCAGAGTTTCTGTAAAGTTAGTTTTCAAATCATGTAAACTAAAAGTGAAATAGTGGAAAGTGGTGTTCGTTATGGCGAGGCAATATGAATGAGATTGTATAAGAAAAGAGCTAGGTTAGATTTACAGTAATATTACTATACATAAAAATAGGTTCGTCTACAGGATAGAATATGTTGGGGAACGAGCTTTAGTGACCGGAATACGACCAGATATCTCAGCCTGTTAGTTACCTTGGATTCATACATAAGTAAGCTACAGGTCTTCCACCAGAATGACGCCTGCCAGCAATGCCCTGTGTCAACTCGTAAGTATAAAACCCAGGGAAGCGCCTGACAGGGACCAGGCTGACGTCCAGGCCTCTCAGCCTGTTTGCTACCTTGAATTCAGACGTAAGTAAGCTACAGGTCTTCCACCAGAATGATGCATACCAGCAAAATGCCATGTCAACTCTAAACAACCCTGACAGGGACCAGGCAAAGTCACGTTCCTAATTGTCTATCTAACAGCAAACACAAGCTTTGAGTGGCTTCTGTCACTGTGAGTGACACAAAACCTACTTAGGCAACCAAATATGGATTTTGCCAATCCAAAATTGGGTTGGGCACTGGTCACAGCCACACCACTTGCCACTAATAATAATAACATTAACTAGAGATTCACCTGAGCTAACCTACCACGCGACGTGTAAGCGTTTGAGCAACTGATATCCTAATGGAAAACCAACCAACATTTCACAATGAATGTTGGTGAATGTGTTGGTTTCACTACTGAACCGAAATATTTTACAAGTGCAGAATTCATAATAAAATAATATTGAAGAAAACATTTTGCAGACAACAAACCAGGATTCGGAAATTAACACTTGAGTAAAAACGGAGCTTCAATTCCATTACATAAATATCGTTTATTGTGAACGAACTTTTGATGTAACGACGCACACTGATTCACCTAGTCTAATTTCTAGAATCTATACTTAATAATAACACACTACGCATGCGTGTAATGTATCCATAATATTATGCAGTGCGCTTATGAATTAAAAGGAATTAAAATTCATAACGTACCTACAGTTTAAAAAAATGTCATTTTTCAAAATAGAAAACAAACAATAAGAACTTAACAAAGGTTTACGTTCGTTGGAATGAATGAGAGAATACCATTAAAATTTGCAATAATCAAACAATTAATTTCTTCAGTGATGTAATTCATAAAATATGCGCGCTGATGCAAGATAGAAACAATTTTTTTAAGCGGAAAATATAAGATAGGTAAATAACACTGCGGTCACTTTCGCTTTTACAGTTAGGGGGAATTTCAGGAATACAGCGGATTGTGACTGTAACTGTTGTAAAATAAAGAACGTTTTAGTCAAAAGGAAGTTGATATTATGGAAATAATAAAAATCACTAGAGCTAAGTCAGAACTTTATTCATCATGCTGTAGGTTTTAAAAACTAGTTGATTGGAAACACGCGGACTGATTGCTCTAGTAACGAGTAAAAAAGTAGTGATTCCTGAGGTAAAAATTAATAGACCCGATTTATCGAATGGATGAGAGTAACGTTCGCTATAAATGTATACAGGTTTTAGTGTTAGGGCACTCAATTAATCAATGACAAATTTCCCCCTGCTTTGGTCAGTGGTCCGCAAATTCTCAAATATCTAAATCACTAAAATTTATAATAAGGCCAAAAAGAATGCATCATAACATTAAACATTACAAACAAAATTTTCGGACAAAAATGAACATATTATATAGCGAATTCTTTTCATTTTAAGAACAAATTATTATTTTTAACAGAAGAAAATAAACAGGCTAATGACGAAAAAAACTTATACCTATATGAAGACTATAGTAATTTTTAAAACTGAAAATATCAGTACCCAACTACAACTAAAATGTCATACAAATTACCCGCATGAATCCGAAGAAAGTAATGAGAAACCTTTCTAAATAGTTAAAAATAAAAAACACGCTAGCCAAGACATTTTTAGATTAAACGAAAACGAACGAGTGGGATTTTAGCATCATCACGCTTATGTTTTTAAAGTGAATATAAACAAAAATGGAACGGGGAGAAGAAACGATTTATCAACACTTGAGCGGGTTTGGCGAAACTGATGGAGTAAATGAAGAATTTATTCGGGCCCGTTTCACATGGGGGAGCCGTGCGGATGGAGTGCATATGAACTGATGTACCAGCATATAACCTCCATTTGAATACCCACAGTTCTTGGATCCACTAGGTGCGCTCTGGTCTGGGGATGACTCCTGGATTACGGTAGTACAGCAAAGGTACATGTGATGTGGCAGAACAGAGGTTACCGGTGAGTGAGAAGTAAGGTAAGTAACGTTGTAGTCCTTCCAGAATACTTTTTTGGTAGGAAAAAATCAATTTGAAAAAAAAAACAAAAAACAGTCAGTCCATTTACATGGGTCCTCAGCAGAGTCCTGAAACTGCTCAAAGAATACTGAAAGACCTTCCACACTTCTGAAAAGCGACAACTGTCACGTCAACATAGATATCTGGGTAGCAAACCTCAACTAGTAGGATGTAGGGTGTGTGTGTGTGTATGTGTTATAAACAAGGAGGGACAATCAAGTTCTGGTTTTCAACAGCTGTCGTCTCCCGGTAATTGTGAGCATAGCATGGATACTACGTAGTAGCTAATCCATAGTGCCTATCTGTTGTGGGCAGATAACACTGTGGCTCGTAAGGAGATGATCATCCGGAAGGCTACGTCACCCAGCTGATAAGCGACGTGGAAGGAAATGAAGGGGAGGGGGACGGACCCGGAGCTAGCTCCACACACAAAGCCTACAGTACCGCGACAAGGGTCCGTCCCCCTCCTCTTTTTTTTGCTTGCACGTCGCTTATCAGCTGGGTCACGTCGCCTTCCGGATCATCATCTCCTTACGAGCCACAATGTTGTCTGCCGACAACGTATCCACGGCTCATTTGGTTGATTCAGTTGAAAACACTGATTAAAACTGTACAAGAACGATCTAGTCGCTAGAGGTCCCACCTGCAAATTGATAGGCTCTAGTTCTACAAGCACCATTGAAATGTTGCACGAATATAGGCACATCGTATCTTCGAGGGTTAGAACTCACTGACAAATTTGTCACGCAGCCTCACCACATGGTAGATTCAGCCCTAACAGCTATAGAAACGCATGTAGAAGGAATGTTGTTTAGGTGGATAATTTGTTCATGTACCAACCAAAATGGAGACCTTGGACCAAGTTCAAGAACCCACGGCTCGCATAACAAAGCCGTATTACAGTTACTACATGAAAAGTAGTACAGGGTACTTTTACTGCGAATATTTTAGTTCCACTTGCGGTCCCCTGACCAGACTACCACTAAAGGACATCAATATCCTCGACTAATCTCAGTAAACTTCTAACCACCTTTCACTACTTATGACAAAAAATATTTCTAGATCTAAAAAACCACGATTACAAGGCTCCCTCTGTGAAACGAACCCCAAAGTACTCAAAAAGACGAGGAATGAAACCCAAAAACCCAAATTAATTGAACTATAAACAAATAAGACCACTAGTGAAAAAAACTACGTAACTCCATAACCTGATGAAAAATGAAACATTAGAAAGTTAATTATTATAAAGCAAATAATTTCATGAGACAAAATATTAATTTTTTTCTTAGCGTATCCGTCACTCGAATGAACAGTTCTAGAGAATGAAAAAAGTATTAAAAATAAAAGTTTTGTACTTCACGGTAGTATTGCTTAGTTTGCAGTTTCTTTTCTTGTTGAACGAGTTTCATTAATTTCCTTGCTGCGGTTTTTAGTTTAAATAATCAACGTTTTTTATTTTATTTTGTGTTATTTTCTATTTTTGGCTACAGAGAGACTAGCAGTATTTATGTGATATCTAAGGGTAGGTACAAAATACGTACATAATACAGATCAAAGATGAGTGCAATATCAACAGTCTCCAAAAATTGTCTGAGAAAGGTACTTTGCATACAATATCATTTTTATTTACTCTTAAACGTGAGAAAGGATAACATGTAGAACAAAAAATTAAATTGAAAAATGAAAATAAAATTGTTCAGCTCACTCAAGCGTTTTTTCTTATTTAGGAACATTTTTTCATAAAAAGTTTAGCATACTTTGAGGTAGGTAAGTAAATATTAGCTAGCTCAAGGGGGGCACATGAGTTTAAAAAAAGTAGTATACAACATACGAAAAACGAGAAAAAATATATAAATATAATAACGATTAAGACATTTCATACAGTTGTTTTTATCAATTCATTTGACTGTAATTTTCCAAGACGTCCAGACAAATATTTACCAGAGTCGAATTTTTCTAAGTTTTCGTGTGATGATTGAACGAGTATTAAAAGAAACTACAATAAAAATTAGATTTGAGATAATTTCAACTTTTATTAACAACTGTCAAATGACAAATCAACAAATGAAACTAAATTAACCTTAATTTCCTGAACATGCGCGAAAGATATTCAAACCAACCACTACTTTACATTTTCATTTTAGAAAACCACCTACAGTTTCCTATGACTAGAACCATTATATTATGTATTGTAAAAACGAAATAAAAAGGAATAATTACTATCATGATCGGTCGATTAAATGCAATGGGCGTCCTTTGTCACTGGCAACTGGTTATGGTACCTTCACAATTTGAAACGAGAATATGGTAATTACTTATTTTACAATAGTCTGTTGAGTATAGGAAGGTGCCAGGAATCAAACAGCCCCACTCTATTAAAAACAAAATAAACGAAAGACTGATGACATGGACGAGCTGGATGGGGCGTGGATGAATACAAGCAGCATTTCCACGCTCTTATGCTAAGTGGTATTCAAAAATGTCTCAATTGCCAAGTTGGTAAGGAGAAAGACATTATGGATGAACTAGCACGGAAGCGCTAGTTGCACTTTCCATTGATTGTTTGGCATACAACTTAAGTTCTAATGAACACCTAACACCTGATGTCCTAACACCTCCCTCAAATGAAATGATAAAAGATTGCAGGGAATTGTGCGCATGTGCCGAATTGGAAAGTCCTACCACAGGTGACAAGAAACGCCCAGTGCTGGATCCAAACATGGAATCAACAAGGAAGATCAACACAGTTGGAAGGATATCCAACCAGTCGTTCACCCTAACCAAGAATTACTGCAGGTTATCTTAGTCACTACGAGGTAAACGTTGTGTTCCGGTCGAGGTCAGCATAACTTCTGGTTAAACTGAGGCTTACATAAAAAAAAAAGGTTTACCAATGTTGGACAGGGACGTGGGTTTCATGGAACCCGTCATCAGGAGCGGTTTCCTTGGGAGAAGCAACTGCAACTAACGAACTGTCGACTAGGAGTGTGATCTGAGTGGGTTCCTCGGGTTCCATGTCCAACTCCGGGCCGCTGAGGAGGCTGTCTCCTTCGTCTGTCGAGTGGCTGCTGCTACACTCGCCACGCCTCCCCTGCATCCCAATAATAATAATATACATTACGCGTACACGAAATACATCACCATATATGTCGGAATAAATATAACCATTTGAATGCCATTCAAACATAAGGATTATTTATAACAAGGGTAGGTGAAAGGAGGAAGTCCACATATCCCCCTTCTGATTAGTAGAAGACAATCAGCACAAGAAAACACCAACACACCAGTCAATTTGTGGACCATATCCGGGACAATTACTGACGGTACCTACCTGAGGATTATCAGTTATTCTAACGATTTTCTCTCTGTTATTTCCATTAGGGAGGGAGCCATTGCTGATCAAGGGCAGTTTCAATCCATTGACAGGACTTGTGGGATGGATATCCTGAAATGAACGGGTACATTTTCGTTGACACGACATTTCTTATTGCAACCACATGATGTTTTCAATAAATATGCGTGGTAAATAATGTATCACCTTCATTTCAATGCTTGCTAAACTACTCTGTTCACATTGTCCGCTGCATTGTCCATTGTCCGACAGAGATGAAGGCACGTGAGCCAGAGGCTTAGAACATTTCTTGCGGTAGAGCAGACTTCCAGTACACAGTGCAATGCAACACAGACTGATTGAGACTCCAACAATAATACCTGAAACGATATATGCACGTAAATACAATGAATGAGTATGAGGTAACAATAAAACTCTATTTTGATTTTTTTTTGATACCCTCAAGTATAGGCATATATTCTTATTTTACCAGCGTTTGGTATAATATCAAATATTATTATTAGTCTAGAAAGAGGGGAAAATGAAGCGTTTGGATCATTAGGATTTATCGTATGAGCTCATCAAATTATATTTACGGTAGGAATAGATGTAGATACACCTCAGCAACAACAATTATTATTGCTGTACCAACAGATATCAAAATTTTCAGCGGGCTAGACGCATTTCAAGGGACTAATACCAATTATTCAGTACCTACCAATCCTATGAAGATTAGGGTTCGTATTCCTGTTCCCTATTATAGGAGACTAACAGGGGTAATTTTTGCTAAATCATCAATCTATATTATGCTACATGATACCTATTATGTAGCAGCCCCTGTCCAATCCATAGGAGCAGTATTTGCAAGCACTGGAAAATCCATCCAATGATACCCATTTTCTGGGTTAACATTAAACCCGAAATGATTAAAAATGCAATTTACAACAATATTTACTGGCGTAAATATACAATTTTTTCCTCCACTCTTCCTCGGGTTTGAGGGATACCTCAACGATATTCAGATTATCCTGACAGATTCACAACGTGAAATGTAATTTCATCTACTAGGTCAAGAATCTCCTCCTTATTGAGAGCAATTTTACTAAACCCGTGTACCACATCTCTAAGCCAGAAGTAGTATGTATTCCAAGTACCTACCCTGAAGTACTGAATGAATACAAAACACACTTCCAGCAGGGCTGTTACAAAATTATGTGAAGTGCCAAGAATAGAAACGGTACACGAGGCATAAAAGAGGCAGAGTGATGGGAAAGCGCACATTAGAGATATGGTACATTGTACTGGAGCATGAGGCATAAAATGGGGATAAGCTCGATATATCCACCACTAACGATTAGCGTGGTTATCCACTGCAAGCGTATTCGAGTGGCAACATGCTTCGCGCTACACGAGCGGCTACAAGCGCATATACGCTTCAAGTGGCGGATCCATAAAATGTTGGATCTGTCACTCGTTGCCGCGTGTTCAGTATTTAAATTCTAGGAGGGATCCCATCCAACAGCTGGGCTTAGTTTCCTGTAATTGTATAAATTATGTACACATATTAACTGTATAACATTTAATCGAACACGTACGGCCTCGTTCGAGAGTAATCAAAAAATTTGTTTGGTTCAGCCTCTAGTTCCCAATGAAGGAGGTGAAGCTCTCCAAAACCTTTCCTCTTAGACATAATTGGCTCCACCCAACATGCTCGCCTCTTCAGCATCCTGCGTCGCAAATGAGTACTACTCGCTAGGACCATTTATTTCCTAGAGAGTAGTACTCATTTGCGACGCAGACCAGGTAGGTTAAACAACTTTTCAAAGCAGCTACTATTCGAAACAGCTAGATGAACGCCTAGCGCCAAACTGAAGGTTCGAGTGCTAAGACCCTTGCAATGGACGATCACCCAACACTTTCCGCGTGAAACTCCTCTATAGAGGCATTACACGACCAGCCCCTGTGACGGAACTACTCATCTGAGGAGTGCTGAAGACTTTACGCTATCTATCGGAATGTGATATAAGTTCATTATCGACGATCACGACGCACTCCGGTGATTTTTTACACTAAATAGTTGACTCAGCCGATAACAGAATGCACATCGTTCGTGATTCCACCTTGTTGCGTTTTTGCTGCTCAACGTTGAAAACGACAGCTGTTTTCCAGTTTTAACGGATCTATATTTTCAATACTCTGTTATTGATTCTATTATTCCAGTATTGTGGACGTTCCTACAATTACTTGGAAAAAAACGCTGCAAATCCCTGCACAACTGTTTATTATTTTGAACAGAATACCCTTCTGTTACAGATCACAGCTCTCTGTGTAGATAACCCGTCTACATAATATAATATGTACTATTCTGTACATATTATGTAGATCGCAGACCCTCCATAGGTTAGTACCTAACCCCCTACTCGTTACTAGGTACCTATCTAAATCACGAGTTAAATGTTGCTAAAATAATTCTGTTGATGACAAGCAGTAACTAAAAGAAACGCAAAACTAAAACGGCAAAAAGAAACGCAAATAATGAAGTTCTGAAGGAAAAATGTTGATGTGGAGTGAAATAGATGCCCCTTCTGCGTAGATCACTGTTTTCTGTGGTCAATACCTACCCTCGTGGTCAAGTATAATGAACCGTTGTGTAATAACTTGTCCATCAATAATACTTCAACGGTTGTTCAAGTTGCAAAAGTACTGATCAACAAAATGCAGCACCTTCTTGGTAGATGAAACGTTGTGTAATAATTAGCGTTTGTGTAATAATTTAACATTGTGTAATAATTTACCCATCAACAATACTTCAATGTTTGTTCAAGTTGCAAAAGTACCGATCAACAAAATGCAGCCCCTTCTTGGTAGATGAACCGTTGCGTAATAATTTACCGTTGTGTACTAATTTGCCGTTGTGTAATAATTTACCATTTTGTAATCATTTACCCATCAATAATACTTCAACGTTTGTTCAAGTTTCAGAAGTACCTACCAAAAAAATCCAATAGTCCATCACTTATCAAATGAAATAATATCGCAGAACAACCAACTCGACGTCATACAGCCATCCTTGATTATAATCAGGTGCTCCCTAGTGATGATTATCTGGGCCGGATTTATACCGTTTGATTCACGATCGTGTTGACGAAGCTTTTTGGTGCACACGAACGGCTGAACGTACAATGCTCCGGGTGGCCTCAAAAAATTGTTTAGCTCAAGACAAATTTAATAACGTAAAAAAACCATACCCTTCCATAGAAAGTTTTCGAGCTACGGCGTTCTGAAAATTTCAACCCCTATTTTGAACCCCTTAGAGATGACTGACAGTAACATTGAGCTTTGAGGACCAACTAGACCCCGAACGGAACCTATAACCCGAATTTCATCAATTTTGTTTCATGGTAACTAAGAAAAGTGGCCAGTACGGCGTACAGACAGAAATTTTTTTATTGCAGTTTTGGATTCTACATACCTTGAAACGTAAACCATCAAATTTTGAGGGGGGGGGGGGGGGGGGGTAGAATTTTTTTTTTTCATGCTCGATTCCAATGGTTCATTATTGAAAATAATAAACCAAAATTATTTGCCCGGATTCGAACTTGGGGACCCTCGAATCATAGTCTAGACTTCGTAGAACCCTGCGGGTCCCCGTCCCTGCCGACCCCTTCCTTGCGGAACTAGGTACTCATTAGGGTAGGTGAACATAAACGTACGAAATACATATAACTATGATGTATGATCATCATAAATTATGTTTAGAACCTGAAATGAGGCAAAAAAGAAGACCCTAAAAAAAAAAAAAAAATTTCCGCCACCCAGAGTGATTAGCGATCCATAAATCTTTCCCGCGCCGAAAGTGTTGTGGATGGTGACACAATTCATGTATGTTTATGAACTCAACTGGGTATGAAGCCAGTCATAGTAGGAAACTGGGTAAGATGCTGTATTAATTAATGTGAACACGGATACTATTTATGTCTTTCAGACCTTCTGCGTTGCCTTGCTTTCGAAATAGCCATTCTACATACAGGTTCCTACATTATTGGAAATGTTGGATTGGATCCCAAGGTTCCTTGGGCATACTGCACTCTCCTTGTATAGACTGATCTGTTCTCAACGGAATGAACTGATTGATCCAGCCTGCAGGATAACCTACATTCTTGGGATTGGTGGTGAAAGATAGAAGGAAGGTTGGGGCATAGGTACTCAAACTCTGATGCATTTCACTGCCTTTCACCAGCTGTCCTTCACGAGGAACTTCCATACAAAGGCTTGTCAAGCAGTGCTTTGGTTGGTAGTTGTGTGTCCAACGGCTATCATTCGAGCTTTGGGAGATAAACAAGAACTCACCAAGGATCTGATCGGAGGAGTTACTCTTCTCATAAATATAATCGTTCGACAAGGACCTGCCATCCAAAGGCAAGGAAATGTAGGTGTCTGCTGACAATGGGCCGTGGCTTGTTCCACTTTCACCTCGAATCCTCACAATGTAGTCCAAGTTACTTCTTAGATCAACAAGCTGAAACATGGAAACACGAACTTCACTAAACTGACTCCCCATTTTCGCAATCACAATAAAGCCAAGTGGGTGGGAGTTACAGGATACCGTCCGGTCAACTTATACTTCCAGTAGGTATCTTGGAAGTATAACTGTGGCTGTAGTAGGTGGATCGTGAGTGCGAAGTAGTACTCCATGAATATGCGTATAAATATATAAATAATTCGAACTAAATCACTCGCGATGAAATATAAATAATTCATTATTACCAATTTACAAACTAATGAAATCATTTATTGATGTCGATCTAGCAGCACACCAGGTATGAGGGGGTTTAAGAGGTACCAGCATTTTTTAAATAGAATAACATCTGGAGACGACCCAGAATAACTAACGGTGTCTCCTGCCTGACCCCTTTGTAAACTCTACATTTCTGGGTACATAAATCGTTTACAAAAGGAACCACCACTTTTTATTTTTTACATGTATGTTTTCATTTCAAAGAAGAGATTGAGATTAGATGGTACACTTTGGGAGATTTTGGTAAAACATGAGATATTTGTAGTTATTAAAATTCGTACAGGTATGATATCTCTAGTTGAAAGGGTCAGAGGTTAGAGTATAAAGATAAACTACCTAACGGTTCATATGTGCAGCCACAGGCGTCTTTAGGTGAGTACTCTGTTGGAGAGACCCAACCCTCCAAATATATTTATCCCAAAATCTATGTATTACTAAGGATTTATCTGTTCCTTCGCGAATCTACGAATTTCTTTGAGAACCACCTTTTACATTCAAAGTTCGCACAAAGTTTTCTCGCCGAAAGGTGAGTGTGCAACTTGGTAGGCAGTAAAAATATTTAAAGAAAATTTGAATGAAGTGAAGGTCCATGAACGAGTTACAGTCAAAATCCAAATTGCGATAAGGATGAACTTCAAAGTGACGTCACTTGTTGGGAGTGGGTAGAGAGGGATGGGGCAGAAAAAGTTTACCTAAATGGCAGACCAGAGAAGTTGAGACTTGGCTCATTTAGCCAACAATCAATCTCTGCGCTAACTCTACTTCTGGGAACCCTATTTGTAACTTCTTCACAATTACGAATAGGAAATACCTCTTTGTAATTTCTTCAGACTAACTGATATTTCCCCATTAGTTAAAAACCAACAATCAACATCGAAAACCAAAATCAAATCAACAAACGAATTCAGGAAGAAATCAGCCCGTTTCACATTCACGGGTAGGTACTTCTAATGTTCATGGATAAAACAAGAACTTGACTTCAGAGGGAGTATAACACAGATTCAATGACAGAACCAGAAGTGCTGAAAAGGTACATACCTTGATTGATGTTTTGTTGTCTTTAACTGACACGTGTTGCCACTGGTCAGTTTGGTCCGAAGTTAATCGAGCATTGTAGAATACTGTGTAGCCGGTGACAGGGAATGGCAACGCGTTCCAAGTTAGTTCCACACTCGAGTTTGACAGAACCTTCCATCCGATGTTGTTGACTAATCCTAGCACTAGACAGGGAAAATTTGACATTTGAATGACACGAGGTAATTGCGGGACGTCAGCGAGGCTCTTAATTAGAGTCGAGAGACATATGAGGGTGACTACGAGTATATAGGAAGCCGTCCTGAGCTATGAGTCGGAAGGTTGAATGTTCCCCACATTTTCGGGTGATTCTCTTAGGTATAAATAGGTTGGGTTGGGTTTACCGGGGATTTGAACATGAATTTGTTTTGAAGCTAAGCACCTGGGCAGCAGAATCAATCGAAGGTTCTTAAGGGGGCGACTCCCTGGATCTGGCCCCTATGCTGCCGTGAAAAAGGTAAAACGCCTCAACTCTCAAAATCACAACTTTTCAGGAGAGCGCTTCATTCAATGTTTTTGCACCGTTTCCTCAACCAAACGTCCGTCCAGTTGACGATAAATTCAAAATTCTTTCGACAGTCGATCAAGAGATGTTTGGTGTTTACGAGATAACATAATCGCCAAAATAATCTATTCCAATAGGCCGAAAATGCTCATAAGGCGTTTTATTTTATTTCCATTGAGTTTTCTGTTCAGAAATTAAAGGTAGAACGCCTTGAGGTGTTTTTCCTTTGAACAAATTCAAAAAAGTTGCTAGACTGATTGTGTTAAAACGCCTCAGGGTTCGATCTTGGCACGTGGTGATGATGAAATGGCACGAACAGTTGCTTAAAAACGCCTTGCTCACCAGATCAACAACGCCTCAACTTCGGAAATGAAGCTAGCGAGTAAGAGGTAAAACGCCTTGTGTTGATTTTCATTGAGATGAGGCGTATTACCTTTGAATCTTAAGTACGAATTGACGAGTCGAGGCGTTTTACTTTAAAATACCTTTTATTGCCACATTTTTTCAAATTTTTGAATTGATTTGACCGTTTTCCGAATTGAATTTTCAATTTTTGACTTCCCCATTGGAAAGAGCGTCCAAAAATTAAGGGGGATATGTGAAAACCCCATTTTCGATACGAGGCGTTCTTCCTTTTTAGGCAGTATGCTAACCAATGCATTTTTTGCCGACAAACTATGGAGCCAATTATTGACACAGATCTCTGTGATTCCTTTTGCTATCTTGTTCTCCAAGTCAATCTACAGGGTGCTATGTCGTTCGATTTCCAAAAAATTGTCCAAGAAGTTGGTAGTTAACAATGAAGATTCCCGTTTCATTAGTTTCTATTAGTTCGCACTTTCACACTAATTTGTCAGAATATGAAGCGGAAGTTCGAAAATCGATGGACATCCTGTAAAAAGACCCAGTCGAGTTCCAGTACTCGATTTCGGGCTTTCCTGGTGGGTGGGGAGCTCGAGGGTAAGTAGTGACCACAGAAAGCGGTGATATACGTAGAAGGGCCATACAAGTAAATAATGAACCGTTGAGTAATAATTTGCAGCGTTTTGGTTTATTATTCTGTGAATAATACACCTATGTATTTGCTCAGCAAACAATTTTATAACACCCCCTCGAAATTTTTTCTTTTACGTTTCAAGGTGCGTAGATTCCAAAACTGCAATGTCCGTCCGCCGTATTATGCATACTCGATTTTCACCAAGGAGTGGAAAATTGAGGTTCTACCAAATGTTCAGTTCCCAAAATTCATTTTTTATAAGTCAAAAACCTGGGAAATTATCTGAAATCACCATCAATTTGTATAAAAGTGTTAACAGGTGAATCAAGACAATGAAATGGCACTCTAAATGATCAAAGATAATTCGAAAAAAAAAGAAAAAAGGAGCGCAATTTGTGTTTTTGAGGGGTGTGATTTATCGGCCCGGCAAAATAGAGGTTACTCCCTACATAAAAGGCGGGCATAACAGCTTTTAATTCAAACACACGTCCAAAAAATACTTCGCACATCAAAAAAGGGGATCGCACGGCTAATTTGGGAGACGCCCGTCTAATAAGGTGATTCAACGTTCAAATTTGTTATTGCCCTTCCAGAAATTGATTATAACGGCAGAAGAAGGATTCTCACAGTAGAAATGTCCAACTCCACATCAATAGCTGTGCAAAACCCCTTTTTTGCTGTGCCAACCCCTTTTCTGATGTGTGATTGAATAATACGCTGGTATTGATCACCTATTTAGCCGTGATTGGAGTCAATATTGACGTTTACTTTATGCTGGGAGTTTTACTTTTTCTGAAGTGAAGATAATCTTTTTAGATGGAGATTGGCAGAAGGGAAAATACCTTTTTTTGCCGTGCAGTTAAATATATCCCGTTTTTGAGTGCCAAAATTGGTGGAAACCATCAGAAATAGTTATTTCAATTACTGCGCATGAAAGAAGCAATAAATGAACAGCCAACATTTCTGTAGGTATGCCCAGTAGGATAATAAACCCATCTGACGAGGACTTTGCAGTGTCTTTTCAATGAGACTGATGAATAGTTCGTAGTTCTTTTCGTTGAATATCGCTTATTCGGCACAATACACGAAGCAACAGAAAACATCACTCAGAATAGCAGAATCAGTAGGAACAAATGACGCGTGTAAGCCCGCTGGGGTCAGGGGTTAAGTGTAGACGTCACCCCCCCCCCCCCCCCCACATTGCAGGGAGTTTTCAAGACAAAAATTTCCCTTTCCGAATACCTCAATAATTTTTTTTGCATATGGATCTAAAAAATAGACAACATCTGCACAAATGGGGGATGTAGGCTTTTTTGCGAATAACAATTGGTGACAACTGAATTATGGGAATAATAAAATAACGTAGGTATCCTAAAATAATGAGAAAAACTAAAATTTCTCATGATATCCTGAAAATAAAGACTGAGAGGAACTCAAAAACATATTTAGAGTATTGACTGAACGGCTGCGGTGATATTTAGATATATTGTGGGTATCTTCCCTTTCTCTACTGTTCAACTGTCTTCCCACTTAAGCCTTAAGAGAAGAGCCTGAGATTGCCTGTCTGAGCAACACATGTTTACTTAAATGATGTAGAAACTAACTAAGGATTAAGGGGACCAATGTACCTACTAACCTAATTATCAAAACATGATACAAGATTAAAACTGAAACAGGTATAATAAATTGTAATGTAAAAAGTTAAGGGAACAAATTTAAAATCACATCGGTAATTACAACGCACGTATTTTAAAAACTGAATTTTTTGAATTTACGATCTCTGTTTTTGATGAGCTGCTTGTACTTTGCGCTTGTAACTTTTTCTTCAACAGTGGAATCGTTATTAGTATTATCATTATCTTTTTTTTCAAATAATTTTCAACAGAAGTAGCAGAAAGTTTACACAAAATTTTCTTGTCAGTGAGATAGATACCTAAGCACCCGCACCACATTAAATAAATTAAACAGCAACGCTCACCAGCAGCGCACCTACCTAGGTGTAACCTATAGGTACCTTCGACTGCCGTATAAAACAGAAAGAAAGACATTTCGTAAAACTGAAACTTGCCATTCATGGTAGTGCCTATTGCGTGTAAACATAGAAGCAAACTACACCAAGCGTCGGTACTCAGGAAAAAGTTAAACAAATCACATAAACTATTCACAAGTGACACCTCACAACCTTTAGCAAGACCCGCAAATATCACAGCTGCCGATCACCCGTGAAAAGGGCAGGACAAAAGAAGGAAAATCGCATAATAATCGAAGAACCAGCGGTGAAAATGGGCAGTCCCAGTGGAAGGAGTGTTGAAGCCAGACACTGCTGTGACGCCACGAGGAGCCAGCCATGCAACTTACCGGCTCGTAGCTCAGGATGGCTCTGCTATATACTTACCTGTGCATGTCTGTACCGAACTACAAGCATAATGTCGGGTATTTTGACTTGAAATTTTGAAAGTACACTCAATAGTCTCCAGAATTTGCTGTGTAGTTTTTGGTGCCACCATGGCGCGCTGGCACCAGTGGTGCCACCTATCAAAAATATGTTTAGGCCTCCAGAATTTGCTTTATCTTTCTGATGCCATCATGTTGCCAGGGAAAGGCGCCACGCTGGCACCAGTGGTGCCATCTGCAGACAAATTTGTGTTTGGTATTTTTATGTTTTCCTGCACCTGAATCAAATGTAATACAACTTTCAAAGCTCTATCAATCATCCTTGCAGCGACTGGTAAATATTTAGCCATTAAACTATACGAAAAATCGCTATTATTGAGCATGATACATAGGCAGAATTTGAGCCTATTTTGCAAATTGCGTGAGGCACCTGGACAGTGGACCCACTAGTTTAAAGAAATCATTGAAAATTATATTTTTCTTTCCATGAAACGTCAGTAAAATGTCAATATCTCACCTTCAGGCAACGTTCTACAGCCAACTGTAAAGCTGATGGGGCTGACGTCACCATTTACACCAAAGGCCTGTACGTAGACTTTGTAATAGGTTCGCGGCATCAGGCCTGTCAGCACAGCAAAAGTTTCATTCCTGTATGGGGTCAGAGTAGTAAGTAAGTAAAATGTACTAAGAATGAATAAAATGTTGACAGTGTTAAAATGGACAAACGGTTAAGTGAAATAGATGGATGGAATGGGAACCTTACGGGAGGAAGCAGTTAACCACTTAAAAGTAGGATTCGAGGGGGAACGATGCGTACCTATGGTGGTTATGCACGAACCATCTGTAATTATTTTTCAGTCATGAGAATTTTGACGAATTCAGTAGTCCTAGGAGGCTTAAATACCATGGAAACTCGGGATTTATCATCCATGACACTCCAATCGTTTTGCATCCCACAAAACCCAAGATTTTCTAGCTATTAAGCCACTGCCACAATGTTGATTATACTAGAATTCACTGTTTCATAACTGATGCCTATTGGGTGTTTTCTACAGAACAATAGCCCGAACATCATCCAACTTTACACCCACAGCTATGCAATCAAAACTGGGCCACTGATTCGTGAGAAAATGATTACCTCAGACTCGCGAATGCGCAGTGGCTGGATCAATGATCAACCCGACCGTTCTGTAATTTATAGGGGACCACCTAGGAGCTACAATCCAACTACCCACCCAATTTCAGCAAAATCTGGTTCGTAAAAACGACGAAGAAGTAAAATTGGTTGGTAAGAAATCAGCACCTCCACGTGGTCCATCCCGGACATGCAATGCATGACCAACGCTGGGGAGACAGAACAGGGGGACCTGCTGATAACAAAGAGCATGCATGCAAGAAACAGCACTGGCTGTCAGAAGACGATTGTTATGGGCCTATGGCCTGGATACAATCGCATACCAAAAGTCATGCACACAGCAGGTTAGTAAGAAATTGATTACCATGGATTTCGCGTTTACGTATGCACAGTGGCTATACCAATGATCTAATCGTTCTGAAATTCGTAGGGGGTCATTTGGGAGCCTAAGAACCCACAAAATTTGAGCTAAACGGGCGATCCGCAGAGAAATTTAGTACCTCGGATTCGCGATGGCCGTACCAATGATCCGATCGTTTTGTAATTCATAGGGGACCACAGAGAGCCCAATCCCTAAAAATGTCAGCAAGATATCATACGAACTAGGAAGTGATGCATGTGGTAAGGATTTGCAGACACACCGACAGTACGACACTGAACAAAATTTGTTTAAACGTGGATATTTTTTCCACTCAAAAGCGGAAGCAACACTACCGGACATCAGCTACCTCGGCAGACTAGGAAGCAATATAGTACAGAGGCGTCAGTACATAAATGTACATATGTAGTTGTTCTCATAATTCTATTTCAAACTATTCAGAAAACATAAAGTAAAATGAATAGATACTAACGTTTCCAACATCTGGGGAGATGTTTGACCATTCGAACGCATCAGCATGAAGTAAACGCGGAATCGTACAATGCTGCGATGGGGTTCCTTTGGGGGGAACGCCCATGTGACGTTGATCGAGTGCTGAGACGATGGTGAAGCATCCAAATCATTAGGAACTGGAAGTGTTGGCTTGCGAGTGAGTAGGCTGTCATGGAGGTACCTGATGAGGCAGGACTCACCATCGTAGGGCCCTTGGAATGCTTGGACTGACACTTCATACCATTTGGACGGCACTACAAATTAAAGTTACGGTAAGGAAATCGTAAGTGTTTTAATTATCAAAATGGAAAGGAGAAACAAGGAAGGTGCCGAGAAAGAGAATGGACAATCACTAAACGGCTACTGAGAGGCTTTTGTAGTGCTTTAGGTAATACTTCCGAGTCATTCTGTGGATGAACGATGGCAAACGATCAGGGACCTAATGATTGATGTTTGGAGTTGCCAGAGAGCCACAGCAGCAGATCTGTACAAGTTCTGCGTACCACACCTAACACCTTTACATGTTAATGCTAAACTATTAATTCAGCGTTGGAAGAATAATTTGTACCTACACTCAGAAACAATTCATGTGAGTTAGAAACATGTAGATGATAACGCTCGTAGTACAGTCCTACAAATCAGCTGTTGAAGCTGTTTTCAAGGAAGCGTCACAGTGACGGTGCCCTTAAGCTAGCTTCACACTTGCGAGGTTTCACACGGCGCGGTTCAGATTCGGTCGATTTAGCGCGGTCGCCACTTCATGCCACCACGGCTCGGGGGGGCGAGCCGTGTAATCCGGCGCCTCTTCGGTTCGTACACGGGAGAGGTTCGGCAAGGTTTCTCGGTTCACACATATCAGGCGACCGCGCTAAATCGACCGAATCTGAACCGCACCGCGTGAAACCTCGCAAGTGTGAAGCTAGCCTTAGGCTGCCCATCCACTGGACGCGTATTCGCGTGAAGAGGCGAAGAGGCCAATTCGCAGATTCGCCTCTGCCTCTTCCCGCGAAGGAACCCCGTCTACTGGATGCGAATTCGCGTGAAGAGGCGTCTTAACCATACTTCGAGTTTTTTCGGTACTAACGACGGACGTCTCCAACAATGCCGTTTTCGCAATTGTGTCAATTATATGCACTAGACAGTGCATTTATATTAAGAAGAAGGCGTGAGGCCAGTCGGGGCATCAGGGAAGAATGGGTGAAAGATATTTTCGTCCAACGGCAACTGTTCGGGGAATGGAACCACCTGCAGAGAGACCTATCCCAAGAAGAATGTTTCAACTATTCCAGTACATACTTTCAAGAATTAAGGGCCGTCTGGATCGAATGTCGAATTTCAGGGAAACAGTTTCTTCAGCACAACGCCTCGCAGTCACCTTGAGGTAAGTTCACTGATTGTGGCAAAATAATTTTATTTATTTAAAACTTTAATTCAAAGGAAGTATATTAATTACCATTTTCAATTAAAACCAAGCGAAATAAACGACAAAATACGAAGAAATAAACATAACTGAAATAAAAGGCGTAATAAACATAACTGAAATTAGGTACTGAAGATCAATTAAAACCGAGCGACATGAACAACGAAATCTACACGGGATCAAAATTATGGTAAATATGCTGGAGGCTGGTAGAATCACTCATTTCTTGGGAAACGGATGAAGCAGATGAGCTCACTGAAGGGTAGTTGGAATTACAGTATTGCATAGACTGGGGTGCATCACGGGTAGTGTATTTCATTACCACATTCATAATTTCCATTCGAGCTTGCAGTTTATGCTCACTCGAAATTTTTCGCAGAAACGGCAGCAAGCTCATCAAATACTGGTGGTCATCATCTTTCGCTTCACTAGAAGCCTATTCAAATAATGAAAGCTTTTGCCTCTCATGATCCAAAAACTTTTCATCCATCTCATCCTTTTTTTTCTTTTTTCGGTCGCGTTTTAGAGGACTTTTGAATTCTCTTCGTTTCAGTGTTGAGGTTTCCACTGCCTCACCCTCTTCTTCTGGACGCTCTTCATTGTTTCCGTGATATTCAATTTGAGAAGCCTCAGATTGAGACTCTTAGTCCAAATCGTCAAGTGAAACGGGAATGCTTGTTTGTGTATCTTTTGGTGCCATGGTGTCAGATAAGAATTCCATTTGTGCGAAAAAAGTCCAAGGTTTTGATGAATCGGCGCCTTCCCCTGATTTTCCCGTCAAACATTTCTTTAATTCTTTCCTGAACGTGTCCCTCAACCCTTTCCACTTCTTCTTAATATCCACGACTGTAACAGAAAAATATCCAAAGAAAATGAAAGTAAGTTACGAATCTAGGTGATCCTTTTGGTTTATTATTCTGTGAATAATATACCGATGTAATCGCTCAGCAAAAATTTTTTATAACACCCCCTCAAAATTTTTTCTTTTCCGTAGTTCCGTTTTTCAAGGTGCGTAGATTCCAAAAATGCAATGTCCGTCTGCCTTATCACGTGTACCGGCTTCATTTTCGGTCTAAAAAATTCGTTCTTTTGCAATCATGCTCCATTTGGGCCCTAGTTGTGTCCCGAAACTTTGCAGCCCGATCGGAATATACCCAGGGGTGTTATGAGTGAAAAATATATATATATATATATATATATATATATATATATATATATATATATATATATATATATATATATATATATATATATATATATATATATATATATATATATATATACTCGGCCCTTCCGGCCTCGCCAGGGGGCAAGCCCCCTGGACCCCCGAAGGGGGCTCCGCCCCCTCGGAACGGCTTCGCCGTTCCTCACCCCCGAAGGATGTGTTCTTATACTTCGTATAACAAAGGAGAATTTGCTATGCAATTTACCCCCCCCCCCCCCCCCCCCCACACCACCAACACACAAAAAAATAATTCTTTATCACATTCCTCTTTGTGCTCATCTTTATCACGTTCCTCTTTGTGCTCATCTTTATCACGTTCCTCTTTGTGCTCATCTTTATCACATTCCTCTTTGTGCTCATCTTTATCACATTCCTCTTTGTGCTCATCTTCATCACATTCCTCTTTGCGTGACGCGTTTTTGTGACAGGATATTGTGACAGGACATTTTTTTCACATGACCCCCGGCGTTAAAATTGCATAGCAATTAATATTATGTGTGTGTGTGTGTGTGTGTGTGTGTGTGTGTGTGTGTATAGGTACTTTTGGTTTATTATTCTGTGAATAATACACCTATGTATTCGCTCAGCAAAAAATTTTTATAACACCCCCTCAAAATTTTTTCTTTTCCGTTTCAAGGTGCGTAGATTCCAAAAATGCAATGTCCGTCCGCCGTCCGCCGTACGCCGTATCACGTGTACAGGCTTCATTTTCGGTCTAAAAAAGTCGTTCTTTTGCAATCATGCTCCATTTGGGCCCTAGTTGTGTCCCGAAACTTTTCAGCCCGATCGGAATATACCCAGGGGTGTTATGAGTGAAAATGTGTATAAAAATAGGTACTTTTTGCGTTTTAACAACATGTTAGTAACATGAGCTTTTGAGGTATCTTTTTCCATGTTTTTGAGGACGAGAAGACCGAATATGAAGTCGATTTTGACCAAAGACGCGGAAATTGAGGTTTTACCAAAGGTTCAGCTCCCAAAATTGGTTTTTTGAGTCAAAAATCTGGAAAACTGTCTGAAATCACCATCCATGTGTACAATAACATTGGAAAAAGTGTAAACAGGTGAATCAAGACCATTAAATGCCACTACCAATGATCAAAGATGATCTTAAAAAAAAAAAAAAGCGTCCCTATTTCATGTTTTGGGGGCCAAAATTGGTGGAAATCATCAGAAATAGCTATTTCAATCATTCCGCATGAAAGAAACAATACATTTAACAGCCAACAAAAATCTCTAGAACTCCAATAGAATAATAAACCCATGTGACAAGGACTTTGCAGCGTTTTTGTGTATTGGTAACACGTTAGTAACATAAGCTTTTGAGATATCGTTTATCTTGTTTTTTAGGGCGAGAATTCCGAATATTAATTTGATTTTGACCAAAGAGTGAAGAATTGAGGTTGTATTATATAGTCTAAAATCACCATCAGTTTGTATAATAACACTAGAAAAAGTGTCAACACGTGGATCAAGACAATTAAATGGCACTACCAATGATCAAAGATAATTTGAAAAAAAAGACCGTACCTAATTCGTGTTTTGGGGCAAAATTGGTGGAAAGAGATAGAGGTGGATATTCCACATGAAAGAAACAATAAATGAACAGTCCAATAGAATAATAAACCCATGTGACACGGACTTTGCAGCGTTTTTATTATTCCTGTTACACATACCTAGCGACCGGATCGTCTTTCATCACATTGAGCTATTAGAGAGTTTTTGCAACACACTCACGACGAAACGAACGAAACGAAAGCAGTTCTGCGCCTGCGCACTTAAGACACCGAAAAGTTTGACGAACCGTGACGACGAAAAATACCGGGATCTCGCGGTGTCAGCTTTCGTCGTGTTGATATGACGAAACGTAATTTAACCTTACCTCTGTATAACGCTACCTACCTTCTTCTGTTTTCCTTGGAAAATAAAAATGTTGAGCGTCGTTATTCACAGCTGCTTCTTGGCGTCTTGGCAGACTTGACGACATGTGTGGACATAGATTTGTATTAACCATGGAGTAAAATGGATGAAAGAGAGGTTGACATAACGTTAGCGTGACTCCACCAGCCGGTAGACGCCAAAGCTGAACGAAAACTGAACCAAAAAAGGTTAGCATCTGACTTCGGTCGCCCTATCCGCCATTTCCGTTTCGGTGTCGTTTTCCGTTTCGTTTCGTCACGAGTGTGTTGCAAAAACTCTCTAATCTTTCCGGATCTCCGAAGTGACAGTTGGACGAATCGTTCATGAAACTTGTCAAACGATCTGGGATTGTTTGCATGATGAACATATTATACCCTTTCCATCTGGTGAGCAAACTGACCACATTGTTTCTGAATTTTGGCAAAAATGGAGATTTCCTAATTGCGTTGGGTGCATCGACGGCAAACACATCAGAATCAACAATCCAGCTCATTCGGGAAGTATGTACTATAATCAAAAAGTTCTTTTCAATTATACTGCAAGGACTAGTGGACGCGAACTATAAATTCATCTGCATTGATGTCGGAGCGTACGGGAAACAAAGTGATAGCGGAGTTTTCGGAAATTCAAGATTGGCTACAGAACTAGAAAGAGGTGCTCTGAAGACGAACATTTTGAAGACACTGCCTGGTACCGATATGCAGGTCCCCCGTGTAGCAATTGGAGACGGAGGATTTCCATTGAAGCCGTATTTATTGCGTCCTTAGTCCTAACCCCTTGAGGGGATTGACTCCCGAGCAGGAAAACTACAATAAACGTTTATCGCACGCAAGGCAAGTTGTCGAGTGTGCTTTTGGTATAATTTCCCACAAATGGCGAATTCTACTGAGGGCCATCGATGTCAATCCCGGGAAAGCAGAGCACATAGTGAAACGTATTCGGTTACTGCACAACATAATCATCGACCAAGAAGGTCCCGTAAAGACGATTCTGGGAACTCCACCTTTGTCTCGTTCAACGTTCACTACAGGTAGGGCTACGAACCGTGGCTCACAATCTTCAATGCAAGTGAGAGAAACTTTCAAAACTTTCTTCTCCCGTCAAGATGTAAAAACGACTAATACATTCCATTCTCATGATACGTAAATTAAATTTTTACATTAATTAACTAATTTACCTAAATACAGATGAAAAATAGAAGGCGTTTTATTACCTGGCATCTTCATTTGATTTCCAATTGCATCCCACAATTTGCACTGAATATTACGCATGTGGTACTGGGACAGTTTTTGATCCCACAGGGGTGGTCTCTCCTGCACCAACACTATTAAATTGTCAATATCCATTGCGGATTCGCGTGTGTTAGCACGCCTGGAAACAAACTGGCTTGGTTTTCTTCGCCTTCGCCTGACTTCGCGCGAAGGTGGCGCTCGCAGTGGACGGGGGCCTCGTAACAAACATCGTGTTTGATAATAGGCGAACTGTTCGCGCGAATTCGCGTCTTTCGCCTCTTCACGCGAAGGTGGCGCTTGCAATGGACGGGGTCTCATAACAAACATCGTGTTTGAATAAAGGGCGAACTGTTCGCGCGAATTCGCGTCTTTCACGTCTTCGCCCCTTCGGGCGAATTCGCGTCCAGCGGACGGGGTCTCATAACAAACATCGTGTTTGAATGAAGGGCGAACTGTTCGCGCGAATTCGCATCTTTCGCCTCTTCGCTTCTTTGCGCGAATACGTGTCCAGTGGACGGGCAGCCTTATCTAGGATGACCAATCGATCTCGGTTGTACATGGTCAATGAATTTAAGTCAGATCAGCACTAGCAAACCGCAACATAGGAAATACAGACCAAGACCGTTTTCTTTCAACCACGTTCAAACCAGGGCTTTGCAGGGAGCCAGGATGATCAGCGTTCAGGAAGAGCACTTGGGTTCAACTATTCTATGAATAAGTTCACCAGACTCACCTGAATGAGGAATCAAGTAACTACGTTCATTTGGAGGAAAAGTAAGTTGTTTCGTATCGATGTCAACACTATTTCTGAAGGTAAGCTTGAAACCACCAATGGAACTGTTATTTCCGTACTTCCAGATCACCTAAAATCACGAGAAAGTTACCAAAATCAATATAAAGTTCACAGCAAAGGTTACATCAGGATTAAGGCAAAACCAATGAATGTGCAAGACGGAGATTACCTCAATTAGAGAAGAGTTGACGGAGTAAAGTTGGACGGATGGAGACTGCAGAGTAGACGATTTATCTTTAGGAGTGGATACTGTCACCCATGGCGCCTGATTGTCGTTGAGTTCAGGCCAGCCGAGCGAGGTGGCACCGATGACCCTTACCACGTAATCGTTTCCCCCTTGAAGGCCTGCACAAATAAATAAAGGATTGACAAGAATTCATGACGGAGCTTAAACATTTAATCCCCCAAGTCCTCTTCTTGGGGGATTAAATCCTCTTCTTGGGGGATTAAATCCTCTTCTTGGGGGATTAAATCCTCTTCTTGGGGTCCTTTCTTGTTCAAGTCCCTAAAATTTATGGGACATTTATACTGGTGAACATCCTCATGTTTCCTAATCCAAACAAAGTATTTTGTAATCAACTAATGAAAAAATTGCCGAAGTTGGATGCTAAGGTTGTCTTTTTACCAGATATCACATAGTTGTACGTCCCACCAGGGACTACATCGAAATAGGCAGAGGTCTGAGAAGTTTTCTTCCACTGGATTTCATAGGAGACGATGTTTCCCCTTGCAAGGGCTAGAGGAAGTGAAGTCCACTCAACGGTAACACAATGCGGACTGGTCGTTGTCACTGAGAGTTGTGGCGCCCCTGTAGGAACTGAAACATTAAACGTGTTTTGGGGTTGAATCCACCATTAGAATATGCATTGAATCAATTTGAGATTTTACGACATGGTCTTCATTTATAAGAAGGATTAGCCGAAGTAGGATTTCAAAACAAACTGTTAACAGATCTGATTTCTAGTATTAAGAAAAAAAAACCGCAACAATTTTCTTGTAGAAAAAAGGCTTACCTGCTTCAGCTGTTTTACATATCACTCGTTTGCTTTGCTCACTAGCTGATTTACTGCTATACGATCGTATGTAAAAAGTGTAATTCGTATGAGGCTGTAGTTTATCCACGACGTAGTTGTCATTGAGCGTTACCTCTTTCCCTTCATCGCCACCATCTGTGGATTAACAGAGAAACAATACTGAGGCTTAAAATTTTGGGTTTCACAACAGTTGATCCCAGTCCTGTAATCCACAATCTAGACCAGATGTTCGAAATAAGGGTTTTGGCAGTAAATGTAAATGTAAAATAGTTTACTGTACCTAGGGCTGTTGCCCCTCATAGTGAACATTATTTACAAGCAGTTTCACCAAAGTTTTTAAATCAAGAGTTACCTGGTTCCCTGGATGGAACCAGACCTATGGCCCAACTAGTTAGCATTCATACAGCTGTTCTTAGGCTGAGGAAAAATGGATAAACACGAAATACCAGAAACAAATTGTTGTAGATGCAAACCTGCCAAGTTTTTTACATGTGACTACTCGTATTACACTGTTACTCCCAGAAATAAAGAGTAGGTAGCTATCTGTTTTCTGGGATCTGGTGTTGATTACTTTTATCGTAGTCATAGCTCAGTTTCAGCAAAATCAAGTGTATACAGGATTGTGCATGGTGTTTTTGTGTGAATAACTTTGAGATCGTCATTGATAAACGGTAACTCACCCTAAAGAAGTAGTTTCATAATCCATGAAAAACACAAGAAGATCCTGGATCAAGCATTGGTGAAACGACCTATTTGTTAGATCGGTGGGTTAGCTCATGTATCTGGGTTAAGACCAGAAGAAAATACTGTCCTTGGCAGAATAGGTCTTGTTAGAAAAAAAAATTCAGAATCAATTTACCTGTAGGAAAATAGTGGACTGAGAAAGCCTTCAAATCAGATTTGACAACTTGATTCCAAGACAGTGCGACTTGGGCTGAGGACAAAGTTCTGCACTTCAAGCCGGTAGGGGGCGCAGGTTGGTCGATAGAGCTGTTGACGACCAGCCGTCCAGCAGCCCAGGCTATACCAGCAAGTGATGTGGCAAAACATTGGTAGACACCGGTGTCCTGCGTCACGACAGCACCCAACACCAACTCCTTGGCTCTTTGCTTGATACGACCTGAAACAAAGTGTGCTACTTCATGAACAATCAATAATAATGATGAGGGTTCCACTCCCTAACTACAAATCCTCACTTTACTAAAACTGAAGACCAAAGAAACAAATTTCGAAAAAATAAGACACAATCAGTGGTTATACAACTCACCATTAATATGTAGTTTAGTTCCATCTTTGTACCAAACTACATGCGGCGTTGGCACACCACGCACCTCGCACTCAATGCGTACTGTTTTAGCGGCAGGGAAAACTTGCGATTTAGGTTTTTCTACTATTAAAGGAGGAACTTCTACTTCCACATTTATAACCTAAAAATAATGGAGCAGATTAAAACATTTTTGATAACAAACGCTAATGTTAAAAAACATGGTAATCAAAGGAAATTTCCAATGAGAGGTATGACTTCCGAATTTCGGACGAACTTCGATATCAGTCTAAACTGTATACTACAAGGTGGAACAGAGCGTCTGCAGCGACGTACATCTACCATCAAAAAGAAGAAAATTAAATAGTATCCCTCACTTCTCCCCACCTATTCCCAGCTCTTCAGAACATATCTGCAATAATAATATTATTTTAAAACGAACGACAACAAGTCGTATCTGCATTACTGTCCGGAGATATGAATTTACTATCAGCTGAGCACGAAAGGTTTAGTTGTTGTCAACTGTTTCTTACAAGTAATAATAACCTTGTATTCAAAAGCTACGAATAAGCCATAGTTTTTCTATTATGGAGGAAGAAAAAGTGTGAATGTAGGTTCGCAGCTAATGAACAAAGAATGAGGAAGAGATGAGATCAGGAGTGAGAAAATGTTGCTAAGTGTTTCCAGGGATAGAAAAACTTCAAACGCCCCTTCTGAAATATTACTTTTTCCAACACAACCTTCTCGTTTTCGCAAGACCTACTGGATAAAACTGAATGATTTTGTTGGCAATGAGGGTTTCGCTTGATTGTTTGGTCGATTTAACCAGTCAGTGAAGTCGATTTTTCTCTGATAGCTTTGCGGTACCATATCTCATCAGCACTAAAATTCTGACTGTGTAAACAGAAAATTCCTCTCGTCCGGATATTCCAAATGTTATAGTGACCAAATGGAAACCACCAAAATAATGAGGTAGGTAAGATAAATAATGAGAAAATTACCAAGGAAAAATGTAAGGGTGATTTTGTCTGACCCTTACGAGCACGAAAAATGGTGCTTTTTGGAAACTTCATTTCCTAAAGAATCCAGTGGTAACTAAGAGTAACGTGTTTATTATTACTTCAAGTGGCCTAATTACAAATTATGTGGAATTATACAATGTCGCGAAGCACTGGGTAAACCTTCCGAACCCCCTTAAATAATAACAAACTTGTTTTCATACAGCCAACCTTCAAATTGTGCTATCAAACTTCAGAATTCGACAGCACAAATATCGTACAAAATCAACATCCATGATCATATTTCGTACGAAATTCTTCCAAAAATATCCCAATTCTTCTTTAAGGAATTCAGCAAAACTCCAAAAGGATGTTCAAGGACTCACTGTGGAAATTTTAGATACGTTTCCGTTGATAGATTGGGTGGCGACACAGGTGTACTTTCCACTGTCTCCTACATCGACCCGATCAAAAGTAAATATATTAAGGCCATTATTTGAATCTTGATTTTTGTTTCTAGTAGCACCATCTGAGAACATGAAAAACATTCATATTGTACATTTATTAGAAGTATAAATAATTTTATTTTTGTTCAATGCAATGTACTTATCGGAGAGAACAATATTATACACTCGTATTATTCCGAAGAAATGAGGAGTACCCATGACTTCCGTTTATATTTTTAAATGAAAGTAGGTTCTATTTTAATAATTTTGAGACCAACTGCACTCTCCTACGATGGATAGTTATTTTTCTATGAGTTTTAAAGTTTGGGCAACGAGTGACATCACACTGGGCAAGGGAGTACCGCCTGGGCGGGAGGGGTGCAGTGCGATGACGTCACTCGTTGCCGAAACTTTGAAACCTCTCAGAAAAAGAACTATTCATCGTAGGAGAGTGCAGCTGGTCTCAACATCCTTAAAATGGAATCTACTTTCATTTAAAAACGGGAAAGTAACATAAAAACGGAAGTCGTGGGTATTCCTCAATGGGTGAAAAAGTGAGTACCTGGCCGAACATGAATCCACTGGAGGTTAGGCCTAGGAATCCCAGAAGCAGCGCAAATTAAAATTTCTCTTTGGCCATGGCGGAGTAGGCGGGGGTTAGACTCAGCTCGAGCCTCCGGCGTCAGAATTGCCAAGGTTTGCACTGTCTGACTAACCACTGCCACTTCACCGGTGTGGCTAATGCGGTTTTTGTTTATTAAGGCGTTTGCGGCAGAGCATCTGAAACGGATACAAATTTTTGTGATCCAACGGAACCGCAGCGCATTATGGAGTTGAGAAGTGATACACGTTCATTACAATAAAGAACAATATAATTTGTGTCAGGAAAATACACAGTACGCAAGGTAAAGACAGATAATGCCATTGACAAGGAAGCGCCAAGGATGGTCATTAAGATCATAAGTCGATGTGTGTGTCAACGATCCATAGGTGCCGCCAGGTAGTAGCCCTAAAACGGTCTTTCGCTCTCCATAAAGCCTGACGACTTGATATCCACTTCCTTCTCTTTTCTTTTTCGTCGTTTTAGTGGTTCAGTTGTATCAGAAATCTGACAGTCTAGTAAGTAGCATAACTACTAACTGACACAAAACGCTGCGAAGTCTTTGTCACATGGGTTTATTATTCTATTGACATACCTACAGAAATGTTGGCTGTTCATTTATTGCTTCTTTCATGTGCAAGACATGGAAAACGATACCTCACAAGCTCATGATACTAAAACACCAAAAAACCCTATTTTTACACACTTTTTCACCCGTAAAACCCTTGGGTATATTCTGATCGGGCTGCAAAGTTTCAAGACACAACTAGAACCCAAACGGAGCCTGTGTGCGAAATAACGAATTTGTTAGACAGAAAATAAAGGCAGATATGGATAATGGACGAACATTGCATTTTTGGGATCTACGCACCTTGTAACGGAAGAAAAAATTTTGAGGGGGTGTTCGAAAAATTTTTTGCTGAGCGAATACATGGCAGGATGATATTACTGCAACCAGAAACGTTGGCGAGGCTACTGGAACAGTTATTTTATGGCACGATGGCATTAGCCATCCAATTCATATAAATCGCGATAGGGCGGAGGGAGCATGATGGGCTGCTGGGAAAGGTTGGAATAGTTCTACAAGGCTATGCACGGAGTTTTTCACTCCTACCGGATTATGATAAGGGATATACGAACTGATTTAATCTACCTAGATGTTGTTCTAATGAATAAAACGTTAGTATAAAATCAAGAAATAAAGAATAGTAAATTATATGAAATAGGATACTTACTTGTAAGATCCACTATCCTCTAATTTCACGGCAGTTATATATAGCTCAGACTCAGTTATGAAGTGTCTGAAAAATTACATAAAAAAGGAATTAGGCACGTAATATGAAGAGTTTGGAAACGGTGAAAAATATAATTGATTGATAAATGTCAACCATACACACTAAACATTGTATACCTTTTAGTGTTGTGCAAGGGTTCTCCATCTTTCAACCATGTGATGTTAGCCTTTGGCGTCGAGTCTATGGAACAGGAGAGCCTCAAGAGGTTACCTTCTGTGATAGTCGTATTACTAGGGCTTCGTGAGAACTCGTGAGCCATACCTGTCAAAAGAGAAAAATACTCTCAATCAATTAAACAAAGGGATAGAGGAACCAACGCAGTTTTTGATGGCAGTGGATTCTGAAATATCAGTATCCATGGAAGAACTTCAGTCTGTGGAGGGACCATAATTAATACTCAGGTGATGTACTTGGGGAGTTTCAATGTCTTCTTTTACATTTGAAATCACTCATGTAGGCAGGTAGGTCATATAGGTAGGCAGTGAATTCATTGCTTGATGTCTTAGGATACATAAATCAGGTAATATTACAATGACTGAATGCTAAACAGGATTTTATATGGTACCGCATGGAATAAATTTTTAAAGTCACTTCGGTAAAAAATAAGGGAGCATAAGGGTAAGATAATAAAGGGAGCGATTTGGCTAGTCTCTTGAATAATAAGCAACAGGGGACTGTACCAAAGAGCAATCAATCGTGAACTGTTTGATAGAACGTTTAGAATAGGTATATAATAATATAGCAAAAAATCACTCCAACATGTGCTACAGTGAAGTGCAAACCACACCAACAAGTACTAAATATACAAATAATTACCATAACATCGTCGGAAAAATGACGTAGTGGCGTATATTTTTTCCACCACCACAAACGGACGTAACTGCTAGTGAGGAAACTAGTGAGGATTAGAGTCACTTATCAGGGTATTATTATGAAGCTAATTCAAAAATAGGATTTTTGCAGTTACGTCCGTTTGTGGTGGTGTAAAAAAGATACGTCACTTTGTCATTTTTCCGACGATATCAACAGAGCAAAGTGAATCGTAGTAGCTTACTTGCTATAGTAACTCTCCTTGGGGTTGAGAGTATGGCGCCTTCCGAATTGCGAACTTTACACTGATAAACACCAGCGTCACTTTCACTCTTCTTTTTGTTGTGAACCACCTGAATGAAAATATGAATACTTAAGACGGAGAGAGAGAAAAGAGGGAGGTAGGAGGATAATTTACGGCTGAATGACCTTACTATAATAGGATTATTATTATTATAAAGCGCAACTCTTGCATTTCCAGGATTTCGATCAAGAATCCTTTTTGGAAGATGGTGATGAGCACGGCATGAATTCCACCTTTTAATATTTTGATGCAAATGTGGGATGCATTCGCATCTCAGAATAAAAACACACTGACATTCTTCTCTGGAACGATGTGAATTTGTGGAGTACTGTAGACCTGTAGACCAATGGACCTAGGCTGACTGCTAAGTAACGTAGTAAAACAATCAATTGGGAGGTTTTGAAGCTCAGGCCTAAACAGGTTGTATTAGAGGTGAGTAGTTCTTGATTGAACTACTCTTGAAGAACTAACTCGGCCAAATGCACTTCTCTTTGACGTAGTTCAGTTCACTGAACGGTCGTTCACTAGGATCACAGAGTAACAGAATCAACAACCCAGCGGCTAGCGATGGACGTAGGAAGAGGGGCTGAGTGAGTTAGTTCTTTACGTTTATAGTTCTTAGAACGATAGTTCCTTTAGTTCATTAGGAGTCATACAGATGGGGTGGATACTATATAAGGCGCTTATAATTATCCCAGAATGATACCTAGTTCCTTTAGTTCATTAGTCGTTCAGCTGGGATGGGTACTACATGAGGAGTCACAGAAAGGGAGTTCACGGAAACTAAGAGTTTGAGTCGTTCACCGTTCAGTCCTTCCTTCGTCAGGTCATTGACGTATCCATGCCAGGAGCCAGAACGATATAGAGTTCTAGTTCAATTTTTATAAGAATTGGAATGAACTACTGAAACTAACTCAAAAGACCTCTTTTCAAGGAGTGAACTAACTGAACTACCCTTACCCACCACTACGTTCGATAGTCACAGGACAAGATACATATAAAAGGGAGTAAAATCTTTACCGAGCACATAAACAATCAAGGTTGAACGAGAGTTTGTGCACTCACAAATGATGATCATCAACAGAAACGTAACTGCTACCTTCAAGAGGAAATTTGAGATTTTCATACTATCGGGGACTTGCAATGCTCAGATGAACATATTCAGGTGGAACAGAGCAGTAGGTACCATGTACATGTTATGGTGGTGTGAAGGGCCATAAACTAATTGCAAACATTCTGGCGCATCCTTGTCAAAGGAAAACTGGCTTTTCTATTTCCCTTGACAACTAGTGATGGGGGAAATCGTTTCTTAACCGAACCAGATCCTGATTCGCTCACTTCCCACTTCCTAGGATCTGAACATAATATACAAAATGAGTATTTCTTCTCAGACTTGCAAAGGTTCAATATACCGGTTTCCTCATTTTATCGGTCTTAAACAACAAGACCGGGTTAAACAACAGCAACTTAACTGCTTAACAACAATAATGAGGGCTGTGGATTCAACCTACACAGACGTAATTAAGTACTTTTATTTCAAATCAGATACTCGAGCCAGACTGTACGTACTTTCGAAATAACGAGAGTGGATCCATCCTCTGCCAGGTATTTTCTGGGGTCTCCTTTCGGTATGACGACGTCATTGTGCGTCCACTCCACGACTGCCGGTGTTGATAATGGGGTGCACCGGAGGGAGAGGCGGTGAGCGCGCACACCCACAACATCCCCTCCCTCCTCGATCACACCAAGGGTTAAATCTGAAAGTACAAAAATAAGGTAAGTACCCAAGTAAGTAAGTCAACTGAGTTGTTGAAGCAGACGCATCTTTCTTCAAATTAGAAGGGGGAGGGGGGGGGGGGGGTTGTTTTATTAACATTCAAAATTAATTTGTTCATTACCTACGGCCTATTTTTCCTGAAAGGATAAAGTGAAATTCATAAAACACAAGTTCCTTCTCACTATTATTATCAAACTTCCAATGGTAATTGCCCCATGTCATCTTCCAAAATCCAAAAAATTAACCACCTAATGAAGAGAAAAAAAAAGCTGCGTAGCCTCGTCACATGGGTTTATTATTCTGTTGGACATACCTACAGAAAAGCTGGTGTGGTGTCAGGAAGTGAGGTTTCTATGCAAGTGATTTCCATGCTCATTGTCGTGATTCCCTCTCAGAGTCCACTCCAGTAATATTGTGCCATTTTATCAAGTAAACGTGGAGAACGTCGAGCTGGTAAACAACCCGGGGTTTCCCCAACCGCCATCCGCCTCAACCGACTATAACGGCCGATTTTGGACCGGGGACGGGTGGAAAAGTCCCTATAAAAACAGCCCTTCTGGCCTTCTCTCGACCCCCTCTCTCGTCCTCTCACCCATATCCAAAGATCTCCCGCTGTTGGCGAAAACCGCGGGGAGCACACCGTAAAAAGATCACCTGCTGAATGCGAAAACCCGGGGAGTTAGCCTAAAGATCCCATAGGAGCCCATCCTACCACATCCATCATCTCTCTCCTGCTCCTATCCATTCGTGACTAACTCACGACTTTCTGGTGACCCCTATTCTCTAACCTACTGTCGTGAAAACTCGCCGTTCACAAGTGGTGAACGCACCTACGCGTTCACCACACTCACTATAGTATATTAAAGTATATTTTCATGATCGGCTGTCAGGCCAAGATGAGCAGCCAGTCGGGCCGCAATGGTCTGTCTTGTCTTCCGCCAAACTTGTATCCATACGATTATCAAGAACATGGAAGTACTGTCTGGCAATCTCCACACCAGAACTTTCCATTAAAACCGTGTTAGATTAGGATGCTAGGTATAATTTTCTACCGATATACCTAGTTCAAAATGATTTTTTTCAAAGTTTTTTCCCGTGGTCTATTAAAAAAAGTATTTTGGAATTTTTAAACTATAAAGTACAGTACCACCAACCAAAGTTAAGTACCACCAACAAAAAACGTCTGCCAAGTCGGGCACGCATATAGCATCTTCACCTATGTCACATGGACGTATATAATTAGTTGGCGGGTCCATTCGGTGGACAGATGGAGAAATGACGCGTATGGCTTTGAAATCGAGAGGTTCAAAAATGACAATACACTGCCAAGGTGATGGCACAGGAGCTTCCTCGTCACAATCAGAGTGACCCATTATAAAATAGAACAGACTCGGAAGCAAAATAACATTACATTACATTACATTACATTACATAACGTTAAATATACATATTACATAACATTACATTACATAACATAACATTACATAACATTACATGAAATATACATATTATACATAACATGACTTCCATAATACATTACGTCCATTATACATAACTAGCCTGACCGCTCGCTTCGCTCGCTATCCGAGATTCGCTGTACGCAGTATCGTGGAACCAACAAACGACGGAAAAATCCCATAGCCTACCGGGTATTTATGCCCAATTTTATCAAAATCCGTCAAGCCATTCAGGAGTTGACCATGGTCGACCATATTTCCGCTATGGTCAGGGAATTAAAAATGCGACGTTGCACAACTTGGGAGCCTACTGGATATTCGTGCCAAATTTGGTCGATATCCGTTGAGCAATTCGGGATTCGACCATGGAGGGGCCCATGGATGCGCTAAGGTCGACCGCGGGGGTAGTCCGAAGGGTCGATCGTAGATAGAATTTCACGTAGATTACGAATACGCGATAAAAAATAGGGGTTACCATTTCAATTAACGAAGTTGACCATGGTCGACCATAGTTCCGCTATGGTCAGGGAATTAAAAATGCGACGTTGCACAACTTGGGAGCCTACTGGATACTCGTGCCAAATTTGGTCGATATCCGTCAAGCCATTCAGGAGTTGACCATGGTCGACCATAGTTCCGCTATGGTCAGGGAATTAAAAATGCGACGTTGCACAACTTGGGAGCCTACTGGATATTCGTGCCAAATTTGGTCGATATCCGTTGAGCAATTCGGGATTCGACCATGGAGGGGCCCATGGATGCGCTATGGTCGACCGCGGGGGTAGTCCGAAGGGTCGATCGTAGATAGAATTTCACGTAGATTACGAATATGCGACAAAAAATAGGGGTTACCATTTCAATTAACGAAGTTGACCATCCATGGTCGACCATAGTTCCTATGGTCAGGGAATTAAAAATGCGACGTTGCACAACTTGGGAGCCTACTGGATATTCGTGCCAAATTTGGTCGATATCCGTTGAGCAATTCGGGATTCGACCATGGAGGGGCCCATGGATGCGCTATGGTCGACCGCGGGGGTAGTCCGAAGGGTCGATCGTAGATAGAATTTCACGTAGATTACGAATACGCGATAAAAAATAGGGGTTACCATTTCAATTAACGAAGTTGACCATGGTCGACCATAGTTCCGCTATGGTCAGGGAATTAAAAATGCGACGTTGCACAACTTGGGAGCCTACTGGATATTCGTGCCAAATTTGGTCGATATCCATCAAGCCATTCAGGAGTTGACCATGGTCGACCATAGTTCCGCTATGGTCAGGGAATTAAAAATGCGACGTTGCACAACTTGGGAGCCTACTGGATATTCGTGCCAAATTTGGTCGATATCCATCAAGCCATTCAGGAGTTGACCATGGTCGACCATAGTTCCGCTATGGTCAGGGAATTAAAAATGCGACGTTGCACAATTTGGTAGCCTACTGGATATTCGTGCCAAATTTGGTCGATATCCGTCAAGCCATTCAGGAGTTGACCATGGTCGACCATAGTTCCGCTATGGTCAGGGAATTGAAAATGCGACGTTGCACAACTTGGGAGCCTACTGGATATTCGTGCCAAATTTGGTCGATCTCCGTCGAGCCGTTTGGCCGTGCATAGAAGGACAGACAGACAGACAGAGCGCATGCGCAGGGCGAACCGCTGGCTCTATCATGTTGAAATTTATATGGGACCTCAATGGGCCCTACCCGCTTAATCCCTGAGAATTACATTGAAATTGGGTGAAATCTTTGGTTACTACGGCTGTAACAAGGAAATTGAATCTATTTCATGCCAGCGCATGCGCAGAGCGCACCGAGGGTCCGATCATGCTGAAATTCATACTGGAACTCACTAGGCCTTGTCCAAACAACCCTTGAAAATTTGAGCGAAATTGAATCAAAATTGTGAAAGTTATGCGTGTTTGTTGAATTTAACGTTAGCGCATGCGCAGGGCGTACCGCTGGATCAATCATGTTGAAATTTGTATGGGACCTCAAGGGGCCTTATCCGCACCATCCCTCAAAATTTGAGCTGAATCAATTCAAAATCGTGGAAGTTATGGCTGTAACAAGGAAATGCGGACAGACTCACAGACTCACAGATTCACAGACTCACAGACTCACAGACCCACAGACCGACAGACACGGAACCAAATTTGTTCAGTAGGCTTTGAAACGCAAAATGCAAGTGGAAATTTTGATTTCTGAAGACAAAAATTTTTTGGCTCACGAAAGTGAACACAAGGCTTCCGCTGCTTCGCAGACTCGGAAGCAAAATAGTAGGAATAGGAGCTGCAGTTGTACGATTAATGATAAGCGTAATAGGATTATTACAGGCATTCATATAGTGTTTTGAATATTGGTAGTATCATACCAATTCCGTGTTTGTGCATGCGCACCCGATTGTTACAGTATGAATTTGATGAAATCGATATGGAACCATCAGGGTACCTATCATTCTGCACCTACCCTTCAACAGATCTTTTCGACGATTTCTAGGGTAGTTATGAGCTTTACAAGGATTTCACGTTTGCGCATGCGTAGACGAATTTAAAAAACCACAGTCATGCAGCATGGCTATAAGAGCGAATTTTCGAAGTTTTCGGCATCTTCCTCCTCCGCCTAAAATTTTCTGAAAATTAATTTTCGGCCAATGTTTTCCCAACTTGATACCATACAAAATTAAAACAGGAGTAGTTTTGCGCAAAGCAAAATTTGGGGTGGAAGGAGGGGGAGGGGGAAATCAAAAATGTTTTGAATACCAGAAGAGTAGGTATTGGGTACGTAGGTAACAAATTTTTTGTTCCATTTTTTGCCGAGTAACACCTCGGTTTGTAGATTTTCCAACGCTGAACACGATGGTGAAGTCAGAATTGCGATATCCCATTCCGTTATCAGATTAGAGCAGACGAACCAGGAAGAACATCTCAAGAAATAACCACGTTCCTTCATCTTCAAAGTGCTCCAGTTTGAGAACGGAATGAGATATCGCAATTCTGATTTCACCATCGTGTTCAGCGTACAAAAACCTTTAAAATGAGGTGTCACTTGTCAGACTTTTTCATTTTGGGAATTTATGGGTAATTCCCCCCCCCCCCCTAAAACTCCCCAAAACTCCCCCTTAGGGTGACTCGATTCTGCCCATCTTCGAACTTAGCCTGTCGATTGCCAAGACAGATTTTTCATGCAAATTTGAACTTTTTATCTCAATTCTTTCGAGAGTTATCGTCTGGAATGACACATACATATATAAATATATATATAAATATATATATAAATATATAAATATATAAATATATATATAAATATATATATATATACATATAATTTTTGGTGTCTTTCGGCAGGGAATTCAGGATGGTCTGAAACGGATTTTGGTATAAAAATCTTTCGGAAATTCGAGTTTTAAAAATTTTGGACCGAGAACAATAGCTTCTTTTTCTTCGAAAATTCGCTAAAATGAATTTGATATTGGACCACCTGTGGCCAAACCCGTACCTAACATCCGAATTTCAACTCATTACGACCATTATTTCGTATAGTTTTGCCCGGGAAAAGGAACTGACAGACCGACACGTATGTTCCTTCATGTCTGAAACGTAAAATGCGAGTGGAGATTTTCATGTTGGAGGACACAATTTTTTTTCGACTCTTGCACGAATACAAAGCTTTCCTACCCATGATAGTGAGGAAGCAAATAAAGAACAATACTTTGAAAAAAAAAAGTACGTCTGCAACCCTTAGGAATGTAATCAACAACCGCCTTCACAGCCGCAATGGTATTTTGGCTGTGCACACCTCTGCGTCGGGTTCCCCAAAGGCGGATCCTCGTAAATATCAACATGAGCGTGAATCAAGCGATAAAACTGCAGTCCCGTTATCAAAGAGAAAGGTAGGACATTTCAGACTCAAATCATGCGTTTACATGAAACCTATTAGAAAAAAAGAAAAGAATGCGACAACTTTACTGCAAAATATGAATTCATTATCCCCTAGTTGTGACCTTCGGTTGTGGAAATTACGAAAGGTGTGGAACTTTGAGTAAGGCAAGTTCTAGACGTATTTTAATTCAGATTTTGTTGCGTTTACTGACGAATAATACGAATCTCTTACAGCTGGGGTGATCAGAAGTCCTTGGGAAAAAAAACCGCTGCTAAGTCCTTGTCACATGGGTTTATTATTCTACTGGACATAGGTAGAGAAACTTTGGCTGTTCATTTAGTGTTTCTTTCATGTGCAATTATTGAAATGGCTATTTTTGATAGTTTCCACCGATTTTGGCCCCCAAAAACACGATGGCTCGGTTTTTTAAAAAGAAGATTATCTTTGATAATTGACAGTACCATTTAATTGACTTGATTCACCTGTTGATACCACTTCTAGTGTTATTATACAAATATGGTGATTTCAGACAATTTCCCAGGTTTTTTACACATAAAAAATGAATTTGGGGAGCTTAACCTTCGTTACAACCTCAATTTTTCACCTTCGGTCAAGATCAACCTAATATTCGGTCTTCTCGCCCTAAAAACCATGGAAAACGATACCTCACAAGCTCATGCTCACTAAAACCTCAAAAATCCCTCGAAAACCCCTATTTTTCTCCCATAACACCCCTGGGTGTATGCCGATCGAGCTGCCGAGTTTCGGAGCACAACTAGGTCCCAAATGTGTTTCCCAAATGCGGGCCCAAAATGTGTGCGGAAAAACGACAATTTTAGACCAAAATTTAACGAGAATTTAAAGCTGAAACGTCGTTAGAACCTCAATTATCAATTCTTTGGTCAAAATCGACTTCATATTCGGTCTTCTCGCCCCAAAAACATGGAAAACGATACCTCAAAAGCTCATGTTACTAACATGTTATGAAAACACAAAAGTACCTATTTTTATACCCATTTTCGCTCATAACACCCCTGGGTATGTCACTCACTTATTTCAAACAACTTTTTGCGGCTTTCGGGATGACGTGAAATGAAAACCAATCGCGTTCTTTATATATGAATATAATATTTAGCACGTTCTCGAAATAAAAGTTATCACATTAAAAAAAGATTTGTTACGTGACGCTAGCGTGACAGAAGTTTTACTGTGAGAGAGAAGCATCCATGTACGACTACCAGGGGTATCCATGTTGCCCACATCACTCCCCCTTCAGAAACAAACACCGTCCTTAAAAAAAAAATTCAACAAAAACATACCAATCACCAACCATAGAAAACATTTCAAAATCATATCCATAAAATTTTGTGAAACAATTCGTAAAAATCATCAGTAATGCGAAACCCTTTCAAGGAAGCGGGTTGGGAACTTCACAGCACGACCACTGTATGTGGTAGTCAATTGTGGTTCACTTTCAGCTGTTGAACTAGGAAACTGAGGTGCAGGAACTTCAGGTGGATGGACAGTTGGATGAGGCAAAATAGGCCGAATATCTGCAGAGCTCTCTGAGGGAGCCAGTAGAAATGCTGGTTTCAGGCGGTCAAGCAAAACGTTGACTTCACGGTTCTTAATCTGCAGCTTAAAGAATTTTTCGTTTCGAGCCAAAACTTTATGAGGCCCTTCATATGCAGGTTCCAAAGGCTTCTTGATGCGATCAATTCTTACAAAGACGTGGGTGCAGTCAGTTAAGTCCTTGTGCACAAACACGGTCTTTGTTGACGTTTGCTTCACAGGTACCGGCTTCAGTTGGCGCATGGTTTCCTGGAGTTGCGTGACGAAATTCTCTGTAGCATCAGTCCTATGGGTTGCAAGTTGACCGAGGAATTCACCAGACAACTTAATGGTAGTTCCATACAACATTTGAGCCACCGACACGCCAGTACTGGGGTTGAAGGCGGTTCGTAGTCCCAGAAGAATGGTTGGCAGTGTTTCTGACCATTTCACAGAACCGTTGGCTTTCAGCGCAGTTTTCAAGGTACGGTGAAGCCTCTCGACTATACCGTTACACTGAGGATGGTATGGGGTGGTCCGCTTCAACTCAATCCCACACAAGGCGCTGAGGAGCTTGAATAGAGCAGCCTCAAATTGTTTCCCCTGATCTGTGGTAATTGAAGAACATACGCCAAACCGAGAAATCCAATTTTCATAGAATGCTTTGGCGACGGTTTCAGCGGTTATGCTGGAGAGCGGTATGGCTTCCATCCAATTTGAAAAACGGTCAATGGCAGTCAGCAGGTGAGTGTTACATTTGATAGTGGCAATGGTCCAACTAGATCGACGTGAACAGCACAGAAACGTTCATCTGGCGGTTGAAATGTTCCAACAGGTGTGTACGTATGGCGCGTGTAACCTTGCTTTTTTGACAAGCTATGCAGGATTTAGCCCAATCACGAACGTCTTTCTTCAATTCTGGCCAAACAAAACGTGAAACCATCTGCTTGACCGATGAGTTGACGCCAGGATGACTCAAATTGTGAATTTGGTCGAAAAACGGCCTTTGGAATTCACGCGGAATGTATGGTCTTACGGAATTCGTCGAGATATCACACCATAAATTCTTCTCACAAAGCGGCAGTTCATAGCTTTTGAACTGCAAAGACGAATTTCCACTATTTCCAAAAGTCTGTGTCTTGTGCTTGAGCATCTGCAACTCTATCAAGGTCGATGGTGCTGATGGCTTCAATTCGTGACAGCATATCAGCAACCACGTTCGATTTTCCACTGATATGTTGAATGTCCGTGGAGAATTCCGAAATGTACCTACTGAAGTCGGCGTAACTGAAGTGGTGATGCTTTATCATTCTTCTGCTTGAATGCGTAGAGCAGTGGGCGGTGGTCAGTAAAGATGGTGAACTGTCTTCCTTCAAGCATGTATTTGAAATTCCTCACTGACTCATACACAGCCAGCAATTCGCGGTCGTAAGTGCTGTAGACTTTTTCTGGGTCTTTCAACTTTTTCGAGAAGAACCCGAGAGGTTTCCATTCTAGCTGTTGAACAACTCCACCAATTGCAAAATCACTAGCGTCTACCACCAAAGCCAGTGGGAGATCCGGGCTAGGATAAGTGAGCATTGTTGCATTGGCTAAATCAGTCTTGCATTTTTCAAACTGAGCAGCTGTTTCTGGAGTCCATGGTACTTTGCGTTTATCCCTTTTTCGAGCTCCTTTGGTGAGGTCATGGAGAGCAGCCTGAGCACTCGAAGCATCTGGAATATACTTTCGATAAAAATTTATCATACCTAGGAACCGTTTGAGTCCCATTCTTTGGTTATGCCATCAATGAGCTGCCCTTTCTTCAAGTCTACAAGGAGATTGAAATGATGCAAAAATCAGCACCTATTATGCCTTTTTTTACGTTCGCAACAATAAATGGCCAACTAAAATCACGACGGAGTCCTAGGTTGATGTTCATAACTTTCACACCAAAGGTAGGAATCTCTGTTCCATTGGCAGCATAAAGTTTAAAATTGGCGGTTGAGCTCTTGTTGTGGTGTCTTGAGACAGGTATTATTGAAACATCGGCACCGCTATCGACAAGAAGCTGCAAACCCGTTTTTTGTCAGTCACAAACAGGCGGAATTTGCGGCAGTGGGAGTGGTTCTGGTTTTTATCTGCAGCAGAAGTGTTTCTGCTGCAGGCCGGAGTTTTCCGACTGCTTCCAGGAGCATGGCGCTTCGCATTTTTCGGGCCTACACCGTTTTCCATATCTGAAGTGAAAAAAACAGTATTTTCCGTCTGGATTGTAGCGTCTGCGAGGACGACTACGGCTACGGCTTCGATTATCACGATCTTGATTTGAAGGACTTGAATTTCGGCTGCGAGATTGACGCAACGAAGAAACCTGCATCTCCAAGTTAGTCAGTTTTTCTAAAATTTCCTGGACGACGTCACCTGACGAGCTACGCTGGGGCTGAGTTGCACTAGTGGTCGAATTTTCATTAGACACACCATAAACATCGCGACGACGAGGGGCCATGTCAAAAACTTTATCGGCTACCTCAGCTAATTTTTCCAACTCCCCTTCTACAACTACAAGGACATTCCGAACTGATTCAGGGAGCTTTTCGAGCCACAATGCACGCAATGCCTTGTTAGAAAGGTCTGTTCCAGCGAGAGCTGTCATTTTTATGAGCAACTGACTAGGTTTATTATCACCTATTTCCACACCAGCAAGCAAGCGTTTAATTTGAACATCATCGCTTTCTTTGTAAATGCTCAGCAGTCGTACTTTTGCGGCAGTATATTTATTAATTTCGTCAGAGTCCAATATGTCCAGGATATCAGCAACGTACTTACGATCGAGCTGCGAGACTATAGGTAGTCAAATTTGGTGCTTTCCTTCCGAACCCCACTCAACATGAACTGAGCTTCCACTTGTCGAAACCATACGTCTGGACGATCTAACCAAAACGGCGGTATTTTAACAGTCACTTTATTGAGCTCCAAGTCGTCTTCCTTTCCATCAACGGGCTCAATTTTCCGAGTAGGATCAACTAGTTTCTCTTTTCCGTCTTCTAACGTCATTTTCACCGAATTCTAATGAGGAAATTGCGGTGACGAAATGCGGTAGGTACGATCGCGACGACGTTGCGACCCGCAGGCAGCGGATTATTAGCGATCGAAACAAAAAAATCACGTTGGGGTCACCAATTGTCACTCACTTATTTCAAACAACAATTTTTCTGCGAGAGAGAAGCATCCATGTACGACTACATTGAGTACCAGGGGTATCCATGTTGCCCACAGGTATATTCCGATCGGGCTGCAAAGTTTCGGGACACAACTAGAGCCTAAATGGAGCATGAGTGCGAAAGAACGAATTTTTTAGACCGAAAATGAAGCTGTTATACGTGATAAGGCGGACGGCGTACCGCGTACGGTGGACGGACATTGCATTTTCTGAATCCAAGCACCTTGAAACGTAAAAGAAAAAATTTTGAGGGGGTGTTATAATTTTTTTTGCTGAGCGAATACATAGGTGTATTATTCACAGAATAATAAACCAAAAAGGACTTTCCAACCCGTTGCCCTGCTGTCCTTCAGGCCCACTGAAAGGACGCCTAAAGGTACTTCCTTCCTAAAACGGTACTTCCAAAGGACCGCTCTGAGTTGAAAATAAATAATTCGCTGAAGGTTGTAAACAACAATTTCTGTTAATATACATTTTCCGGGGACGCCCTTAAAGATGCTAACTTCCAACCAGTAGATAACATTATTAATGCTATAAAGTTAAGGCTTCCCAAAATAGGTAGGTATGCTTACAAATTATTAAATGCTGACAGCGATGAAGACTTGTCAAAAGCTGATTTAGATCGACTCTTGATTTAGATTTTCTCAACTGTTCATGTTCAAAGACTGACATTTTGTTTGTTCCTAAGTCAAGTTGTATTATTTGCGTTCCTTTACTCAAGACTCCTCGAATCGACGTCGTCGGTTATGATGTCTTTTTTAATCATCCAAAATAAATGGTTTTGTGCCATACTTAACATCCAATGTCCGCAAAACATCAAAACTTGATCTGCATGTTAGAATAAGAAACACCTCAAGTGGTATTTACAACGGTCTCATCTAGGTATTCTACATTCCAGGTCCTACATTTCATTGTCGGAAAACATGGTCATCGTACTTATAGCCAATTATATGGCAAGGAACAATTGTCACTTGAACTGGTGGAGCCGTTTGAACCAGAAAAAAGCTGCAAATCCCTGCACAACGGTTCATTATTTTGTACGGAATACCCTTCTGTTACAGATCACAGCTCTCTGTACAGATAACCCGTCTATATAATATAATAATGTACTATTCTATACATATTATATAGATCGCAGACCCTCCGCAGGTTAGCACCTAACCCCGTACTCGTTACTAGGTGCCTACCTAAATCACGAATTAAATGTTGCTAAAATAATTCTGTCGATGACAAACAGTACCCAAAATGGCAAAAAGAAACGCAAATAATGAAGTTCTGAAGTGAAATTGTTGATGTGGAGTGAAAAAAGTTGCAAACGTACCTACCAACGAACTCCAGCCCCTTCTACGTAGATGGTATAATGAACCGTTGTGTAATAATTTACCATTGTGCAATAATTTACCCATCAATAATGCTTCAACGTTTGTTCAAGTTTCACTACCTACCAACAAACTCCAAAAGAGCCATCATTTTCCAAATGAAATAATATCACAGAACAACCAACTCTGGCCAATTCCCGATTCTTAGCGCGTCCCTGGTGATGCCATTTGGGTTAAATGTATACAATTTGAATTCATTCACCCTTCTGTTGAAATACTCGCTACTAGGTACCTACGAAAATCACGAGTTAAATGTTGCTAAAATAATTCTGTCGATGACAAACAGTAACTAAAATGGCAAAAAGAATCGCAAATAATGAAGTTCCGAAGGGAAATTTATGATGTGGAGTGAAATAGACGCCCCTTCTGCGTAGATCACTGTTTTCTGTGGTCAATACCTACCCTCGTGGTCAAGTATAATGAACCGTTGTGTAATAACTTGCCCATCAATAATACTTCAACATTTGTTCAAGTTTCAAAAGTACCTATCAACAAATTCCAGCCCCTTCTTGGTAGATGAACCGTTGTATAATAATTTACAGTTCTGTAATAATTTACCGTTGCGTAATAATTTACCGTTGTGTAATAATTTACCCATCAATAATACTTCAACGTTTGTTCAAGTTTCACAAGTACCTACCAACAAAATCCAATAGTCCATCACTTGCCAAATGAAATAATATCGTAGAACAAACAACTCGACTTCATACAGCCATCCTTGATTATAATCAGGTGCTCCCTAGTGATGATATCCCGGCCGGATTTATACCGTTTGATTCACGACCGTGTTGATGAAGCTTTTTGGTGCACACGAACGGCTGGACGTACAATGCTCCGGGTGGTCTGAAAAAATTGTTAAGCTCAAGACAAATTTAATAACGTAAAAAAATACCCTTCTATCGAAAGTTTTCAAGATACGGCGTTCTGAAAATTTCAACAACTATTTTGAACCCCTTACAGATGACTGACAGTAACGCCAAGATTCGAGGACCAACTAGACCCCGAACGGAACCTATAACCCGAATTTCGTCAATTTTTATTCATGGTAACTAAGAAAAGTGGTCAGTACCTCGTACGGCGGACAGACAGAAATTTTTTTATTGCATTTTCGGATTCTACATACCTTGAACGTAAACCATCAAATTTTGAGGGGGGGGGGGGGGGGGGGGGGGTTAGACGGGGTTTTTTCATGCTCGATTCCAATGGTCCATTATTGATATTAATAAACCAAAAAGACACGATGGGCTATTACCTATATTATTATAAGAAGGGATGTTCAACTGAAAGGTATAGCCTGTGTCTATACATGCATAATTATGGATTTGTCCTGTTTTTGGTTAACATGGTTATCCAGGTTTTTGAATGTCAGGGCTCAGATAGAGATCGCGGGAGTAGGGAGATGAACCTTCCTTGATTGATAGTTCCAACAGCGGTAAGTTATGGTGCTCGTACAAGAAAATGACGGAACAGTTGCGTAATGATCAACCCTGCTTCCCTATTGGGACCATACCATTATCGGAGAGCTAGGCGTCCGTTGGGATCACCCTCGTGGGTTCCTGCGGCTGGTGGGGAGGTCTAACCCCCTGACGGAGCCCCCAGATCCTTCCCGAAACCTCCTTCGCCCATCGCCGATTTGGGTTCACCACCTGCGGGACAGAACTGGGACCCCCCTCGGAAGAGGCAAAACAACAAGCTCCCTCCACCACAAACCTCGCTCTCCTAAATTCCCCTTTCACACTTGATTTGCTTAAATCACAAGTTGTTGAGGGATTAATTTCTTTTTCGCGTCCTGCGTTTGTCCCTTCACCAGCCCAATCAATTCATTCATATTCATCGGGTGCTTTCTTTTGTCAACAAGACAAACACTGAAAATATTGTTTCACAACGGTTTACTATAATTCCGTCTACTGCTCTGTACGCAATAGCCCTGCAGTGCTCATAACAAAGTACATTAAAGATCAGTCTTGAAATACACTGCCAAGGACATGGCACAGAAGCTTCCTCGTGGCCTGCACAGTATGTCACCATTAAATTTTCATACATAAAGATTCAGATTAATTAACGGATTAATTAACATAAAGATTCAGATTAACGGAATTATTTAACTGTTATTTAATAATAAGGGTACCTAATTCGAAGTCAGTATTCATGCTTTAAGATAAAGTAATTAGTTCTCGTATAGAACTGAGAACGCAGAGTCCCTATCAAATTTCAACTTCCTAGGGTGAACAGGAGAGAATTATTTAGCACATCAGCTGAGGAGGGTGCGGAGCCCATCATTTCATTCGTCAACACAGTGCCCCTTCCAGGTTTATAGTTCTATGGTCTGGAATGCCCGACGTTTGGAATGTACGTGGTGCCAGTGCCACGTGCCACCGCCACCGCTGATTCAATCGTGATGAATGCCGTATGGGAACTCAAGGGATCTTACCCGCATCATCCCTGAAAATCTCACCAAAATCCGTTCAAAATTGATGGAGTTATGACCGTAACAAGAAAATCTCGTTAGCGCCTCCGCAGAGACTAATAGGGGACCATCTAGCGCTAAACTCACACAATTTCTGAAAATTTGATTGAAATCGGATCAAAATTGTGGAAGTTATGACTGTGGCAAGGAAATGTGGACAGACGGACAAAGACACGAAACCAAATTTGTTCAGGAGGCCCTGAAACGCAAAATGCAAGTGGAAATTTTGATTTTGGAGCACAAAAAATTTTCATTTCGAAAGTGAAAACAAAGCTTGCTTCCGCTGCCTTGCAGACTCGGAAGCAATATTGAGGGCTGCTGCAGTTTGTTCCCCGAATGGTCAATTTTGTTGCTAACCCAGCTATACGTCACCACATGAATACACCATACATCAGGGTTGCTAAAACATCAGCCTCAAGTTCCAAAAATATTCACTCACACCATTATGACGTTTTGAGGCCGTAAAACGTCCACCAACACAAACCTCGTTTTCCAAATTTCCCTTTCACACTTGATTAGCTCAAATCACCAGTCTGAGGGATTTCTTTATTTTTCCGTAATAACTCGCCCACCTGCGGAGCGATTGTTTTAAAAATATCGCGACACCCGGCTAATGATTCATTATTTTTATAAGATATTTTCTAATGCTAACAACAAAATCTTCCACAGACGGTCTATTTTTTTTCTGCACAAAATCCTTCTGTGTAGCTGTGTGAATGTTCTATACGCAAGACCCTCCCATTTCATAAAACCATGCGTGATGTGAATCAGCAATAACACTATAATAACTGGCTGGTGTCGAAACAGCTTTTCGCTCATGTCGATGAATTAGTTTATTCGGTTCTAAATCCAGTCCCTGAACGAAAAGCTGATCGTACAAAGCTCCGAGTGATCTCAAAAAAAAAAAAAAACATACCAGAGGCGTCCGTATATATGTTTAAAATATATACATATATATTTTAAATATTGAAATCTATTTATGTTTGAGAAGTGGGTAGCCTAGTATCAAAGGTTTTCGAGCAATGGACGTTTTGGAAATGTCAATTCTTTCCTTTCACCCCTTCCTGTTAACAGGATTTATGAACAGTGTACACAGACACAAACATGGTGTTCAGTTACAAGATTTTTTATTTTAATTTTAAATAAATCTAAGAAAAGGGCGGGCGCACCACCAGGTGGGATCATTTGCGTACAAACCTCCACGCGCGCAGCAACCTAGCACAGAACGATCAGACAACTGAGACAAAACCATGTGTACACGGTCCTGTACCTAAAAGCTCTCTTCACAATTTGGAGAATTTTTCATGTTAGTGCATCCTGAGTGATTAGAATGAAACGTCCCATGTCCCTGTTGTATATGTTTGTGTAAACGAACCAACTGCATCTTGAAATTCGAAGGGGAATTTTCGATTCTGATGACACGTTGTCAATCACTTGAGCAAAAAGAAAAGGAGCGCGATACTATCATGTGGACGAGAGTGAAGACAAATATGCAGGCCAAAACATCTTTCAGATCAATATCTTGAGATGTCACATACCGTTATACGAGAGCACCTACACGGGTGAAATAGAGATTCCAAGTATTATGGTAAACAAAGGCGGGTAAACAGTTGAGTTATAGGTTCGGAGGAACGCCGACATTTTTTGTTTTCTTGCCACCTAAGAAGGTAAAGCAAACACAGCAGAGCAAAGAGAAGTATAAGAAGTGATAGGACATTTTCGGCATACAAACAAGACACGACCCAAAATTCCGAGAGCAACTCTTGAGATTACTCGTATATATTTGATCAACTTGCAATACAACAGCGAGGCGGGTGAACAAAACATTTCATATTTAAATAGTGAGTCGGGGATGTGGGATAGGTTATGACAGGGTGAAGGCCTGAGATAAATTGAGAGCTTTCCGAAGATTTTCAAGATATCAAAATTAAGTAAGTTGTACAAACATTGCAACGAAGTGGTTGTTGTTGTTTATCAGACAAAATCGGTCATGTTTTGAAGCTTTGATCCCCACGGAAAAGACTTGCAGGTACATGGGAAAAGATTTAGGAGGTGGACCAGGGACAACCGCCCATCTGTCACCGCCAATTTCACAGACATATAAAGCACGTTAGTTTGTAAATTCAAGAAACGGCCAAACCATAGTTCCTCGACCCACGGGTGAAAGAGGGCAAATAATCAACAACAGCATTCAGTACTGAATAGTTCGCGTTTCCTGTGTACCAGCAGTATCTGACTCGAGTGATACTATGAACAAATACATCGTTTACCAACGACAATTTTGTAAACGAATTGTAAGTCATTTGAAATCGCGTAGCATTTCCTACCCTCCCTTCGAGTGCTCAACGGAAACCCACAACCTGACGGCCTCTTCTACTATAAAACATGGTCCTTCAAAACAGACAAATACCGAGAAAAGTAAGAACAGGTTTCGGATCCAAAACTTCCTGCTTCTGTTGTTTCTCTCCCTGAACCGGTACTGGGACGAAATGGCAAACCTATGGAAGAGCTTTCTGGAAAAGCAACCACGAGAATAAAATTAAGAAGTGGCCGTCATCTACTGTGTTGAATATTTAGGTCTTTCGGTCATTTTTTCCAGATAAGATCTTGTCAGTTACTTCCATTTTCGTATCACTCTTTTTTTGGTTTATTATTCTGTGGATTATACACCTATGTATTCGCTCAGCAAAATATTTTTTCTTTTACGTTTCAACGTGCGCAGATTCCAAAAACGCTACTATGTCCTTGTCACATGGGTTTATTATTCTACTGGACATACCTACAGAAATGCTGGAAACACATTTCTTGTTTCTCTAATGTGAAATTATTGAAATAGCTATTGCTTATGGTTTCCACCAATTTTGGCCCCCAGAAACAAGATATAAGCTCCTTTTTTTTGACAAATTATCTTTGATCATTGATAGTGCCATTTAATTGTCTTAATTCACCTGTTGATACTACGTCTAGTATTATTATATAGGTTTATGGTGATTTCAGACAATTTCCCAGGTTTTTGACCCATACAAAATTAATTTTGGGAGCTGAACCTTCGTCACATCCTCAATTCTTCATTCTCTGGTCAAAGTCAACTTCATATTCGGTCTTCTCGCCATAAAAAAACATGGAAAACAATATTTCACAAGCTCATGTCACTAAAACCTCAAAAAAACCTCGAAAACCCCAATTTTTACACCCGTTTTTCACCATAACCTGGGTGCATTTTGAGCGGGCTGCCGAGCTTCAGAGCATAACTAGGACCCAACTGTGTTCACAAATGGGGACCCAAACTGTAAGCGGAACAACCACGGTTTTAGACCAAATTTTCACATACATTTAAGGCTGAAACTTCGTTAGAACCTCAATTTTCCATTCTTTCGTCAAAATCAACTTCATATTCGGTCTCCTCGTCCTAAAAAACATGGAAAACGATACCTCACAAGCTCATGTTACTAAAACACAAAAAAACACATATTTACCCCCACCATTCACCCATAACACCCTTGGGTATATTCCGATCGAGCTGCAAAGTTTTGGGACACAACTAAGACCCAAATGGAGCATGTGTGCGAAAGAACAAATTTTTTAGACCGAAACTGAAGTTGATAAGCATGGTACGGCGGACGGACATTGCATTTTAGCGAATTTTCGAAGAAAAGGAAGCTATTGTTCTCGGTCCAAAATTTTTAAAATTCGAATTTCTGAAAGATTTTTATACCAAAATCCGTTTCAGACCATCCTGAATTCACTGCCGAAAGACACCAAAAATTATGTATATATATATATGTATGTGTCATTCCAGACGATAACTCTCGAAAGAATTGAGATAAAAAGTTCAAATTTGCACGAAACATCTGTCTTGGCAATCGACAGGCTAAGTTCGAAGATGGGCAGAATCGGGTCACTCTAAGGGGGAGTTTTGGGGAGTTTTAGGGGGGGAAAATTACCCATAAATTCCCAAAATGAAACAGTCTGACAAGTGACACCTCATTTTAAAGGTTTTTGTACGCTGAACACGATGGTGAAATCAGAATTGCGATATCTCATTCCGTTCTCAAACTGGAGTACTTTGAAGATGAAGGAACGTGGTTATTTCTTGAGATGTTCATCCTGGTTCGTCTGCTCTAATCTGATAACGGAATGGGATATCGCAATTCTGACTTCACCATCGTGTTCAGCGTTGGAAAATCTACAAACCGAGGTGTTACTCGGCAAAAAATGGAACAAAAAATTTGTTACATATCCAATACCTACTCTTCTGGTATTCAAAATATTTTTGATTTCCCCTCCTCCCACTTCCACCCCAAATTTTACTTTGCGTAAAACTACTCCTGTTTTAATTTTGTATGGTATCAAGTTGGGAAAACATTAGCCGAAAATTAATTTTCAGAAAATTTTAGGCGGAGGAGGAAGATGCCGAAAACCTCGAAAATTCGCTCTTATAGCCATGCTGCATGACTGTGTTTTTTTTGGAATCTAAGCACCTTGAAATAATGTAAAAGAAAAACATTTAGAGGGAAGCATTTTTGTCATCTGTACAGGTAAATAATAAACCGTTGTGGAATAATTTGCAGCGTTTTTATTGCATTTTCGGATTTTACGTACTTCGAAACGTAAACCATCAAATGGGGGGGGGGTTAAACTGTTTTTTCATGCTCGATTCCAAAGGTTCATTATTGAAAATATATATATTTTTTAAAATAATCACTACATCAGTAACATAACAACTGAGCTTAGCCCACCAATTAGTTTGCTATGATAATATCCAACTGTTTGTAGAGTTTTTAGCCCAGTGGCTGTAACTCAAGAGAACACTCAATCACTACACTTGTCACATTGTCACATCACAAGGTCGAAAGGTTTTGTTCTAACAAGCCGCCGGGTAGCGTTGCTGTTTTCTGGGAGTCGAAGAACTTCCGGATTCATGTGTTCATGAAGCCGCTGTTCGTATATAATCGCATGTTGCTTGGCCACTTCGCTGACGGATTCCATCTTGAGGTCTCGATGGAGGTCATCATTTCTGATGTACCAAGAGGCGTTGACAATACTCCTCAGTGCCTTGTTCTGAAAAGTTTGTATAATCTTGCTGTTTGTCTTTTTAGTACCTACAGCCCAGAGCTGGATACCATAAGTCCACACAGGTTTTAGGATTTGCTAGTAGATTAGCAATTTGTTGTGTACTGATATTTTTTTTAATCACATGTTCCTTCCATCTTAATTTGGCATCAAGAGTCATCCCTAAGTACTTTGCTGTATTAGCGTAGGGGATCTGTTGTTCATTCATCATGACTGGTATCGTTGTTATGTTCTTGTTCGTAAAGTTAATATGAGTTGATTTCAGTTCATTAAGCTTCAGTCGCCATTTTTTGGTCCAGGCGCTTACATCATCAACAGAATGCTGTAATTTCCTAGTTGCTTCCTCTACTGAGTCACCAACCGCAAGTATGCAAGTATCATCAGCAAAAGTTGCAATTGTCGTGTTTTCATTGCTAGGTACATACAGAGGTGTATACAGAAGGTATAGTAAGGGCCCAAGCACGCTTCCTTGAGGGACACCTGCCCTTATTTTCTTGAGACTGGAGTAATCTCCTTCGTGTTTCACTCTGAAATGTCTTTCAGAAAGATACGATTTCAAAATGCGAAAAAATGGCTTCGGTAAGTTTCTCTCAAGTTTGTACTCTAACCCTTGTTGCCAGACTTTGTCAAAAGCTTGGGAAACATCCAGGAAGACACTTGCACAAACTTGTTTCTTTTCTAGACAATTCTCTATTACATCAGTTACACGATGCACTTGTTCTAGGGTGGAGTGTTTTTCCCTGAATCCAAACTGGTGGTCGGGGATTAGCTCTTTTTCTTGAACGATTGGTTTCAATCTTTGTATCAGTAATCTGTCAAACAGCTTAGATATTACTGTTAGTAATGATATAGGTCGGTAGGACTCTTTATTCTTGGATTCTTTCCCAGGTTTCAGTATCATGATAACCTCTGCCACTTTCCAGCAGCGGGGTACATATTTCAGTCTCGATGCGCCGTTTATCAGATACAATAGCATTTGCATGCCTTCCTCTGGAAGTTGCTTAATTGTCTTTCCTGCAATGAGATTATATCCAGGAGCTTTGTTCGTTTTGAGATTGCGAATTTGATTTTTAAGATCACTGAGCATTACTGGTTGTATGAAGCGCATATCCGTGGAGGAGGATACTATCACTGTTCCTGGGGAGTGGCACAAATGTGTTCTCGAGGTGTTCAGCAAAGATCTCTGCCTTTTCAGTAGGGCTTTTTGCCCATTCCCCATCATCTTTTTTAATGGGAGGTACATGTTCCTTCGGCTGCTTGAGTGCTTTGGTAATCTTCCAAAGGGAATATTCCGTACCTTTTTCCGGATTTAAACTATGAATTAGTCTTAAGTGCGTTTCTTGCTTCATATATCTGCTGATAAATTATCCAGGTGGGTTAGCACTCCACCAGAGATTACATATGCAGCTAATAATGTATCTTATCCCCGTGAAATCCGTGAAGTGATCAGGGAAAAGAGGAAAGCTAGACGAATATGGCAACATACCAGAGCCCCATGCGATAAAACAAAATTGAAAATACTGAACCAAAAAATGACATAGCACGGTGTTCCACCAAGGTACAGAATTATATCTTAGCCTGTTTTGGAGCACTTGACTACTGAGTTGTGCAGGAGTGGATCTGTGGTATGGACGTTAGTTTCGCCCGCGTCTCAAACGGAGAACAAAGTCCAAAAATCCTTCAGATAAATATAGACGTAGGTAGTTGGCAGATACGAGAACAATGCAGAAACATCTTGGATTCGAACTTTGCAACTTGTTTGTAGTTATTGTGGATACAGGCACTCAACACTAGGATTTCGGAGTTTCACCCGTACCGCCGCATCCATATCAACTGCAATGAGGTTGTTAGGTCTGTTTCTCTGAAATTGCTGGTGGGAGCTTTTTGTTTTGTTGGACGTGCAAGCCAAGTAACAGTAATATCACGTCTACTGTACTGGTCCTCGTCCATGCGGATGGGAGATTCAAACATTCCTCATTCAGTCAACCACCCAGAAGTCAATTTTTCTCACTTCACAGACGGTTACAACCAGTAGCGGTGTGTGGGCTCTGAAAATGGTGGGCCACCAAACCGGAACACAAATTAACAGCTTTTTCTACAAAATACCTGTAAATGTTTTCCAACAGTGGAGTCTTCTTATGAGAAATGGGTGGATTTTAATCAACCGCAGCTCTTAGCAAGTCAGAATGTAAGCACTGTGTTCACAATAGTTCTGACCAGTACCCGGGATTACCAGAAGCTAAAAGTTCTATAGCTTCATACTGACTAATACTCAGCAACTTCCTAAACTTTTAATCATCACTCTATCCTCGTAGGAAAACGTCGAAAAATGTAGCCACCGAATTCATGTGGTACAAAAATACAGAAGCAAATAAACTAAACAACCACTAAAAACAACGAACTAGACTAAAATACAACTAAGTAATGACCCGCCGGCCAGTACCTACTTGGATGGAGAATCAGACTAGAAGCTAGGTACTTATCTGTGTATGTTGACGTCGATCAATCCACAAGACCACAGACAGGACACAACACAATTATTTATCGCAAATCCAAATCTGTCCTGGGAACTCGAATGGGAACATAAAAAATTCGAAACGTAAGCAGAAAATTGAAAACTCAGCATAGGAACAGAACGGCGGCAAAAGTGATAAGAACATGGAATAAAGGGCTCCCTTTATTCCATGATAAGAATTTTTAGGGGAGGACAGATAGAAGGACAAGCATCTCATATCGAGATAACAATATGAATTGAAACAATCCAATCGATTGTGAACACAAACGATTTTTGGATGGAAATGTTGGCCTCGGGCCCAAAATGGGCGTGGCTAACCAAATTTTTACTCGACTGAGCTTGCGTGGACGGGCCACTTTTCTCCATTGCCATAGTAACACCCGGTCCCTGGACCTGCCAGTTTCAGAAGCGTAGGTTTTGATTTCGATTGCAAGACATCGATTACTGTAGCTATATTCCGATAAAATGCTCGAATATCCATAGCCAGAGATCTCTGTCTTCTTCTTCTTCCCAGTTACTTGTCTTGGCCGCAGCCATGCCAGACATAGGTTGGGACAGAGAGAGAGAACTCTGTCGAGTCGCTGTTGAACTTCGTGAAAAATGCTAGGTAAAGTATACGGAAGGAAATTCGAATGCCAACTGAACAAATGGTTGGCATTTTTTTGGAGTTTCTTGTGTTTCTGGATGCCGGGGCAGTGGCCCAAGTGGCCTTATGGACGCAACGCCTCTGGTTACAACCTACGTTTCATGGCAACAACCAACAAATGCTTGATGGTTCATAAACGCAGCTTATTTTAATTTTTTCACCCGATCATAAACCATTATGAATATCGAGTACCCACAGAACGTCAAATACCAGGTAATGCAACGTCGTGGTGTGTGGTAATAGGTATGCTACATTCCAGTCAAATGCTTACATAATCTTAGATTGAGTAGGCAATTAACTACCCAGGATGGTAAGTACATCACCTACGACGACGTCTTTCTCAAGGGTCTACAAACCAAATGTCCACCAACACAGTCGCAAAAACACCAAATTATTCTTGTAGGTAACTGAAATTGTTTTTCTGTTTTTAATTTGAAATAACACGAAGATGGGCTGGAGGCGATCCAATTTTCTTGAATACACAACACTGAATGAAATGGGTGACCTCTTCCGTTAAAATTACGATTTCAGGGTAGCGTTGGGGAAATTAAGTTGATTCCTGTAGACCAATTATACGACTCATCAGTCCTCCATAGATTTTTGGTTTATCATCTTCAATAATGAACCTTAGGATTCGAGCATGGGGAAAAAAATTAACCTTCCCCTCAAAATTTGAGGGCTTCCCTTTGAAGGTATTCCAAAATGAAAAAAAAAACAAAAAACGCTGCAAATGATCAAACAACGGTTCATTATTTACCTGCATTAGATGCTCCTTCTGCGTAGATCACTATCTCCTATGGTCAATACCTCATCCCCCCCCCCCCCCCCCCCACAGGAAAGCCCTAAATCGAGTACTGGAGCCGACCAGGGAGTTAAAGTTTAATAACTAAGATTCGGTAGATTCAAGAATACCGTAATTATTTATCGTTATTCATTAACATAACGTTCCTGGTTCAAGTTACAAAAGTACCAAGAAATCCAAAAGAACCGTCATTCTTCAAATGAAATAATACCACAGAACAACCAACTCGATTTCATGCAGCCATGCGTGGTTATAATCAGGTGATCCCTAGCAATGATATCTGTGCTGGATTTGTCGGTTTCATTCACGATTTTGTTGAGGAAGCTTTTCGGTGCAAATTTCAGGGGCTTACTGCGAACGAATGGCTGGACGGCTCCGTATGGTCTCGAAGAATTCCTCAGCTCAAGACCAATTTAAGACGTAAAAAAATTCAACGACGTTCTGGAAATTAAACCCACATTCTTCACCCTTTAGAGATGACTGATAGTAACGCCGAGCTTTGAGGACCAACTAGACCACCAAACGGGACCCACATACCAAATTTGATTAATTTCGGTTCATGGTAAGTAACTAAGGAAAGTGCGAAGTACGGGCAGAAATTTTTTAAATCCATTTTCGGATTCTATGTACCTTGAAACGAAAACCATCAACATAGGGGGGGGGGGAGGGGTGTCCATCGTACTTTCCTTAGTAACCATGAACCAAAATTAATGAAATTTGGTTTGCAAGTCACATTAGGGGTCTAGATGGTCCACGAAGCTCGGCGTTACTGTCAGTCATCTTTAAGGGGTGAAAAATAGGGGTTGAAATAAACAATTTGTGATGAATTTAAAATTGGCTCATTCATCACGGTGGTGTGAGGGAAGTGCCCAGGCGGTTATGAGCGAATCACCACCGACGTCTGGGATCTTTTTGGAAGAGGTTTTGCCTAGGCGGTTATGAGCGAATCACCACCGACATCTAGGATCTTTTTGGTTGTGTCCAGGCGGTTATGAGCGAATCACCACCGACGTCTGGAATCTTTTGAGGAGGTTTGCCTAGGCGGTTATGGGCTGACCACCACCGCATCTAGGATCTTTTAAGGAGAGAGAGAGAGCAAGGTAGGAGGAGAGAGAGCAGGCTAGAGGAAGTGTCGAATGAAGGAAAAGGCGCAGGATCCGGGGTTTTATAGGAAAATGAGCCCTCCCCTACCAGCCCCCTGTTAGGGGTTGATGGTGGGGCTCCAGGTTGTGTACCCTGGATCCTGTGGCTTGTCTCCCCACTCGTACCGTTTATTGAAGAGAACTTAATATTTGCGGACAATGTTTGGCGAGAACTTAAGTTGTAAGGTGGAGTGGTTCCTGGAGGGACTCACGACACAATTGTTTGAGACCAGCTGGTTCGTTTGCACCGAAAGGGTTCGTCAACATGATCGTGAATGAAACGGTATAAATCCGGCCCAGATATCATTGCTAGGGAACACCTGATCATAATCACGGATGGCAGTATGACGTCGAGTTGGTTGTTCTGTGATATTATTTCATTTTAAGAATTAGGGCAAAGTGTTTGAGAGGTTACTGTTACCCGAGCTGTTGAACTTCCTTGAGCCTTTCCTCCCAGACGAACAGTTTGGTTTCCGGCGAGAGCACTCCAGCCCACAGCAGCTACACAGAGTGGTGGATGAGATTCTCACCACATTTGAAAGTCAGAGCGTTTGCATCGGGTTATTCCTGGACACAGAGAAGGCCTTTGACAAAGTATGGCACCACGGCCTGCTCGCCAAACTTAAACTGATCCTGCCTGACACCTACTATAGAATAGTCCAGTCCTACTTGCTAAACAGAACCTACGCTGTCAAAAACCGCATGGCGCTTTCCAATACCCACAGAATTCTAGCAGGCGTCCCGCAAGGGAGTATCTGGGGTCCTCTTCTGTATATATTCTATACGCACGATTATCCAAGAGGTCCAGAGGTGGTAACTGCTCACTTTGCCGATGATCAAGCCGTATTGGTACGAAGAGACACTTGTGAGCAAGCCCACTCGGTTCTCCAGGAGTACATAAACAGACTTTCACGCTGGACGACTAAATCGAGAATCCGATTGAATGAAACAAAAACAAAATTGGTGTGCTTCACATACAAGCGTAACATCGTCGTGCCGGACTTGATACTCAACGGGGAACAAGTGAGCGGAGAGGATTCTGTGCGGTACTTAGGTGTCACGTTGGACAGTAAACTCCACTGGAACGATCACATCTGTTCTCTCCAAAGGGGCGATCAGAGGAAAAATTAAAAAACTTAAATACCTACTGGAAGCGAAATTTTACCTCTCCAAGTCAAGAGACTGCTGTACCTCTCACTCCTGCGACCTATTTGGCAGTACGCTTGTGGAATCTGGAGCTCAGCATCCAACACGCAAATTAAAAAGATACAAACCCTCCAAAACCGAGTCCTGAGAATTATAACCGGTGCTCCATGGTTCGTCCGCAATGCCAATTTGCACGCTGACCTCAATATACCCCTTGTCACAGACGTTATTGCCGAGTCATACAACAACGCTGCAAGCCGTATGTACCACCATCGTAACCCTCTAGTCAGATCCATCCTGGACGAGCCTCGGCCCCAAGATTTCAACGCAGGCTTAAACGAAAATGGCATAGTGACCTGTTGAATACAAACGATCCCTAACAACTTGTTACTCCGTATTTTGTTGCAATTATTAGTTACCATTTCCAATTGTTATTATCATCTCCACATATTTATTTATTCTCCGATTACTGCATCTGTTAACCTTATTAATATAGTTTATTATCAATAAGAATATAAAAGCATTAGCCCTCCGCAGGGAGGGAACTAATGCCACAAGTTTCAAGTCAATTGTATATAAAATAATTGTAATCACACTTGATAGTGTATAACACAATAAAGTAACTTATTAAAAAAGAAACAAAAGAAAAAAAAAGAATTAGGGCTCTTTCGGATTTTGTTGACAGGTACTTTTAAAACTTGAACAAACGTTGAAGTATTATTGGGTAAATTATTACACAAAGGTAAATTATCACAGCAGCAAATTATTACACAACGGTTTATTGTACTATCTACGCAGAAGGGGCATCTATACAGGTAAATTATTACGCAACGGTTTATAATGGCTTCGCATACCCCGACTTTCCGAATGTTTTGTTGTCACTAGGTTGATGGATTACCTACCTCTTATAACCGTTGGTGGATAATTTTATCGAAGATTAGCAAGATAACATTGTAGCATTGTACTTCAACGGAAGCTGAGTTATGCACATCACAGTCATTCAATAGGAAAATGCGAGCCCGGATTAGCGGGAAGAACAAAAAAAAATTTGCGACCGAATTAACGGGAAGAAAGCATGTTTCATGTTTTAGAATTTTAGCCGTAGGCTCAAAGCAGAAAGCAACCGGGGGGGGGGGGGGGGGTCCAGGGGGGCGAGTTTTTTTTTCTTCAGTTTTTACATTTAGCGAGTTCGAACTAGAGAATTTTTTGAGACCACCCGGAGCATTGTACGTCCAGCCGTTTGTTTACACCGAAAAGCTTCGTCAACATGATCGTGAATGAAACGGTATAAATCCGGCCCAGATATCATTGCTAGGGAACACCTGATCTTAATCACGAATGGCAGTATGACGTCAAGTTGGTTGTTCTGTGATATTATTTCATTTTAAGAATTAGGGCTCTTTTGGATTTTGTTGACAGCTGTACTTACGTAACATGAACAAACGTTACGCTTCAAGAATAACAACAATTAATTATTAATGAATGAATTATTGAATCCCGCGCATTTTTATTTAACTGTAATTCCCGGGCCGGCTCCAGTACTCGATGCAGTGCTTTGTGGATTGGGGGGGGGGGGGGGGGGGGGCACGAGGGTAGGTATTGACCATAGAAAACATGATCTACGCAGAAGGGGAAGCTATAAAGGTAAATAATAAACCGTTGTGTAGTAATTTGCAGCGTTTATGAGGCAGAAGCGGACTTGTTTCGCAACTATTGGCCAACGTCAGAAACACAACTTCATTGGAGAGGAAATTTCATGGGAAACTCAATCCCCAAAATTCATAGGAAAATCGGTTTGGGCCTTAAGATTCACATTCTACAGATCGACTGACTTGAAATTTTGATACCTTGCATATATTTCGTCCTTCGCGTTCGACCGACAGAGATATGATAGTAGAAGCTATGAAAATCCGTAAGTGCTCTGATCCTTTGGTTTACAATTGTTCCGAGCTCAAAAGGACTAAAAGTTCCAAATATCTTGCAGTTATCGTGGATGAGGATCTTCGGTAGGAGGAGCTGGTGTTAAGTTTGGCTGGCTGACTACGAAAATTCGTTATCCTACCTTACAACTTGAGATGCCTGCCTTAGCTTGAAACTTCTACTGTAATAAACATACAAGGCTCTTGTTCACAGCATCCCCATCCTTGGAATTTACGTCCTGCCATATACATGGTGCTGCCGTGGTGCAACCGGCATGGTTATGGTCCCCAAAAGGTTTAGTAATAATAATTTATTCTCACTAATTTTCTCTCGCAAACTTTGGGATCTGAGGTTTTCAGTTAGATTTCCAACAAGTGGTGAACGAAGTGGTGGCTTTCCCCATGATTTCTGGTAACTGGACAGCTAGGCTAGTTGGGTTAGTGTATGTATTACAGATGGGAAAGTTCTAATAGTTAGTCATATTGTAACGGTGTGCCTTCAGCTCTCACGCGCCAGCTAATCCTAACGGTTAGTTATGCCCCAAATGGAATATATTAATTAAAATTACAGGAAGTTTTATACAAGTTAGAGGCGTTCATCATTACTTTCGTGCAGTTACAATTTTGACTTTCCAGCAGAAGCTTGGAACTTTGTTCTAGTTTAAATGCGAGAACTAACAATGACGATCCGCAAACAATACTGAAAGTAGAGAAAATGCGGGAAACGATAGAAGAATATCGCTGTCCCACATTAGTATATTTTAATTTTTAATTGTGGGGGTTCCACTCTTAGGCCTGCGCAAAACTATGCACAAACATCGTTCCTGCACATGCACTTAGGTGCGCTGTTTCAACCCGGAAGCCCAGTTTGGATAGTAGATCCTGAATTTACGAAAACTTTCATGGCGGCCCATAAAAACTGCTAAATCACGCAGTTACCTGTTTTTATTTGTGAACACTACCAGTAATCAAGCGGAACATCAAACGTTCATAGCTCAAGAGCTTTAGGACAAATTAGTATGCAATAAAAAGCCACCACGCCTACTTTTCCAGTTGAAAAATATTTGAAAATACTGAAATCACGTGCGGTATGAAGGGGTTGAGGACTTGGGACAAATAGATTTTGTACTACCACCAAATCTGCGCTCAAAAAACGAATGCTATGCACCCTTAAAAAAATCGCGTAAGGGGTCATTTCTCCATGAAATTCTGAATAGAATTTGAATCTGCCACGTCGCACATGTTGAAAAATGTAATTTCGATTCCCTTGTTAAAAAATACTCAAGTTGGATGAATTCAGATCCAAAAAATTAGGCCAATTTCTTGGTTTGGTAACCAAGGAATTGGCCTTGACGCGGCGGGCACTCAGTATACCTAACGTTACAATAATATGTGAATACCTACCATTATCTATCAAGTTTAAACATACTTGGGCCACTATAAGGTTACCTAGTAAAGAGATCTCGTGACCAATAAAAATAGATGAGATGCCAACAGAAACCACAGACGGATGTGATGATTAATGTTCACTGATTCTGAACATCCCTAGGCTTAGTTCCCGCCAGCGAATGTTCAGAACGTTTAGTACTCCTACGGAAAACCGAGTAAACCCGACCTCCAATGTGGTACTCCAAGTTGGTCAATACCTCCTAATAGTTATCATTTCGGTGCAGATAGACAAAAGTCGACTCCTTGTCACTCCTCACTCCACAACATTACATATTTATGGCCTGAGAACCCCAGAGAACATTTTTGACTTGCAAAGGAAGCAGCGTCTAGACGACAGGCGGACGATGCGGGCCATAGGTAAACATTATGGTCCAAATCGGGTTTCAGAGGAAGATATAAATGTGTGTACTACCACTATATAGTTCAAGATCGTGCAAAATTCTTACATTCCACCTGAGTACAGCGACCGGTTTTTAAGACCTAACAATCCAGTTATCGAACGAAAATGGCATTCCTTCATCCTCATAGTGGTATGTGTGGAGGTAAACATACTTAATTCACGACAGGCGTAACGATGTGCAGATAATTTAACTTTTCAAACCCTCGAAATATGGAAAAACATTTCTAAAACCTTGACCATCATTTCCGCAAAACTAATTTGACGTTTATTGTTTCAACATTACAGCTCGAGGGAATTTGAGATTTAAAAAAATATTTTTTTTTTTGAAGATTCTTGTAAGGGAATAACAGGGGAACAGATTTCTGTACTCAACTGGAACGATCATTTGAATGATTTCTACGAATAAAATACTTCAATTTGATTTGAGATTCCTGTACTTGAGGACGAAATTAACAATCTGATTGTTCTAAACGTCATAATGCGTGATTTCATCAGCTCGATCGTCCCACATATTTTGACATATCCCGGCCATATTACATAATATATATTCTTGGAGCTCTCAATCATCTAGGAACGCGGGAGCATCTCGCCCACCAAGAAAACAGAAAACCTCCATACCTACCTACAGCGACAAAGACACACTTTACAGGACAACACAAGTAGGTTTTTTGTGCCTCAGGTAACTCGGCCCACTAGGGGGGGGGGGGGGGGGGATCCGGCGTTGATTTTTTCATACAACCATTCTCAAGCGGCCCATAAGGACGCGTACCAAATTTCAAACCTCGGGGACTATTGGGTACAATCAATTAGGTACCTCGCTGATTTGGATCGCTACTACTGAAAGGAGTCAGGTATGATAGAAACGGCACGAATTAGAAAGAATACCGAAGTGTATAATGAAAAAAATCACAGATTCCTAGGAGAAAATAGGTGGGCAAATAAAATAAATTGAATTTACCATGTGAAAACAAATGGTGAATAAAATAATGTCCTTTTCTTGGCGGATACCAAAATGGTAGGTATATAAATGAAATGAGACTTCTGACCTTCTGACGGCAATATGGCGTTTTGGCATAGCCACTCACGAGTCCGTTAGGAGATTGACCCGATCCGGTGATGTCCTGGGTAGGTAGGTACCGCGAAAGAGATGGCTTCGGGGGAGGATAGGGAGTGTGGCACGCCAGTCCAGTAACCAGGGCGAGATCGTTGACTGAGGGGATGCTGCGACCCGTTCAGCTGAAGAAAGAGGGTACAGAGCTTCGGAGGATACTGCTGACCTCTCGAAAGCCACGAAAACGACGATGGTGAGATATACGTGCTTGGCCAAGCGAACAAGGTGGACTGAACTGAGTTGTACGAAAATCGGCGTAGAAGTGAGCCACAGTGGGGGATTGTTGTGATGGCAGAGGATTACCCGTGATGAGGAGCCACAAACACGAACCATGATCGACGGATTGTGATCTCTACATGATACGCGGACTATGCCAAAATCATGCCCAACACGCCAACAAACAACGGGGAATAAGGATGCCCAAACAGGGACCATCTTGATTCACTTGCTGACATTTTTTCCCCAGGATTTTGACTCATAAAAAATGAAGTTTGGGAGCTGAACCTTCGTTACAACCTCAATTCTTCACTATTTGGTCACAATTGACTTCGTATTCGGTCTTCTCGTCCTAAAGAAAAACAGGGAAAAAGATATCTCAAAAGCTTATTTTACTAGAATACCAAAAAACCCCATTTTTTACCCATCACACCCCTGGGTATATTCCGATCGGGCTGCAAAATTTCGGGACACAACTAAGGCCCAAATGGAGCATGTGTACGAAAGAACGAATTTTTTTAGACCGAAAATGAAGTAGTTATGCACGACACGGCGGACATTGCATTATGGTTTATTATTCTGTGAATAATACACCTATGTATTCGCTCAGCAAAAAATTTTTATAACACCCCATCAAAATTTTTCTTTTACGTTTCAAGGTGCGTAGATTCAGAAAATGCAATGTCCGTCCGCCTGATCATACATACCGGCTTCATTTTGGGTCTAAAAAATTCGTTCTTTCGCATACAGGCTCCATTTGGGCCCTAGTTGTGTCCGGAAACTTTGCAGCTCGATCGGAATATACCCAAGGGTGTTAGGAGTGAAACAAGAGTATACAAATAGGTATTTTTTGTGTTTTAGTAACATAGCTTTTCCATATTTCGTAGGTATCGTTTTCCATGTTTTTTGGGACAAAAAGACCGAATATGAAGTCGATTTTGACCAAAGAGTGGAAAATTGAGGTTCTAACGAAGTTCGAGCCTTAAATATACGTTACATTTTGGTCTAAAATCGTCGTTCTTCCGCACACAGTTTGGGTCCCCATTTGCGAACACATCTGGCTCCTAGTTGTGCTCCGAAGCGCGGCAGACCGACCGGAATACACCCAGGGGTGTTATGGGAGAAAAATGGGTATAAAAACGCTGCAAATCCCTGCACAACGGTTTATTATTTTGTATAGAATACCCTTCCGTTACAGATCACAGCTCTATGTATAGATAACCCGTCTATATAATATGATATGTACTATTCTATACATATTATGTAGATCGCAGACCCTCCTTAGGTTAGTACCTAACCCCAAACCCGTTACTAGGTACCTACCTAAAACACGAGTTAAATGTTGCCAAAATAATTCTGCCGATGACAAACAGTACCTAACAAAAAGAAACACACATAATGAAGTTCTGAAAAGAAATTGTTGATGAGGAGTGAAAAAAGTTGCGAAAGTACCTACCAACAAACTCCAGCCCCTTCTACGTAGATGGTATAATGAACCGTTGTGTAATAATTTACCGTTGAGTAATGATTTACCGTAGTAATAATTTACCCATCAATAATACTTCAACGTTTGTTCAAGTTTCACTACCTACCAACAAATTCCAAAAGAGCCATCATTTTTCAAATGAAATAATATCACAGAACAACCAACTCGACTTCATACTCCGCCTATATAATCAGGTGATCCCTAGCAATGATTTCATCTCCGCCAAATTTCCTATTGTGGGCGCGTCTCTGGTTACGAGATTTGGTTTGAATTGTATACAATTTCATTCACACTGGAGTCGAAAATGCCTGTCGGTGCAAACTTCGGGGCCTTACTGTGAACGAACGGCTGGACGTACGACGCTCCGGATGGTCTTAAAAAACTCGCAAGTTCAAGAACTATTTGAAACCGTAAAAATATTCACGTAACAAAATGGTATAGGCATTTTGAAAATTTCAACCCCTATTTTGAACCCCTTAGAGATGACTGACAGTAACGTCGAGCTTCGAGGACCAACTAGACCCCGAACGGAACCTATAACCCGAATTTCATCAATTTTCTTTCATGGTAACTAAGAAAAGTGGCCCGTACGGCGTACGGCGGACAGACAGAAATACATATTGGTTTATTATTTTCAATAATGAACCATTGGAATCGAGCATGAAAAAAAAAATTCTTACCCCCCCTCAAAATTTGATGGTTTACGTTTCAAGATATGTAGAATCCAAAACTGCAATAAAAATATTTCTGTCTGTCCGCCGTACGCCGTACACCGTACGCCGTACGGGCCACTTTTCTTAGTTACCATGAAAAAAAATTGATGAAATTCGGGTTATAGGTTCCGTTCGGCGTCTAGTTGGTCCTCGAAGCTCGACGTTACTGTGAGTCATCTCTAAGGGGTTCAAAATAGGGGTTGAAATTTTCAAAACGCCTATACCATTTTTTTACGTAAATATGTTTACGGTTTTAAATAGTTCTTGAACTTGCGAGTTTTTTAAGACCATCCGGAGCATCGTACGTCCAGCCGTTCGTTCACAGTAAGGCCCCGAAGTTTGCACCGAGAGGCATTTTCGACTCCAGTGTGAATGAAATTGTATACAATCCAAACCAAATCTCGTAACCAGAGACGCGCCCACAATAGGAATTTGTGAATACGGCCAATCATTGGTAGGGATCACCTGATTATATTGGCGGAGTATGAAGTCGAGTTGGTTGTTCTGTGATATTATTTAATTTGAAAAATGATGGCTCTATTGGAGTTTGTTGGTAGGTAGTGAAACTTGAACAAACGTTGAAGTATTATTGATGGGTAAATTATTACTACGGTAAATCATTACTCAACGGTAAATTATTACACAACGGTAAATTATACCATCTACGTAGAAGGGGCTGGAGTTTGTTGGTAGGTACTTTTGCAACTTTTTTCACTCCTCATCAACAATTTCTTTTCAGAACTTCATTATGTGTGTTTCTTTTTGTTAGGTACTGTTTGTCATCGGCAGAATTATTTTAGCAACATTTAACTCGTGATTTAGGTAGGTACCTAGTAACGAGTACGGGGTTAGGTGCCAACCTAAGGAGGGTCTGCGATCTACATAATATGTATAGAATAGTACATATCATATTATATAGACGGGTTATCTATACATAGAGCTGTGATCTGTAACAGAAGGGTATTCTATACAAAATAATAAACCGTTGTGCAGGGATTTGCAGCGTTTTTTATTGCAGTTTTGGATTCTACATACCTTGAAACGTAAACCATCAAATTTTGAGGGGGGGTAAGAATTTTTTTTTTCATGCTCGATTCCAATGGTTCATTATTGAAAATAATAAACCAAAATAGGAGTTTCGAGGGATTTTTGAGGTTTTTAGTGAACATGAGCTTGTGAGGTATCTTTTTATTTTTTAATTTTTGTAATTTTATTAAACAGGGCGAGAAGATTGAATATGAAGCTGATTTTGATCGAAGAGTGAAGAATTGAGATTGTGACGAAGGTTGCTCCCGAAATTCATTTTTTATGAGTCAAAAACTTGAGAAATTGTCTGAAATCACCATAAATATGTATAATAACATTAGAAGTAGTATCAACAGGTGAATCAAGACAATTAAATGGCACTATCAATAATAGAAGATAATCTGTTAAAAAGAAAAGAAAAAAAAGCCGAGTCCTATTCTTGTTTTCGGGGGCCAAAATTGGTGGAAACCATCAGAAATAGCAATTTCAATCACTGCACGTGAAAGAAAAATGAACAGCCAACATTTCTGTAGGTATGTCCAGTAGAATAATAAACCCATGTGACAAGAACTTCGCAGCGTTTTTAGAATATACTCACCTTGAAACATAAAAGAAAAAATGTTGAGGGTGTTACAAAAATTTTTTGCTGAGGGAATACATAGGTGTACTATTCACAGAATAATAAACCAAAACGCTGCGAAGTTCTTGTCACATGGGTTTATTATTCTACTGGACATACCTAAAGAAATTTTGGCTGTTCATTTATTGTTTTTTTCATGGGCAATAATTGAAATAATAGCTTTTTTTGATGGTTTGAAGAACTTTGGCCCCCAAAATCACGAACAAACTATTCTCCCATCTTTTTACAAAATATCTTTGATCACTGATGGCGCCACTTGATTGTCTCGATTCACCGGTTGATACCTACTACTTCTAGCGTTATTATACAAATTTATGGTGAATGGTGATTTCAGACAATATACCAGGTTTTTGACTACTAAAAAACGAATTTTGGGAGCTGAACTTCCGTTACAACTCAATTTTTCACTCTTTATCAATGTAACTTCGAATTCGGTCTTCTCGCCCACACATATACGATACCACACAATTCATGTTCACTAAAACCCCAAACAACCCTATTTTTACACCCTTTTTCACCCTTAACGCCCCTGGGTGTATTCCGATAGTGCTGCCGAGCTTCGGAGCACAACTAGGATCCAAATTTGTTCTCAAATGGGAACCCAAACTGTGGACGCATGAACGGCGATTTTAGACCAAAATTTAACGTAAATTTAAGGCTGAAACTTCGTTAGAACCTCGGTTTTCCACTCTTTGGTCAAAATCGACTTCATATTTGGTCTCCTCGTCCTAAAAAACATGGAAAACGATACCTCAAAGCTCATGTTACTGTAAGACAAAAAACCCCTATTTTTTCACCCATAACTCCCTTGGGTGTATTCCGATCGGGCTGCAAAGTTTCCGGACACAACTAGGACCCAAATGGAGCATGTGTGCGAAAGAACGAATTTTTTAGACAGAAAATGAAGCCGGTATGCATGATACAGCGGACGGCGTACGGCGGTAGGACAATACATTAATTTTGGTTTATTATTCTGTGAATAATACACCTATGTATTCGCTCATTTTTGGTTTAAAAATTTGTTCTTTCGCACACATGCTCCACTTGGGCCCTAGTTGTGTCCCGAAACTTTGTAGCCCGATCGGAATATACCCAGGGGTGTTATGAGTGAAAAATGGATATTTTTTGTGTTTTAGTAACATGAGGTTTTGAGTTATCGTTTTCCATGTTTTTTAGGACGAGAAGACCGAATATGAAGTCGATTTTGACCAAAGAATGGAATATTGAGGTTCTAAAGAAGTTTCAGACTTCTATTTACGTTAAATTTTTGTCGAAAATCGTCGTCCTTCCGCAGACAGTTTGGGTCCTTATTTGGGAACACATTTGGGTCCTAGTTGTGCTCCAAAACACGGCAGCCCGATCGGCATACCCAGGGGTGTTATGGGAGAAAAATGGGTGTAAAAATAGAGGTTTTCGAGATGTTTTTCTTTTTTTAGGTTTAGTAACATGAGCATGTGATGTATCGTTTTCCATGTTTTTTAGGCGAGAAGACCGCATATGAAGTTGTATTTTGACCAGAGTGAAGAATTAATTGTGATTGTTACGAAGGTTAAGCTCCCGAAATTCATTTTTTTATGAGTCAAAAACCTGGGAAATTGTCTGAAATCACCATGAATTTGTATAATAACACCAACAATAGTATTAGCAGGCGAATCAAGACAGTTAAATGGCACAAGATAATATCAATGTTCAAAGATCATCTTTAAGGAAAAAAAAAGAAAAAAAAGAACAGCAACATTTCTGTTGGTATGTCCGATAGAATAATAAACCCAAGTGACAAGGACTTTGCAGCGTTTTTAATTTCTTTATTTTCAGTGATTCAGTGGTTTTTGGTGTTGACGTTTCGTTCTACCGTTTAATCAAGAGCTGTAAGAAGAAATTTCAATTCGCTTCGCTTTCGTTGTCAGTGCAGGTTGTTCGTCATAATGCTTTCGAACTGTTAATCCGTCGATCTCTGAGCAACGCTTGTGGAATTTGGTTGAGCATAATATTTAAGCTACATGTAATACAGACAGTATAATTACCGAGCCTGTTAGTGTATCTATTTGGTGGAAAACTAACAGTGATATGATCCCTGTTATCAATATGATCACACCTCTGATGGCTTTATAGAAATGTGGAATGACCGGAGATTTCAACAGAACATTAATTTCGTAACTCAGAGGCCATTGCCTCCGCCTTCCCCCTCGACCAAGTTCTCGTTTCCAATAAACAACCCGCGTGACGAAGCAGTAGATCCACTCAACAACAAAAATCAACCAAAAGTCGAGATGAAACAAAACTTTCATTGTTGAAGTTGAAGACTGGTTGAAAACATGATGGCGAATCGCAACGACTTGAATGAGGACTAGACAGCAGAAATAATCAGGTTAGAATGTCGGTTGAAATGTACCGAAAACGTGTAGAATGTTGAAACCTTTACGGCCTTTATATCAAAATCCGGATCGCTTCGTATTACATCCTAATTAAGTGCAACACACACACATCGTGTAATAACACAACATGATTATGATGTCGCCACGTAAACAATGGTCTCAACGTGGGGCCTTTCCCCAAAGCGAAATTGTACTTATCAATAATACTCAGTAATGCATTTTTTCACGGATTCGGGCATCAATATTCATACTGATTATAGAAGTCTGTACAATCAAATTGGTGGGTCTACAACGCAACAAAACTAAGATGGAAACATGGTGTTTTGAAAGGTGGCCGTGAAACCAAACCTTGTTTTGGTTATGGAGCAGGCGGTGGTAAACGAAAAAATCTACTTACTGGTAGGCTTCCCTGAGATTAATCCAACTGTAAACGCAACGCTGATGAGGACTCGGGCCGCCATAAATTCACACACATTTGTGACGGGATTTCAGGTGAGAGTTACACCTGAAAACGCCATTCAAAAATTCCCGAAAAAATGCAAAAAAAAAACAGGAGATGTATTCGGCGTTTTCCGTATCGTTCGATCACGGTTTACTTTGCGTCCATTCCCGCAGGTCCTTGACACTTTGTCACACTTATCGGAACATACGGATTCAAGATATTCCAATGATTTTTTTTCCCGAAACGAGATACCGAAAACCTAAAACCCCAAACCCCGCACGACCCGTCAGTTTAGGGAATCAGACTGAGTGACGCACAAGGCGCAGTCCGCCATCGTTGTTGCCGAATCCTATCGGAGGAGGGTGGTGGAGGAGTATCGATGGCAACACATCGAATTCACACGATGAATCACGTAAGATGAATCGATTACCGACACGTCATCAACTAAGTGTATGGATGTAAGAATGTACAAGACTGTTCAGTCCATGTTATTTTTGATGAGCGATGTTTTCTTATAGATTTTAGCCATACCCGTTAAAATGCTGTACGTACAAGCATTTCATCCCAGTTGTTTACTTAGTAGTCGTCCGAAGATCTCTTCCTACTTCCATGGTCGGAATACATCTGTATGGATCATGATTGTACTATAATATTTCGCACCCATGTAACAGCTCTTGCTGTGACGCACACAGGAATTACATGAAAATAGATAGGTACCTACATCAATAATTCCAAAGGCAGCTTTACACACAAATAAAAGTAGGTACTTAAATCTAATTAAAGGAATATAAACTGTCAAGAAAAAAAAATAAAATAAAATAAAATAAAAAAACTGCAAAAAGGTTTATTATTTACCTACCTGTACAGATGCCCCTTTTGCGTAGATGACTGTTTTCTGTGGTCAATACCTACCCTCATGCTACCCTCAAGAGAGGCCTAAATCGAGTACTGGAGCATTATGCATCGAGCCTTGTGCATTACAGTTTGATAAAAATGCGCGGGATTCAATAATTCAATAATTAATTATTTGTTTTATACCTACATGATGCATAAGGTAGATAATAAACCGTTGTGTAATAAAAAGGTGCGTGAGAAACGTTGTGCAATAATTTACCCTTACAGATACCCCTTCTGCGTAGATCAGTTTTCTGTGGTCAATCCCTACCCTTCAGCTCCCCCAAGGAAAGCCCTAAAACGACTATTGGAGCCGGCCCGGGGATTACAGTTTCATAAAAATGCACGGGATTAATTAATACAATCATTAATTATTTGTTGTTATTAATTGAAGCATAAGGTAAATAATAAACTGTTGTGTGAGAAACCGTTGTGTAATAATTTACCTCTATAGATGCCCCTCTGCGTAGATCAGTTTTCTGCGGTCAATATCTACCCTCGAGCTCCCCCCAGGAAAGCCCTAAATGAAGTACTGGAGCCGGCCAGGGAATTAAAGTTTCATACTTATGCGCGGGATTCAATAGTTCAATCACTAATTATTATTTGTAGTTATTCATTTAAGCATAAGGTAAATAATAAACTGTTGCGTAATAATTTACCTGTATAGATGCCCCTTCTGAGTAGATAGTACAATAAACCGTTGTGTAATAATTTGCTGCTGTGATAATTTACCTTTGTGTGATAATTTACCCAATAATACTTCAACGTTTGTTCAAGTTTTAAAAGTACATATCAACAAAATCCAAAAGATCCATCATTTTTCAAATGGAATAATATCACAGAACAACCAACTCAAGGTCATACAGCCATCCTTGATTATAATCAGGTGCTCCCTAGCGATATATCTGGGCCGGATTTATACCGTTTGATTGGCGATCATGTTGACGAAGCTTTTCCTTGCAAACGAACTAGACCCTCAAATAGTACCTACAAACCAAATTTCATTAATTATTTTGGTTCTTGGTAACACTAAGAAAAGTGCTAAGTACGGCGTACGGCAGAGGGACAGAAATTTTATTGTGTTTCCGGATTCCACGTACCTTGAAACGAAAACTAGGGATGTCCCAAAAGTATCGATACTTGTAAGTATCGATACGGTTTGAAAAGTATCAATACATATCGATACTTTCCCCCCTGATATATATATCGTAGTATCGATACTTTTTTCCCAGTATCGGAGCGATACTTTTAGCGAATTTTCGAAGAAAAGGAAGCTATTGTTCTCGGTCCAAAATTTTTAAAACTCAAATTTCCGAAAGATTTTTATACCAAAATCCGTTTCAGACCATCCTGAATTCACTACCGAAAGACACCAAAAATTATATGTATATATATATATATATGTATGTGTCATTCCAGACGATAACTCTCGAAAGAATTGAGATAAAAAGTTCAAATTTGCACGAAAAATCTGTCTTGGTAATCGACAGGCTAAGTTCGTAGATGGGCAGAATCGGGTCACTCTAAGGGGGAATTTTGGGGAGTTTTAGGGGGGAAAAATTACCCATACATTCCCAAAATGAAGCAGTCTGACAAGTGACACCTCATTTTAAAGGTTTTTGTACGCTGAACACGATGGTGAAATCAGAATTGCGATATCTCATTCCGTTCTCAAACTGGAGTACTTTGAAGATGAAGGAACGTGGTTATTTCTTGAGATGTTCTTCCTCGTTCGTCTGCTCTAATCTGATAACGGAATGGGATATCGCAATTCCGACTTCACCATCGTGTTCAGCGTTGGAAAATCTACAAACCGAGGTGTTACTCGGCAAAAAATGGAACAAAAATTTGTTACGTATCCAATACCTACTTTGTATTGGATACGTAACATACGTACTGTACGTATGTTGGATAAGTAACTGTACGTATATTGTAGTACCAATACTACAATATACGTACATACTTGAATACCTATAATTACCCAATAAGTTTAAGATTCCCCATATTTGAATGGGATATCCCAAACATCACATTTTACATAAAATCAGTTATTTCTTCAAAAATTCGCTCTTATAGCCATGCTGCATGACTGTGGTTTTTTTATCCTTCACATGTTATCAATTTCAACACCTACGACGTGTAGGTACTGTTGACAGTTAGTACCTCTAACTGATTGCTGGGAGACCAACCACTTCAACAAATTAAAGAACGTTTATGTACCACCACCTCCAGCTCTCAGTGAGAATCTCCTCCATCTAGTAGGAAGGACCAACAAAATGTTAACCCAACCAGCCAACCTAACTCAATAGTTTTTTGATTGGATTTTCTTTGTTCTTTCTTGTTTTGTGATGTGATTTGATTGTGCCGAATTAACGAAATAATTTCTTGTCTTGTCAATAATTTTGAAAAACAAGTGCCCAAACAAAAAAAAGTTTTGAGTAAAAAAAGAAGTGATTTATTGTTTCGTTAATTTTATAATATTATTATCCTGGAATGATTATTCGATACTTAGGCTGTTGATGGTAATGAAAAACGTGGGATGTGATACCTATAATATTCATTGTCACGCTGACGGAGAGAGAACAAAAACGACATTTCCACCCATTTTTGAAAAAGTGTCGAAAAGTATCGATACTTCAAAGTATCGATACTTTTTGACACTTGTAGATGTATCGATACGATTATATATATATATATATATATATATATATATATATATATATATATATATATATATATATATATATATATATATATATATATATATATCGATACTTTTGAAGTATCGGACATCCCTAACGGAAACCATCAAATGGGTGGGGTGGGGGGGTACTTTTTTTTCATGCTCTATTCCAAAGGTTCATTATTCAAATAATAAACCAAAACGAGCCAGATTCGCCGCTGAGAACAACATTCGATTTAAGGGAGCCAAGACGTAAAGAGCGTCTTGGCTCCCTTGGATGGAAGTTCAGACCTGTTGTTTCTATGAAATTTGTATCCATTCAAGGAGATCAGACTATTCGGTAAGGAGCCAGGTTTCAGATTCAGAGATTCTTATCGGATGTTTCTTGTTGTCCAGAGCGTGATATCTAAGTTCATCGATATGAGCAGGAAGGCTATTGATATGAACGTTACAGGTGACAAGGGATTTTTTTTTTCTACGCCACCAGTGGTCGGATCTAGCAGCTGAGAAGACAAAAAAAACCAAGATTCCAAAATGCACCGGTGGTGGGGGGGGGGGGGGGGTGAACATCAAATCGGCATTATAAAATGAGCTGGTCAGAATTAATTCTAAAAAACAATAGATACCTATACAAAAGGAACAAACAAGTGAAATTTACTAATGAAAGTAAAATATACAAAATATAAAAGCAAAAAGAGGTCTTAAAAAACAGGTGGTATGCTCGGAAGAGTGGGAAAAAAACCCAAAAAAAATAAAGTTGTATTGAAAGTTATATGGCAGTAAGGTGCTGGCTGAATAGGTAGGTACTTATGTAGATCAATCGAACAAGGAGTGAAAAAGTCATCTGATTCAACCGAAGAAGGGCCACAACGACTCCAACAAACAGAACCAATAAAGTCTTAGGTCAATTAATCATACATAAAGTAAAACAACAATGAAAACAGTGAACCTGAGCATACTAGGGATCGGCCATTGTTTTGGCCAAAAATTCAGACATCACCGTAGCTGAATAGATCTTGCCCTTACAATTCCATTTCACAGTCCCGTTGACAGCCCAAACTTGTTTCTTGGAAAACTTCTCAAACGCAGCTGTCAGGACAATACGACGAGCCTAGGATCTTTTGTTATCATAAATCCTGTGCCGTTCAGATTTTTCTTATTGCGAAAAATTTCCATGACAGTAATGTGTTTGTTCAAAGAAACAGAGAGTGTTCGGGAGCGTGGATGGCCAGAGCCCTTGGGAACATCAAATTAGCTGACTTGAGTAGCGCATATGATTGAGGGAGAAGACTTAATTCGATTTTAGGTTTCACATGGTCTTTACAACAGCTTCTTCCAGCTTGGCTTCCCTGTCATGAGGAGTCTCAAGTTTGCGCATGCGCAGACGAAAGTTACAGTACTTTTTGATCAATTGATATGGGACTCTGTGGCCAAACCCGCACCCACACTCCGAATAAACACATTACGACCATTATTTTATATAGTTTGCCCGGGACAAGGAATTGACCACAGACAGACAGAAAGACAGCCACAGAACCAAATAACGTTCCTTGATGTCTGAAACGTAAAATGCAAACGGAAATTTTTGTTTTGGAGGACAATCTGTTTCGGCTCTTGCACAAATACAAAGCTTCCCTGTCTTTGGTAGTGAGGAAGCAAAATAAAATGTTCTGTTTCAGAATCAGAACCTCCAATCGACTTCTCTTAGTACTGAGCCTTGACCCCAAAAGTGGCCCGAAGTTCACCACATCTTTGAACCCATCTTTGAACCCAAGTTTGAAACCATCGCGAACCGAACCCACGACTCTGGTGCCATATCTTCAACAAACGACTTCCCCAAATTCAGTATATTTCTTGTATTCAATTTATCATTGTCGTGGTACTCCTCAAGTACAACACTCCAATGTAATATAACATTTAACCAAATAAACAAGGAGAAGGACGAGCTGGGGTAACGCCTCGAGAATGGGACTAGAAAGGTCCCCTCCATCGATCCTCAACAGTTGTAACAGCCATTGGAAGGCGGAGAGCGAGGAGGGAGGTCCGTATAATGACACCTGGTGCCCCAGTTCCTCATTCGACCAACCACTGTCCAACTTGCGACTTCTCTCTCTCTCTCTCTCTCTCTCTCTCTCTCTCTCTCTGACCGTTCCAGGCGTCTGCTATGGTGATAGACGTGGGACGCCTCCTTCTCCTCTAGAACTCGCTGTGGTGATAACCGTGGGGTGCTAGACTCCTTCTTCCAAGCGTCTGCTGCGGTGATAACCACGGGATGCCTATCTCTCCTGTATCACTACCTATGGTGATAACCGCGGGGTGCTAGCCGCCTTCTTCCCAACGTCTGCTGTGGTGATAACCACAGGGCGTCTTCCTCTCATCTAGCACTCGCTGTGGTGATAACCGCGAGGTGCTAGCCTCCTCTCCAACTAACACCTGCTGTGGTGATAACCGTGGGGCGTTGGTCCTCCTTCAAATACCGGACCACACCTAACCGCACCCTCAACCACCAATCACCACTATCATATTAGTTGTCCCTTTGCCATTGTAGTAGAATCCCGATCAGACGTGCTCATTTCATTTCATAACACACTTTTATATCGGGTCCTTTCCGAAACACGTGAACCCTTTTCCTGTAAAGCTTTCACTATTTTGTTTAATATATTTACTTACGTTATTCAAGAGCTTCGTTCGCGGTGTATTTTTCTGACGGTCTGGGAACAGTCTGAAGCCACTTTTCTGATCGTGCCAACACGCATGCGCCACCATTACCAACTTTCAAACTCGCAATGGACTGGGTACACCGCGAACGCTTGGGAAGGAAATCTGACTGCAACCGCTGTGCAACCTGCAAATGTCAAACCTTCCTGACTGTGTCGTGTCGTCGTCGATCTTGATTTAGTTTCTGCTTTCTGACGTTTGTTATACAAATCATACCTGTTAAGGTTTATTGAAAGGCTCTGACTCGTGTATGTGTGAGAAGTTCATATGTCATCATTGATCTCTGCTAATTTATTTCTTCTTTTTATAACAGTAATACTAATGTTCGTCCTATAGGTCATCGTTGATTTCGGCTAATTTATTATTTTTTTCATTCTTCAACTTACTCTATATTACGATTATTCCTATGCTTCTGACGAATGGGTAGACTATCTTCTGTATGTACCTACCAAGTTGTAATATAGTTCCTATGTTTTGCTTCGAGTATTCATCTCTTACCAATGCTATGCATTCCTTTATCTCAACTTGTACTTAGTCGAAGTATTTTTAATAAATATAAATCGAAATCTCTGCAGTTTTCTTTCTAACTAATGACCTAATGGGATGTTTATCAAATTCGGTGTACTTTTGTGGAGTAATTGGTGACTGAAGAAATACCTAATCGAAAGTTTTAAGTTCGTTGTTAGGGACCTAACTATAACTATATAACAATATAATTTTGCTGATAACTGACTACACATTCTTCATGTGCTCTTTTTAGCGAATTTTCGAAGAAAAGGAAGCTATTGTTCTCGGTCCAAAATTTTTAAAACTCGAATTTCCGAAAGATTTTTATACCAAAATCCGTTTCAGACCATCCTGAATTCACTGCCGAAAGACACCAAAAATTATATGTATATATATATATATATTTATATATTTATATATTTATATATATATTTATATATTTATATATTTATATATGTATGTGTCATTCCAGACGATAACTCTCGACAGAATTGAGATAAAAAGTTCAAATTTGCACGAAAAATCTGTCTTGGCAATCGACAGGCTAAGTTCGTAGATGGGCAGAATCGGGTCACTCTAAGGGGGAGTTTTGGGGAGTTTTAGGGGGGAAAAATTACCCATAAATTCCCAAAATGAAACAGTCTGACAAGTGACACCTCATTTTAAAGGTTTTTCTACGCTGAACACGATGGTGAAATCAGAATTGCGATATCTCATTCCGTTCTCAAACTGGAGCACTTTGAAGATGAAGGAACGTGGTTATTTCTTGAGATAAAACAGTTTTACATAAAATCAGTTATTTCTTCGAAAATTCGCTCTTATAGCCATGCTGCATGACTGTGGTTTTTTTGTTAATACAGCTATGTATTCGGTTTCCTCAAGGATCAACAATCTGATAAAACGGCTGAAATCACCGGAAACGTCTACAAAAAAAGGCAACATAAACTGTGAATTCGGCCAGAAAATACAATTTCAACAATCGAAGATAATTTTTCAAAATTAGGAGTCTAATTCGAGAGGGCCAAAATTGGCAAAAACCAACAATTGCTAGGCCAGTTCTTGGAACACCCACCGTAATCGTAAAATTAGGTAGGTGCGCGTAGGTAAGTGGCACTAAGTTTTTCAATTGGGATAGGTAATATTCAACCGACCACCTCATTATTGCACACGAAATAAATCTATAGGAGCAATTTTTTATGTCCATTACAATTTTTTTAAGCCCCTCTAGTTATTTGTGCCAGTAGAATTTGCAGCGTTTATCGTTATGATAGGAAACTTCATTCAGGGACATACAAGTGCTCACTATAAGATCAGTTGTTGAAGGATATGGTGGTTGCGATACAAAAGCTTGGGTAGGTAGTTATTTAAACATAATACTATAATATATGAATTCAAGTAGCTAGTATAGAGATGCCAATCTGTCCCTAACAGAACGGCCAGTGACGTCTACTGGATGAGATTCCATGGATTCATCTTCATCAGGATTGACTTCAGTGCCTTCCTCGGGGAAATCATCGTCCAACGCTGTAAAATGTGGAAATGGTCAGTCAGTTGGGGGTTGTATTTCTATACCTACACATCAGCAAGGCATTATAATATAATAGTACTCAATAACTGTAATGTTATAGTACTTGTAATAGTACTGTGATGAATTTAAAATTGGCGTGTATTCATCACGGTGGTGTGAGGAATTGCCCAGGCGGTTATGAGCGAATCACCACCGACATCTGAGATCTTTTTGGAGAGGTTTTGCCTAGGCGGTTATGAGCGAATCACCACCGACATCTAGGATCTTTTTGGTTGTGTCCAGGGGGTTGTGAGCGAATCACCACCGTCTTCTGGAATCTTTTGGGAGAATTCGTCTAGGCGGTTATGGGCTGACCACCACCGTCATTAGGATCTTTTAGGTTTTAGGAGAGAGAGCAGGGTAGGAAGAGAGAGAGTAGCCAGCGGCTAGAGGAAGCGTCGAATGAAGAAAAAGGCGCAGGATCCGAGTTTTTATAGCCAGGGGAGCCTTCTCCTTCCAACCCCCTGTTAGGGGTTGATGGAGGGGCTCCAGGTTGTGCACTCTGGATCCTGCGGCTTGTCTCCCCACTCGTACCGTTTATTCATAGAAACTAACTTTAGCGGTCAAATATTTGGTGAGAACTTAAACTGTAGTGGAGTGGTTCCTGGAGGGACTCACGACAAGTACGCTTTCGGAATTAAAACAGGATCGTCGTTTTGTACACAGGTTGTTTCAGGTAAGTAGGTAGGTGGTGCAGGCACGAAGCGAAAAGTAGAGGTTGACAAAAGTAAACAACTTACTTGATAATGGTAGGAGGAAGAGACACCATACCGTCGAGCCAACTCTTCGGCTATTCGCCTGCTTACACGAAAATGAACAAAAAAAGTTTCCTCGTCCTATACAGGAAAAACTTCTTCCAGATAGTTTTCATTTTTTTTCACTGGATGGAGTAAGTCCAAATCATCTTCCGATGACACCTCGATAGGAGTGATCGACCCCTCATCACTCGATGAACTCATGGCGAGAAGTACCAAAACGCAAGCGAGAGAAGTGGGTAGGGTTATTAGAACGAACACACAGAACGAATAACAACGACGAACGACGGTGCGATGAGAAATGATTTGATTGGCATAAGCGGGCGAGTGGTAGTGGGGGGCGAGCAGTCAGAAAGGAGTACATCGGAAAATCCGCGGACTGATCTGACGGTCTTCGAACTGTCTTCGAACCGTCAGAAAAACACCGCGAACAGCATCCTATGGATGCTATGCAGTCCGAGACCAGTCCGCAAGACCACCGCGAACGCCAAATGATGGATCTGGCGGTTTGAAGACAGTCAGATGGCCACCGCGAACAAACCTAATCTGTTCAAATCCTTCTCCAGGCATCGTAGAATCACACATTTTGTCAGCCAGCAGGCTCATACTAATCTATGATGCTAATGCTTTTGTTAGCATGTTAATTGCTTTTGTTAGTCCTCTGACTGCCATTCTCAATCCTAAAACAACAGAATGGGAAAAGACTTAGAGAAAGATACACTTTAAACAGAAAGACAAAACTTAAATAGCTAACAATGGTATTAATTTAGTGACTATGGTGGAACTATGGAGTTTGAATTTAAATTTTAGAATGGTGTGTGATAGAAAAACATAAAAAGACAGAAAAGAAAAGAAAAGAAATACTGCGCTTACCGAGAAAACTAGATAAGATCTCTGTGTGGAGGAAGGTTGGCCCACTACTGTTTTGACAACAAGACAGGGTAACCATCCTCCTCCCACTCTAGGATCCATCCAGAAGTCCTTGGTAAATACAAACAGTGTTGCCCACATCTGATTTAAAATTCACTGTGTTATTACTTTGATTAATGTGAAAGGCTTCTAGAATTTTTCTTTTTCTGAAATGTTTCTCGTTATTAATTATTTTGATATTATGGAAATCGAAATTGTGGTCTTTTTCTAAGGAGTGAATGGATAGTGCAGTGGTATTTCTTTTCTTTTGTACATCATATTTGTGTTGGTACAACCTTCTCTTTAACCATTGTCCGGTTTCACCAATATAGATTGAATTACAATCTTTACAATTTATTTGATATACTAAGCCTGATTTATTCTCTGTCGGGGTTTTATCTTTTTTATTAGTAAAAAATTTTGATTTGATGCTATCATTACTTTTATGTCCTATTTTCACATTTGGCACAATTTCTTTTATTACATTCTGAATTTTATGACTAGTTTCCCCTAAATAAGGGAAAGAGAAAAATAGTGAGGGAGAAGCAATAGTTTGTGGGATGTTGTTTTGGATGTTGTCAATTTCATTTTTGATGAGGTTTTCTATTAGTTTTGTGGGGTAGGAATTATCTTGTAAAATACTGGTGATTTCTGGGATCAATTCACTATGGAATTGGTTGTCGGACAGTTTAAGGGTTCTATGAATCAGATTTTTGGCACAGTTAATTTTGTAGGACTTAGGTTGGCAACTGTGATAATTGAGTAGGCGTCCAGAATATGTGGGTTTCTTATAATGTTTAACTTTAATGGTTTGGTCCTTATTTCTAATTAGAAGGATGTCTAAAAACGGCAATTCATTGTTAGTCTCTCTTTCTAATGTGAATTGTATCTGGGGGTGAAAAGAATTGAATATGTCTAAAATGTTTCCAATTTTGTTAGTATTCACTGATAGACAAGTGTCATCAACATACTTTACTGCAAACTGTACATCTTTATGAAGTTGTGGGAGAAGATTATCGAATAATTTATCAAGGACCAGGTCTGCAACAATTGGTGAAAGGGGAGATCCCATTGCTAGAGAATTTTGGGTGTAGCATTGGTTATTGTAAGAAAAATAAGTGGTTGATAGACAAAAATCCAAGATTTCTTCAAACAGGTTATAGCTCATTTTGGTGTAATTTTGAATGTCACTCCACCTTTCAGTAATGACATTCCTAGCCAGAGAGGTGGGAATATTAGTGAACAAAGATACAACATCTAGAGATATCAATGAGAACCCTATGTCAATGGTTTGTTGACTGATGAAATTTTTAAACTCAAATGAATTTTTAATGTTATAAGTTTGGTTTCTGAGAGGTTGTAGTAGGGGAATGAGGTATTTTGATAATTCATAACTTGCTGACCCTATTGTAGAGACTATGGGTCTCAATTTTACATCTGGTTTGTGTATCTTGGGTAGGCCATATATTTTGGGGGTAGTAGAGTTGTTGATGGTGAGTTTAAATTTTTGGGTTTTATCTATTACTTTTTCTTCATATAATCTTTTAACTATTTGATTATTTTTTGTTTGGTATTTATTTGTGGGATCATTTTTACAATTATTAAAGGTATCATCTTTCAATATTTGTTTCATTTTTGAGTCGTAGTCTGTGTGCTTCATCATTAAAAAATACAAAAACGTTTCTTAAAGATAACCCCATGTTGATGATAACAAAAGCTGATAAAGGACAGGTCACTGTAATGATGAAGCACACAGACTACGACTCAAAAATGAAACAAATATTGAAAGATGATACCTTTAATAATTATTGTAAAAATGATCCCACACATAAATACCAAACAAAAAATAATCAAATAGTTAAAAGATTATATGAAGAAAAAGTAATAGATAAAACCCAAAAATTTAAACTCACCATCAACAACTCTACTACCCCCAAAATATATGGCCTACCCAAGATACACAAACCAGATGTAAAATTGAGACCCATAGTCTCTACAATAGGGTCAGCAAGTTATGAATTATCAAAATACCTCATTCCCCTACTACAACCTCTCAGAAACCAAACTTATAACATTAAAAATTCATTTGAGTTTAAAAATTTCATCAGTCAACAAACCATTGACATAGGGTTCTCATTGATATCTCTAGATGTTGTATCTTTGTTCACTAATATTCCCACCTCTCTGGCTAGGAATGTCATTACTGAAAGGTGGAGTGACATTCAAAATTACACCAAAATGAGCTATAACCTGTTTGATCAGTGAATACTAAAAAAATTGGAAACATTTTAGACATATTCAATTCTTTTCACCCCCAGATACAATTCACATTAGAAAGAGAGACTAACAATGAATTGCCGTTTTTAGACATCCTTCTAATTAGAAATAAGGACCAAACCATTAATGTTAGACATTATAAGAAACCCACATATTCTGGACGCCTACTCAATTATCACAGTTGCCAACCTAAGTCCTACAAAATTAACTGTGCCAAAAATCTGATTCATAGAACCCTTAAACTGTCCGACAACCAATTCCATAGTGAATTGATCCCAGAAATCACCAGTATTTTACAAGATAATTCCTACCCCACAAAACTAATAGAAAACCTCATCAAAAATGAAATTGACAACATCCCACAAACTATTGCTTCTCCCTCACTATTTTTCTCTTTCCCTTATTTAGGGGAAACTAGTCATAAAATTCAGAATGTAATAAAAGAAATTGTGCCAAATGTGAAAATAGGACATAAAAGTAATGATAGCATCAAATCAAATTTTTTTACTAATAAAAAAGATAAAACCCCGACAGAGAATAAATCAGGCTTAGTATATCAAATAAATTGTAAAGATTGTAATTCAATCTATATTGGTGAAACCGGACAATGGTTAAAGAGAAGTGTGATGAATTTAAATTTATCATCACGGTGGCGTGAAGGAGTGAATAGATGAGAGCGAGGGAATTTCACCTAGGCGGCGGTAATCCACCGATGTAGGTGAGAGGAAGGAAATTCACCTAGGCGGCGGTAATCCACCGATGTAGGTGAGTGGAAGGAATCTCGTCTAGGCGGCGGTAATCCACCGATGTAGGCGAGAGGAAGGAAATTCACCCAGGCGGCGGTAATCCACCGATGTGGGTGAAGGAAGGAAGGTGCTTGTCTAGGCGGCGGATATCCACCGATGTAGACAAGAGGAGAAGGTAGGAGGTGAATTCCCAGAGCGGCGGATACCACCAGGCATCTGGGAGGAGGAAGGTAGAGAGAGAAGAGAGAGCTGGTTAGAGGAAGTGTCGAATGAAGCTAAAGCTCCAGGATCCGGGGTTATATAGGACTTGGAGTCCTCTCCCTCCAGCTCCCTGCTGGGAGCTGGTAGTGGGGCACCAGGTTGTGTCCCCCGGATTCTGTCGCCTGTCTCCCCACTCAGATGTTTATTAACGGAAGGTAATTTTTACATAGGAATATTGGTGAGAGCTTTAAGGTTGTAGTGGAGTGTTCCCGGGAGGGACTCACGACAGAGGTCCCCCCAGTTCGAACCAATGAGTGAGGTAGCTGAAGGCTCAAGTTGACAGTGGCTGAGGGCTGCGGAAACAAAAAAGGGGAGCTGAAGGCGCAAGGATACAGGAGCTGAAGGCTGAAACAAACAATTGTAGTGCTGAAGGCAGAAGAGTGACCGGAGGTGTCTTAAATCTAGGGTGATATACAAGTAGTAGAATAAGTAGGCATAAGTTGGCATAAGTAGACATAAGTAGGGCTAAGTAGACAAAAGTAGACATAAGGAGACATAAGTAGATAAGTAGATGTAAGTAGATGTAAGTAGATGTAAGTAGATGTAAGACATAAGTAGATGTAAGTAGATGTAAGTAGACGAAATTTGATGATGGGAAACATATGTACAAAGAGGGTGTGATGAAAAATTTGATGAGGTGACAAAAGGTGATGAGTTCGATGATGATGATGATAGTATGTTAGATATTTACATTAGATTTTTACAGGTGCAAGGTATTTACATGTTGCAGGAAAAACCGGTTTGCGGAATACAAAATATATTATCGTAAACAAACAAAGAATCTATACTCCAAATTGGGGAAAAATGGAAAAGTTGTTGAATGCAGTCATGTGTGCGGTTGGCAACCAAATCGTGATAGAGTGAATCCCAACAAACTCCCCCCCCACTAATCACGATTAGGTTGGCAATGCTCGGCAATTCCCAGTCTCTCCATGATCCTTCTGTTCTTGTTCCCTAGGAGTGGTTTTGTGAGCAGGTCTGCGTCGTTGTCTTCAGTTGGCGTGTACTCAACACGCAGCTTCCCATACTTGCACAGCTCTCGGACATAGAAGTATCGGATCTCTATATGACGGGAATGGGAGCTCACTCCATTGCCCTTTATGAACTGGATTGCCGCTTGATTGTCACTCAAGACCGTCGGTTCCTTCTTGACTGTGTATCCCAGTTCACTGAGGATGAATTCCAGCCAGACTACTTCCATGCTGCATGATGAAACAGCAACAAACTCTGCTTCCATAGTTGATAATGCAATACACGCCTGTTTACTGGATTTCCACACAATGGGCGTGCTACCCACCCTTACAATGAAACCTGTCGTAGATTTCCTATCATCTTTGGAACCTGCCCAGTCTGCGTCCGCATGTGCACTAATTTCATCTGTATCTCGTTTTATCCTGAGCGCAAAGTTCTCTGTTCCTTTCAAGTACCTTAAAATTCTCTTTGCTGCCGCCCAATGAGTTCTTCCAGGATTACACAAAAATTGCCCAAGTTTAGATACTGCAAAAGACAGATCTGGCCTGGTGGCTTGCGCCAGATACATGAGCTTCCCTACAAGTCTTCTATAGGGAACGTTGGCCATATCTTGTCTCTCCTCTGCGGTACTTGGGCATTGTGCTTTATTCAGTACCTGACTCGGGTCCATAGGGCTTGCGAGCGGTCTGCAATCAGCCATATTGAATTCGGCTAATATTTCTTGTTGGTATTTACGTTGGTTCAACAAGAATGACCCATCTTGCTGTTTCTTAACCTCAATTCCCAGAACATAGTGTAGCTCACCTAAATCTTTCATCTCAAACTTTTTCCGTAGCATCGACTTCATATCTTCCATTGCAGCAGGACAAGATGAAATCAGGATCAAATCATCAACATAAACAAGTATTATCTCTGTCTTGCTTTCTGTTTTCTTGAAATAAATGCATTGTTCAGATCTGATTTTCTTCATCCCACCTTCTATCAACCTCATATCAAGAGTCTCGTACCAAGCACGACCTGACTGTTTTAAGCCATACAAACTTTTGACCAGTCTACAGACTTTCTTTCCCGAAGCAACATTTTCAAGACCTTCAGGCAGCCGCATATATATATCTTCTTTCAAATTGCCATTTAGGTATGCTGTTTTCACGTCCATTTGATGTACTAGCCATTTATTCTGTACTGCTAACTTCAGAAACAATCTGATAGCAGAAAGACTAACAACGGGACTGTATGTCTCGTCATAGTCTACACCATGCTCCTGAGTGAAACCTTGCGCTACCAACCTGGCTTTGTACCGTTCCACACTGCCATCAGCATGACGTTTGATCTTGAACACCCACTTACAGCCTATAGGCGATTTCCCTGGAGGCAAGTCCGTCAGTTCCCAGACATTCATACTGCTCATAGATGACAGCTCCTCTTCAATTGCTTCTGCCCATAATTCGCGATCAGGTCCATTCATGGCTTGTTTGTATGTTTTAGGCTCTACTTTATCCTGAGATAGAACACAAAAGTCATTCAAATACGCAGGTGGTCTTAGTGTTGCCCTGTCCCTCAGAACCATTGAAAATCCTCCTTCTTCTGAATCTTGATTTTGTTCTTCTTCTAAATGTTGTTGCTCCTCGTCATGTGGCGGATCCCCTTCCAAGTGTTGTTGCATCTCTTCTTCCAGATTCTCTGTTCTTTCTTCTACTCCTACTTCTTCCACCCTAGTTGGCGAAACAGTTTCACCAGTTGACAAGTCTCTGCCAACATTTCCCGTATGCACTCTCTCTCTTGCCACAGGATTATGTTCGAAATATACTACTTCCGAGTAATCTTCTGGATTACCTTTGCTAGTACTGTCCAGACCAAAGTCTTCTTCATCAAAAACTACATCCCTACTTATGATGACCTTCTGTTCAACTGGGTCCCACAATCGGTATCCCTTCGTTGCCTTTGCATATCCCAACATAACACAAACTTTGGATTTCGCATCTAGTTTCTTTCTCATGATTTTAGGGACATGAACGTATGCCTTACATCCAAAGGGTCGTAAATGGCGAACACTCGGTTTATTTCTAGTCCACATCGCCTCTGGAATGACATTTCTATGAGTAGTAGGGCATCTGTTTCTGATGTAGCAAGCTGTGTTAACGGCCTCAGCCCAAAAGGACTTTGGAAGTTGTGACTCAATAAGCATAGCTCGAGATAAATCCAACAGAGTTCTGTTCAGACGTTCAGCTACTCCGTTCTGCTGGGGGCTGTATGGGCTGGTCAACTGTCGAATTATTCCATTCTCCTTCAGGAATGAGTCAAAGGCGTTATTGACGTATTCCCGTCCGTTATCACTACGCAAGCACTTGATGTATTTTCCTGTTTGTTTTTCTACCATCAACTTGAACGTTTTAAAGATCTGCAAAGCTTCATCCTTCGTTTTCATGAAATATACAAAAGACTTTCTCGAAAAATCATCAATGAACGTCATAAAATAACGATATCTTCCCTTTGCTTCCACTGGCAATGGCCCACAAATGTCGGAGTGAACCAACTCGAGTAAACCTTTGGTCTCTTGCTTACTGACTTTGGGGAAAGCCTTTCTGACATTTTTACCCCTCAGACATACATCACATAACTGTTTGTTCGACAGTGTAGTTCTTACATCTATACCTCTCACCATTGAGCGATCAGCCATCAACCTTAGTGATTCGGTATTGACGTGTCCAAATCGCTGATGCCAGCTAAACTTGAGGGTGCTTACATGAGCTAACTCAGTACTTACAATTCGGCATCCTTGCAGGGCATACATGTTTGATTCGCTGCGAGATGCTGTTAGTATCAATTTTTCTCCTTTAAAGACACTGCACTGTCCACCGCCCAAAGATATTTCGTACCCTTTAATGTCAAGCCTCGCCATTGATAACAACCTGAAGCGAAAATCAGGTACGTGATAAACATCGTTCAAAGCGATTTCGTATCGGCATGTCTCAGTTTCTGAAATTATGACCACTTTACCTATTCCAAATATCTTACAGTGGATATCTGAAGCCACTGTAACCATCTTATCTCCTTCTATGGGTTCATAACTGGTGAAATCTGTTTTATGGGGCGTAAAGTGGCTACTGGCTCCGCTGTCAAGCAACCATTCGCACGCTTCATGACTTCCAATGGACAAGCACGTTACTACCATAGACTGCTGCTCCGCTGATTTCGGAGGCTCGGTTTGCGATCTTACAAATCCCTTACTCCTACAAAATCGGGCCGTGTGTCCATATTTATTGCATTTGTAGCATTTGAATGGCTCTCCTTGGGACTTGGGTCTTTGCACCATCAGAGCCGAATCTTTATTTTCTTCTCTTTTCATCATCTTCCGTTTGTATTCCCCACATAAAAGGGATTCAAGTTTCTCTGGAACATAATCTTCATCTTTGAAAGTACAAACCATACTTACTGTGGTTTCATAGTCGTCAGGTAACCCATTTATGAGAACATTACATACCTGTTCATCGTCTATTTTCGCACTTCCGGCCTTCACCACTTCAGATGCATACCTAAACACCCTACTTACGTATGCCTCCATTTCCTCTTCTGGTCCCATTTTCGCAGTGTACAAAGCTTTTGATGCCTGAAGCCTGCGGAGTCGAGTCATAGGTTGGAACTTGGTTGACAGTTTTCTCCATAATGCTCTCGGACACTTGATGTCTAAAATCTCCTCTTGGATTTCCTCTGTTATCGCCCAGGCAATCAAGCGATATGCCTTCTTCTTTGTGGCAGGAGGGATCGTCTCATACTCATCGTCCTCTGCTGTAATGACATCCAATAGATCACGATCGTCGAGCACCATTTCCATGTTGAAACTCCATGTTTTATAGTTCGTTTTGTTGAGTTTCACCATTCCACTTAGTTTTACATTCTCTTCTCCTCGGACTTCTCGCGCCATTTCGAAGTGCTCTGGGCCCATAACCCTTGTTGCAGGAAAAACCGGTTTGCGGAATACAAAATATATTATCGTAAACAAACAAAGAATCTATACTCCAAATTGGGGAAAAATGGAAAAGTTGTTGAATGCAGTCATGTGTGCGGTTGGCAACCAAATCGTGATAGAGTGAATCCCAACATTACAGGAAATATTTACAGGTATGTACAGGTATTTACAGGTATGTACAAATTTTTGGTACGGTTTCAGGGGAGAGAGAATTGAGCGGGGTTGCGAGATCCGCCGTTCCCTGGGTGTGGGTTGTGTGTGGCTTAGTGTATCGAGTGTTTGTTTGTAGTGAAAAGGTGGGTGTAGTGTGTGGGTGGGTGTTGAAGATGCCCGCTGCGACGAAGTGGCCACGGCGGGGCTGTGAGGTTCGGTACAGTGTCTGTGGGATAATGGAACACAAACACTGTCCCGAAATCTCAAGGCCCCGCCGTGATTTCTCAGAGCGGGGCGGGGGACTTGGCCGCCGTGACGCGGGGCGAGGGACGCTCCCGTCGTCTGTTGCGGCGCCCGGACCTTTTCGTCCCGGCGGAGGCTATTTCGGATATCCCCGGCGGCGGTGGGGGAAGAGGGGGTGTTGTAGGTTTGGTGGGTTGGGGTGTTGTTGGGGCTGAATCTAAAACTGGGGGGTCGAAAATGGAAAAAAACGGAGGAGCAAGAGGGGGTTGAAATTTGGGGGGCGGGGGTTGTTGAAATTTGGGGGGCGGGGGTTCGTTGAAGACGGGGATTTTGATGTTTGGAAGTGGCGGTGGGGGTGGCATGAGTAGGGTGAGTTGAAGTTGGTGGAGGAGCGGATCTATAAGGGGGTCGGATGGGATGTAGGGGGGATGTACCCCGGTGGCTTGCGCTGCGCGAAATTCGCGCAGTATGCGCCACTGGGGGTACTTCCACCGCCGGGGCCGGGGAGGAAGTCCGGAAATCCTTCGCGGGAAAAATTGAAGCGATGAAGTAGGTCCGGGCGAAGGGGGTAGGGGGGAGAGCGGGTCCGGGACGTACACGTCCCGGAGTATCGCCGCCATTTCCGGATCCGAATCGAAATCCGGAAACGGCGACGGGGGAGACTGATTCGGTGGAGAGAGGTGTTGCATTGCAAACAGACGGCGGGAGACTGATAGCGGACGTTGGTTGAGGGAGAACAGGGGCGGGCTTGCAGCGGGCGAAAGGGACGGTGTGGGGTTTCCCGTCCATTAGCAGGGTCGCGGTGGTCGGTGTTGTGCGGATGACTTGAAAGGGCCCGGCATAAAGGGGCTGAAAGGTTTTATGCATGCCGGGCTCTTTCAAGTACATATGCGTGGAAGTGTAAAAGCGTTTTGGGTAAGTGGTGTCGTTTGTCGGTGTTGAGGTGTGTAACGGTTCCCTGTTAATGGACGGGGTGTTGTGTGGAGGGAAAATGTCGGCCGGTAAACGAATGGGGTCTCTGAATGCGTGTTGTGCGGGACTTGTGTTGTCTGAAGGACGGGCGGAAGTGCGGAGGCTAAGTAGAACGTAGGGGAGGGTTTTGGTCCATGAAGGGGAAGTGGCTGATGTGGAGATGGCTTGCTTGAGGACCGAGTGCCACCGCTCTATTTTCCCGTTGGATTGGGGGTGATAAGGAGTGGTGCGGATTTTCTGAATCCCGAGGGAACGGAGCAGGTCGGCAAAGTGGGCTGATTCAAATTGCCTCCCCTGATCGACCGTGAGTGTCCGCGGACAACCGTAGCGGCTGATCCATTGATTGAGGAAGGCCGCGGCGACGGCGTCCGCGGTAATGTGGGCGAGTGGGATACACTCTACCCAATTTGTCGCACGGTCGATCATGGTGAGGCAATACCTCTTCCCCTCGGAGGGGGGAAGAGGGCCGACCAGATCCAAGTGGACGTGTTCCCACGGGAGAGAATCGGGGATAGGTTGAGGAGGTACATGGGGGTGAGCCGAGACCTTGAATTGCTGGCACTTCTGGCACCCAAGAACCCAGGTACGTATATCCGTGTTCATATGGGGCCAGAAGTACCGCGTTTTGATGAGGTCCCGGCTCGCCCGAATGCCGGGATGATGGAGTGAGTGGTAATGTAGGAACAACTGCCTCCTGAGCTCCGGTGGGACGTACGGGCGCGGTGTGTCGGCCGATACGTCGCACCAGAGGTCGAGGGGAGGCAGCTGCTCCAATTTTGAGGCGGAGATGAGATGGGAAAGTGCGGGATCGGAGGTAGGAGTTTGGTGATTTTTGAGGGTTTGCGGGGAAGGGAAGGGCAGTAACTCCGCCACCGGCGCAGGGGTGCCGCGTCGGCGACGCAGTTGTCGGCCCCCGGCAAATAACGAATATCGGACGTGAATTGTCCGATAAATTCGAGTTGCCGGAGGCGACGGGGGGAGGCTGATTTTCGGTTTTGGAGGAGGGCGTGGGTGAGGGGCTTGTGGTCGGTTATGACAGAGAACTGCCTGCCCTCCACGAAGTCACGGAAGTGTTTTATGGCTTCGTGGATGGCGAGGAGTTCTCTGTCAAAGGTGGAGTAATTTTTTTGTGTGGGGGACAGAGTTTTAGAGAAAAAGCCGAGAGGTTGGGGGGTGGCGCCGGTGTGTTGGTGGAGTACTGCCCCGATGGCCCAGTCGGACGCATCTGTGGTGATGGAGAGGGGGGCATGGGGATCGGGATGGGCCAATAGAGCGGCGTCAACTAGGTCCTGTTTGCATTGTTGGAAGGCGGTAGTGAGGGCGGGGGTCCAGGAAATGGGGCGTTTATCGTTTTTCTTTGCCGGTTGTGGGATAGCGTGTATGAGTGGTTGTTGGTGTTGTGCCGCGTGTTTGATGTGTCTACGGTAAAAGTTCAACATACCCAGGAAACGGCGGAGTTCTGAGACAGTGTTGGGTCGTGGGAAATCGGTGAGGGTGTGAACTTTGTCCGGTAGGGGTTTTATTCCTTCGGACGAAACCTGGTGGCCGAGGCAGCGGACGGAGGGCTGGGCGAGGACGCATTTCGGAGTGTTAATGGTGAGGCCCTCGGCGGCGAAGATGTCAAGTACCTGTTTCAGGTGTGCGAGGTGTTCGTTGGGGTCTCGGGAAGCGATCAGTACGTCGTCCAAAAAACAGAAGACGAAGGGTAGGCCTCGTAGTATGTTGTCCATGTAACGCTGCCATGTTTGGGCAGCGTTACGGAGGCCGAAACCCATTTTGATATACTCGAACAGGCCGAAAGGGGTGATGATAGCTGTTTTAGGAACGTCAGGGGGGTAGATGTGAATGTGATGGAAGGCACGGGAGATGTCGAGTGTAGAAAAGATGGTTGTGTTGTGGAGGTGGGAAGAGAAATCCCGGAGATGCGGGACGTTGTAAAGGTCTGGGGTTGTACGGGCATTGAGGCGGCGGTAGTCGCCGCATGGGCGGATATCCCCGTTAGGCTTCTGCACAATATGTAGTGGAGAAGCCCACGGGGATTTGGAGGGACGGATAATGCCGTCCTTGATGAGGAGATCAAAATGTTTGCGGGCCTGTGAGAGTTGGAGGGGGTGGAGGCGTCGTGCTTTCGCGGATATTGGGGGGCCAGAGGTTTCTATGTAGTGCTGGGTCTGTGAGATGTGGGCTGAGGGGCGGCGCTGGGGTTTGTAGTGGAGGAGGAGTTGTTCAAACTGGGACGGGGGCCGATCCACCGCATGAATGAACCCGGGGATGGGTTTCTGGGTGGAGGGGTCGAGCAGGCGCGCGTTACGGACGTCTACCTGGAGGCCGAAATATGCGAGGAAGTCGGCCCCCAGGATAGCTTTCTCTACGTCCGCCACGGTAAATTCCCACTCGTACGCGAGCCCGCTCATATGAATTGATGAGCGGTACGTCCCGTACGAGGGGATGGTGGTACCGTTGGCGGCGTAGAGGAGTTGCCGGTAACAACGCGCCTGTCGCCGGAGAATATTATTGGGGAAGATAGAGAGCGCCGCCCCTGTGTCGACGAGGAAGGGGACGTGCGTTTTTGAGCATTTCAGGAACAGGCGTTGATGAGCTGGGGCGGAGTGAGGTAAAATTGGCGAGGTGTTGGAGTCCGTCGGAGGGGGGGGGCTTGGTTCGTCCGAGGTGATGGGCGGGTGCGATGGCGGTGGTTGGTCCCCCGCGAAGGAGACGCGGGGTGATTTTTTGCCGTTCCGGGGAGGGGGAACGGTAGTGGCGGCCGGAGGGGTGGTCGTCTTGGGGGCGGGGTTGGAGGGGCCGTTCCGTGGTGGGGGAACGGTAGCGGCGGCGCTAGAGACGGCCGGAGGGTTGGCTGCCCTGGAGGCGGGCTTGGAGGGGCCGTTCCGGGGTGGGGGAACGGTAGCGGCGGCGCTGGTGGCGGCCGGAGGGTTGGCTGCCCTGGAGGCGGGCTTGGAGGGGCCGTTCCGGGGTGGGGGAACGGGAGCGGCGGCGCTAGTGGCGGCCGGAGGGTTGGCTGCCCTGGAGGCGGGCTTGGAGGAGCCGTTCCGGGGTGGGGGAACGGAAGCGGCGGCGCTAGTGGCGGCCGGGAGGTTGGCTGCCCTGGAGGCGGGCTTGGGGGGGCTGACTCGGGGTGGGGGAACAGTTGATGGAGAGGTGGGGTGTTTTGCGGCGCCGTCAGATGCGGCCGGGAGGTTGGCAGCCGTGGCGGCGGCGTAGGAGGGGTAGCGAGGCGCGGTGGAGGTGGTGTGAATGCGGGCGGGGAGGGGTTGGTGTTGGTCCCCCCCGTGTTGGCGAGGAGGGGGGCCCGCCGGATTTACCGGCGGGCGTCCGCGTTTCCCTGCTTGGAGGAGTAGGAGCAGGGGGGCTGGCATTTGCGGGCCTCCCCACCGAAGTTCACATGGTAGAAACATCGGTGGGGGGGGTCCGCCGGGAGGTAGGTCCTGGTGGGGCGCGTGGAGTTGGAGGGGGGCGCCGTTTTTGGGGACCTCCCCCCCCGTTGCTGGGTGGGGGAGACGGTGCGGCGGTCGGCCGAGCGCTGGCGTCGGTGGTCGGAGGAGGGGGGCGGCCGGCGATCGACGGAGAGGGAGCGGCGCCGGTGGAGGGAGGGGGGCCGGCGGCGCTCTTCAGACGGCGATCGGTCCCTGCGTGGGGTGGGGAAGCGGGGTGCGGCGACCTCCGTGACGCTGGCGGCCGCGGCGAGGTCGTAGACCGTGTCGGCTAGACGGAGTAGCGGCTCGTCCGGTCCGTCGAGGTGGCTGGCGAGCGCCATCTGGATGGGGTGGGGGAGGGCTCGCAGCCAGAACGTTCGAGCGATGTCGGCCGTCACGACGTCGTGTAGCTGATGACGTAGGCGACGGTACAGGTGGGAGGGCTTCAAATCGCCGAGATGTTGGGGCTGGGATAGCGCTGCGACACGTGCGATCTTGGAGGGCTGGTATAAGTTGATGAGGCGGCCGCGGAGGTCGTCGTAGGCGGCCGTGGCGTCGGGGGAGATGTCAGACGTCTGCAGGAGGATCTCATATGGTAACAGGGAGATGATGCGGGAGTAGCGGGTACGCTGGCTGCGGATGTTGGCGGCAGAAAACGCAGCGTCGACCTGGAAGAACCAGAGTGCGGGGTCGTGCGTGTAGAAGGGGGGTAGCGACAGCGGGAACGACGCAGAGGCCGTCGTGACGTCGGCGGCGGCGTGTGCGGCAGCTGCAGCGGCGGCGGCAGCGGCGGCGGCGGATGCGGTGGAGCCGGGTGGTGAGAGGCTGGTGAAGGGGTTGTCGGTTGCGTCAGATGTCGCAGCGGTCGGCGGCTGCAGCAGGGACGGCCGGAGGAGCGGCGGTGACGGCGAGTTCGGGTCCATAGTTGAGGTGTCTGTAAACAAAATTCAAATTGGGTGAGGTTTTGAATTTGTAAAATTCGCAATTTGTGGCAGCGGAGGTGGTTGCAGCGGAGAGTTGAGAGTTGTTTGAGCGGATGCGGGTGGGCCAAAAATTGCGAATTGATACTGACTATTTTAAAAGTGAATTTAAAATTCGGGACACCGAACTAGACTGGGGCGACACATGAGGTGGTAAGAAGGGAGGAAGGGGAGAAGGTTGGATGAACGTCGGGTTCACCACTGTGATGAATTTAAATTTATCATCACGGTGGCGTGAAGGAGTGAATAGATGAGAGCGAGGGAATTTCACCTAGGCGGCGGTAATCCACCGATGTAGGTGAGAGGAAGGAAATTCACCTAGGCGGCGGTAATCCACCGATGTAGGTGAGTGGAAGGAATCTCGTCTAGGCGGCGGTAATCCACCGATGTAGGCGAGAGGAAGGAAATTCACCCAGGCGGCGGTAATCCACCGATGTGGGTGAAGGAAGGAAGGTGCTTGTCTAGGCGGCGGATATCCACCGATGTAGACAAGAGGAGAAGGTAGGAGGTGAATTCCCAGAGCGGCGGATACCACCAGGCATCTGGGAGGAGGAAGGTAGAGAGAGAAGAGAGAGCTGGTTAGAGGAAGTGTCGAATGAAGCTAAAGCTCCAGGATCCGGGGTTATATAGGACTTGGAGTCCTCTCCCTCCAGCTCCCTGCTGGGAGCTGGTAGTGGGGCACCAGGTTGTGTCCCCCGGATTCTGTCGCCTGTCTCCCCACTCAGATGTTTATTAACGGAAGGTAATTTTTACATAGGAATATTGGTGAGAGCTTTAAGGTTGTAGTGGAGTGTTCCCGGGAGGGACTCACGACAAGAAGGATGTACCAACACAAATATGATGTACAAAAGAAAAGAAATACCACTGCACTATCCATTCACTCCTTAGAAAAAGACCACAATTTCGATTTCCATAATATCAAAATAATTAATAACGAGAAACATTTCAGAAAAAGAAAAATTCTAGAAGCCTTTCACATTAATCAAAGTAATAACACAGTGAATTTTAAATCAGATGTGGGCAACACTGTTTGTATTTACCAAGGACTTCTGGATGGATCCTAGAGTGGGAGGAGGATGGTTACCCTGTCTTGTTGTCAAAACAGTAGTGGGCCAACCTTCCTCCACACAGAGATCTTATCTAGTTTTCTCGGTAAGCGCAGTATTTCTTTTCTTTTCTTTTCTGTCTTTTTATGTTTTTCTATCACACACCATTCTAAAATTTAAATTCAAACTCCATAGTTCCACCATAGTCACTAAATTAATACCATTGTTAGCTATTTAAGTTTTTGTCTTTCTGTTTAATGTGTATCTTTCTCTAAGTCTTTTCCCATTCTGTTGTTTTAGGATTGAGAATGGCAGTCAGAGGACTGCCGAAAGCTTTACAGAAGTAAAACTTTCAAAGGAAAATAAAGGACTTCCATTGTCATAAAACATGAATTGTTGGTAAACCAAAAAGTCCCAAAAAAGAACCAAAATATATTATTCTTACTTACTATTAAATTATAGGAAATGTGGCATTCGTCTGTCGCATGATATTACGGTCATGGAGTGTACCTAGTCATGTATTATTATTATTTACATTATGGTTATTTTCTTATTTGCGCCTACTTGTGCGTGAGGTGGGATTTAATTCCTATGCTATTATTATTAAGAACGACTGCCAAGGACTGATGCTGCGCTTGGCCGCCTTCAAACTTCAAGTGAGTCAAGCCAGCACGACTGATCTGTATTGCGGGGAAACGACAAACAAAATGGTTGCAACCCGTCCCGAACTTCGCACTAATATCGTAGTAAATACGCTAGTTTCTTGTTTCTAATGCTGCTGATCCCAGTTCTACCAAAGTGTTACCATACAAGAGTGTTACTGATTATTATTTGTAGCACTCTTGTCCTCCCTTACCAATTTAATCATACTTCGAGGTGATAGGTATGGAGTAGGTATCTAGTAGGTACTAACGTATTATATACCTATTATAGTATATATTATAGTCCCAGGGAGTTGAACAAGAGTGTGAAAGCCCTCAATGAACCGTTTTTTAAGCGGGTGGCAAATGTGGTGGTCGTTTTCCGCTTCCTGACTTTTGGCGTCCCTCCACGGTACCTAGTGGAAGTACCTTATACAGTACTTACCTGAGAATCAAAAATCAATTAAGATTTTACACCTTTTAACTCGTTTTTTGATAACTTGATTTAGGTTCCTACCTACTTATCTACTACTCTATTTTCAAACAGTATAACGATACATAGTTAGTTCCTTGCTTATTACCTTGATGATGGTGGAAAGATAAAAGTTCCGGTGTGGAGGTTGCCACGCTACACTTCCATGTTCTTAATATTAGTATGGAAACAAGTTTGGCAGGAGGGGCCGCCTATTTCAGCCGGACAGGCCGACCATTTCTGTCAAAATCCGTAAACCTGCATAGGAATCTCACTTTCGACATATATTATTTGCTGTCAATTAGCCTAATGAAATGCTATCCAGCTCGAAATCGAGAGGCATAATCTAGACATTTTGGCACCAACCGCACCAATTTTGGTCCGATTTTACGGCATCTATCGTTGACAATTGGAACAATTAGAAAACCCATCATAACTCCCTTATTTTTCCACCTAGAAAGCTAGTTCTCATTTCAAATTGAATAGTTTAACGAGCTACACAAAACCCAAAAATAATCTGAAAAAGACCATATTTTGAGAAAGTTATATAACCATTTGAAATTCCAACATGCATACGCTCATACGTACATGCATACAGAGCGAGATCAAGCGGAACCCTCTAGAAACTCGTTTTGAGCACTTCTGAACAAGATTTCATGGTGCCATGGTACCCTTATTCCATTCCTGTAAATATGTTAGACTGTTACCAGTAAAGACGAGGAAAAGTCGAGCTGCGTGATGCAAGGGACGAGGCCAGGGAGCTCTCCCTCCAACGGCTCCCACCTGCTTCCCACAGCCGTCGGTGGACCGGGGGAGGGGTAGAGGCGCCTTCATAAGGCGCCCGGCTTGCCCAGCTCGACATTCTACCGACTTCTCTCGAACCAGAGCCTCCTCTCTCTCTTACTTACCTCATCCTCTTCAACTCACCGTTCTACTCGGTGTATGTCCAGTTCCGTGCCTATGGAAATGATACCTGCAGAGTCCCTTTATTCTCCCAGATCCAGGCTTACGAATGTCGGTGGTGCCACTTCCTCACCCAGATTAAGGTTGAGAAATGATTTATGAGGACCTGGTTGATGTATGGTTGCTTTAATTGAGTCAAATACCTCGCATCAATCTAAATAGTTAATCATGCATCTTCAGGCATCCGAGCCATCTTCAGTCTCGGAATTATTGGCCTTAGCTTCTTCCTCTATTTGCTTCATGTTCGTCGTTCTTGTCATTTTCACAAGCATGGCCAAACTACACGGACAACGATCAATATCGAAATCCTCGTCAGGATTGGTGAAGCGCAATAATGTTTCGGTGATCTTGAAGACCAAATGTTGGTATTTCCTGTAAAATAAATTAGGTACCTAAGAACTACAACATTACCTTGAATGAAACAATCTAATTACTTAATCCAAGAAAAAACACATCCTACCTCCCAAATTGGTCGCCAGTCGTCCCTTACATCCTTCAGCTTGGGCATCTCCAAATACACACTCCCAGTTCACTGAATTTTTATTCATTTTGGTTTATTATTTTCAATAATGAACCATTCGAATCGAGCATGAAAAAAAAAAAAAAAAAAAAAATTCTAACCCCCCTCAAAATTTGATGGTTTACGTTTCAAGGTATGTAGAATCCAAAACTGCAATAAAAAACGCTGCAAATCCCTGCACAACGGTTTATTATTTTGTATAGAATACCCTTCCGTTACAGATCCCAGCTCTATGTATAGATAACCCGTCTATATAATATGATATGTACTATTCTATACATATTATGTAGATCGCACACCCTCCGCAGGTTAGTACCTAACCCCGTACTCGTTACTAGGTACCTACCTAAATCACGAGTTGAATGTTGCTAAAATAATTCTGCCGATGACAGTACCTAACAAAAAGAAACACACATAATGAAGTTCTGAAAAGAAATTGTTGATGAGGAGTGAAAAAAGTTGCGAAAGTACCTACCAACAAACTCCAGCCCCTTCTACGTAGATGGTATAATGAACCGTTGTGTAATAATTTACCGTTGAGTAATGATTTACCGTAGTAATAATTTACCCATCAATAATACTTCAGCGTTATTTGTTCAAGTTTCACTACCTACCAACAAACTCCAAAAGAGCCATCATTTTTCAAATGAAATAATATCACAGAACAACCAACTCGACTTCATACTCCGCCAATATAATCAGGTGATCCCTAGCAATGATTTCATCTCCGCCAAATTTCCTATTGTGGGCGCGTCTCTGGTTACGAGATTTGGTTTGAATTGTATACAATTTCATTCACACTGGAGTCGAAAATGCCTGTCGGTGCAAACTTCGGGGCCTTACTGTGAACGAACGGCTGGACGTACGATGCTCCGGATGGTCTTAAAAAACTCGCAAGTTCAAGAACTATTTAAAACCGTAAAAATATTTACGTAAAAAAATGGTATAGGCGTTTTGAAAATTTCAACCCCTATTTTGAACCCCTTACTGACAGTAACGTCGAGCTTCGAGGACCAACTAGACCCCGAACGGAACCTATAACCCGAATTTCAACAATTTTCTTTCATGGTAACTAAGAAAAGTGGCCCGTACGGCGTACGGCGGACAGACAGAAATATTTTTATTGCATTTTTGGATTCTCCATACCTTGAAACGTAAACCATCAAATTTTGAGGGGGGGTAAGAATTTTTTTTTTCATGCTCGATTCCAATGGTTCATTATTGAAAATAATAAACCAACATTTCTGTCTGTCCGCCATACGCCGTACGCCGTACTGGCCACTTTTCATAGTTACCATGAAAAGACAGTGATGAAATTCGGGTTATAGGTTCCGTTCGGGGTCTAGTTGGTCCTCGAAGCTCGACGTTATTGTCAGTCATCTCTAAGGGGTTCAAAATAGGGGTTGAAATTTTCAGAACGCCGTATCTCAAAAACTTTCAATGGAAGGCTATGGTTTTGGTTTATTATTCTGTGAATAATACACCTATGTATTCGCTCAGCAAAAAATTTTTATAACACCCCCTCAAACTTTTTTCTTTTTCGTTTCAAGGTGCGTAGATTCCAAAAATGCAATGTCCGTCCGCCGTACGCCGTCCGCCGTACGCCGTCCGCCGTACGCCGTCCGCCGTACGCCGTCCGCCGTATCACGTGTACAGGCTTCATTTTCGGTCTAAAAAATTCGTTCTTTCGCACACATGCTCCATTTAGGCCCTAGTTGTGTCCCGAAACTTTTCAGCCCGATCGGAATATACCCAGGGGTGTTATGAGTGAAAATGTGTGTAAAAATAGGTACTTTTTGCGTTTTAGCAACATGTTGGTAAGATGAGCTTCTGAGATATCTTTTTCCATGTTTTTGAGGACGAGAAGACCGAATATGAAGTCGATTTTGACCAAAGAGTGGAAAATTGAGTTCTACCAAATGTTCAGCTCCCAAAATTGATTTTTTATGAGTCAAAAACCTGGGAAACCGTCTGATATCACCATCAGTTTGGATAACAGCACTGGAAAAAGTGTCAACACGTGGATCAAGAGGATTAAATGCCACTACCAATGATCAAAGATGATCTTAAAAAAAAAAAAAAAAAAAAGCGTCCCTATTTCATGTTTTGGGGGCCAAAATTGGTGGAAATCATCAGAAATAGCTATTTCAATCATTCCGCATGAAAGAAACAATACATTTAACAGCCAACAAAAATCTCTAGAACTCCAATAGAATAATAAACCCATGTGACAAGGACTTTGCAGCGTTTTTGTGTATTGGTAACACGTTAGTAACATAAGCTTTTGAGATATCGTTTATCTTGTTTTTTAGGGCGAGAATTCCGAATATTAATTTGATTTTGACCAAAGAGTGAAGAATTGAGGTTGTATTATATAGTCTAAAATCACCATCAGTTTGTATAATAACACTGGAAAAAGTGTCAAGACGTGGTTCAGGACGATTAAATGGCACTACCAATGATCAAAGATAGTTGAAAAAAAAAATTATAATAAAAAAAAAGAAAAGGAGCGTAGGTACCTAATTTGTGTTTTAGGGGCCAAAATTAATGGAATCCATCAGAAATAGCTTTTTCGATTATTACGGATGAATGAAACAATAAATGAAAAGCCAACATTTCTGTAGGTATGTCCAGTAGAATAATAAACCCATGTGACAAGGACTTTGCAGCGTTTTGGTTTATTTTTTACGTTATTAAATTTGTCTTGAGCTAAACAATTTTTTGAGACCACCCCGAGCATTGTACGTCCAGCCGTTCGTGTGCACCAAAAAGCTTCGTCAACACGATCGTGAATCAAACGGTATAAATCCGGCCCAGATATCATCACTAGGGAGCACCTGATTATAATCAAGGATGCCTGTATGAAGTCGAGTTGGTTGTTCTGCGATTAGTTCATTTGATAAGTGATGGTCTATTGGATTTTGTTGGTAGGTACTTCTGAAACTTGAACAAACGTTGAAGTATTATTGATGGGTAAATTATTACACAATGGTAAAAAGGTAAGGTAATTATTACACAATGGTAAGGTAATTTATACAACGGTAAATTATTACACAACGGTTCATCTACCAAGAAGGGGCTGGATTTTGTTGATCGGTACTTTTGCAACTTGAACAAACATTGAAGTATTGTTGATGGGTAAATTATTACACAATGTTAAATTATTACACAAACGCTAATTATTACACAACGTTTCATCTACCAAGAAGGTGCTGGATTTTGTTGATCGGTACTTTTGCAACTCGAACAACCGTTGAAGTATTATTGATGGGCAAGTTATTACACAACGGTTCATTAAAATTGACCAAGAAGGTAGTTATTGACCTCAGAAAACAGTGATCCACGCAGAAGGGGCATCTATTTCACTCCACATCAACAATTTTCCTTCAGAACTTCATTATTTGCGTTTCTTTTTGCCGTTTTAGTTACTGCTTGTCATCGACAGAATTATTTAAACTCTTTAAACTCTTTATTGGTTACACAGCTGTAGGGTTAAAAACCCCGTAATTATACTGTACATACTAATAACATAATTATGCAGTGTTGATGGCAGAATCGTAGGAGACAAATTACTTTTTTTTTGGAAAGGAATAATAAGTAAACTAAAAGAGAAGACAGTAGTTTAAAAAAAAACAAAAAAAACAAAAGAGAAGAAAAGAGGACAGGAAAGAGGACAAAGAAAGAAGAAAGAGGAAGAGGGAGTATAGAAAAGGCTACCTATTCAAGAATCGGAGTACAGCGTCACCAAAGGAACCTAACGAGCGCATGCGCGGGTCGCAGGCGGCAGGGAGTTCCACGTCTTCGCCCCTAGGACCTTCAACGAGTTAATGTAATACTTATTTGTGGTAAAAGTTTGCTTGAGAGTAAGCGACCGAGTACTAAGACCTCTCTGGAAGAAGCTACATAAGTATAAAGGAATGGAATACTTTTCATGATGGATCAATTTGAAAATAAATTTTAAATACTGAACCTTGAGGTAGGTTAGAAGCCCACAACCTAAAATTTTATCCCTATGTCCCGAGATGTGACCCCTTGATTTAAGGTTAAATGCATACCGGGTACAACAGTTGAAAGCAACCTCCAGTTTTCTTTTGTTAGCAGCATTGATGGAGTTTAAATACAACATAGAACCATAATTAAAACGCTGCAAATCCCTGCACAACGGTTTATTATTTTGTATAGAATACCCTTCTGTTACAGATCACAGCTCTATGTATAGATAACCCGTCTATATAATATAATATGTACTATTCTATGCATAATTATGTAGATCGCAGACCCTCCGTAGGTTAGTACCTAACCCCGTACTCGTTACTAGGTACCTACCTAAATCACGAGTTAAATGTTGCTAAAATAATTCTGCTGATGACAAACAGTACCTAACAAAAAGAAACCCACATAATGAAGTTCTGAAAAGAAATTGTTGATAAGGAGTGAAAAAAGTTGCAAAAGTACCTACCAACAAACTCCAGCCCCTTCTACGTAGATGGTATAATGAACCGTTGTGTAATAATTTACCGTTGAGTAATGATTTACCGTAGTAATAATTTACCCATCAATAATACTTCAGCGTTATTTGTTCAAGTTTCACTACCTACCAACAAACTCCAAAAGAGCCATCATTTTTCAAATTAAATAATATCACAGAACAACCAACTCGACTTCATACTCCGCCAATATAATCAGGTGATCCCTACCAATGATTGGCCGTATTCACAAAAATTCCTATTGTGGGCGCGTCTCTGGTTACGAGATTTGGTTTGAATTGTATACAATTTCATTCACACTGGAGTCGAAAATGCCTGTCGGTGCAAACTTCGGGGCCTTACTGTGAACGAACGGCTGGACGTACGATGCTCCGGATGGTCTTAAAAAACTCGCAAGTTCAAGAACTATTTAAAACCGTAAAAATATTTACGTAAAAAAAAGGTATAGGCGTTTTGAAAATTTCAACCCCTATTTTGAACCCCTTAGAGATGACTCACAGTAACGTCGAGCTTCGAGGACCAACTAGACCCCGAACGGAACCTATAACCCGAATTTCATCAATTTCTTTTCATGGTAACTAAGAAAAGTGGCCCGTACGGCGTACGGCGTACGGCGTACGGCGGACAGACAGAAATATTTTTATTGCAGTTTTGGATTCTACATACCTTGAAACGTAAACCATCAAATTTTGAGGGGGGTAAGAATTTTTTTTTTCATGCTCGATTCCAATGGTTCATTATTGAAAATAATAAACCAAAAGCGGAACTACCAGAGCCTTAACCAAGTGAATTTTTAAAGTGTCAGGAGTGTAAATGGAGAGGCGCCTGAGGGAGTAAAGCGCTCCATAAACCTTCCTACAGGTGGCAGTGACTTGGCTTGACCAGTTCATATGGCAATCAAAAATGACCCCTAAATTTCTGACTGCCATACTATAAGGTAGTGGGCAGTTGTCAAGAACAATACTAGGAAGAACAGTGGTGTCCAAGTCAGAAGCAGAAAATATGATTGTCTGAGTTTTACGCGGATTCAAATTTGAGAAATTAGCTTGTGACCAGACAGAGATGCGGTTCAAAATTTGATTTATATCTTGTATTGTCTGAGGCAGGTGTTCAACAGTGGAAGATACATAAAACTGGATATCGTCAGCGTATTGCTGGTATAGGATATTTGGAAAACAGGACCCTACATCATTGGCATATAAAGAGAAGAACAGTGGGCCTAAAATGGAACCCTGGGGAACACCACGGGCAATGGTTGTAGTGGTTGAGAGAGACCCCTCTGCACGAACACACTGAGTTCTGTCCGCAAAAAATGAAGCTACCAATTTGCATGCCGAGGAAGAGAGATTGAAGCACTGCATTAGTTTATCTAAAAATAGGCGATGGTTGATAGAGCCAAAGGCATCATGGAAATCCAAAAGAACACCAACAGTCACGTGATCCCTCTCAAAGTCCTGAAGTATATGTTGGGATACATGGACCAGTGCAGTCATGCAACTATTTTAGCAACATTTAACTCGTGATTTAGATAGGTACCTAGTAACGAGTACGGGGTTAGGTACTAATCTACGGAGGGTCTAAGATCTACATAATATGTATAGACTAGTAGATATTATATAGACGGGTTATCTATACAGAGAGCTGTGATCTGTAACAGATGGGTATTCTGTACAAAATAATAAACCGTTGTGCAGGGATTTGCAGCGTTTTTTCCTTTCGATACTGGTAATTATCGCGCACAATTAGCGGTTTCCCTTTCGTCGATTCCAGCAGTTCCATATTGACAGACTGACAGCACATCACAAACTACCTTATAATTAGGAGGCGCGGAAGTGGCACGCTTTTTAGTTGGGCATTTTTAGGTTTTTTCGGGTGGGGGGGGGGGGGGGAAGAAAAAGGAAAATACAGGTAAGATCAGGAAGGAGTCGGATATGGGAGGCGCGGAACTGGGAGGACACCTTCTCCTTAACCCTATGTTCCCAACGTGGTGAAAACCGGACGAGAACTTCCTTCCTAGCACTCAATGTGGTGAAAACCGGACGAGTGTTTTTTCCAAATATTCAACGTGGTGAAAACCGGACGGATATTTTCCTATCCCAGAGACGCATCCAAGGAGGTGAAAACCGCGCGGATACGCTCTCGCACTCCTCTGTCACCTCCTCATCCAACCTCACCTTCCCAAACATACCTCAAACTTACCATCCCCACACACGGGTTTCCCGAGCAATTATTTTTGAGGGTATTACCATGCTTGCACTGCTGTATAACAGGAACATGGAACTAGAACGATCAGTGTACGTAGAAATGTCTAACGACAGTTGGGCATATACAATTATAGTGGGTAGGAGGGCTGTAATTTACATTCTACGTTGTACGCCTATTGACATACCCGACAGTTGTGCAGATAGCGCTAAAACGGGATCGCCGATGACATTTCACTTGACGGCTGCCATCCGAAGACACAAAATTGCGTTCACAAGTCGTTTTTCATTGTTGTTGACGTTTTCTTGAATCGAACCGTTGAGATCGGCAAAATACAGTAGCGATTCATTCAATTGTCGCAGCAAACATGACCAATGAGTCAGGTAAACCGGTTGTCAAAGAGTTTCTACCGGAAAATAGAGTCGCCCCGACCAAAACTCAGATCAAGAAGAAATTCAAGTTTGTATGTAAGTGAATACCAACCTGTAAGCCACTTTCTACTAATTATTCGTAAGAGCATTTCCAAATGAAGTTAACCTTTTCTGAATGAATTCAACATACATAATCAAGTGTACACCTACCTTTTACTACAGTTGGACCTATGTGTAATTACAATGTAAGCCAGTGCACTCGATGTAAACAGTTGAAACGGATAAAAATACTCACAGATTAGGGCTGAAAATTGACAGCAGAAGGTAGCGTTTCGATTGTACAAAGGATTTATTCAGAAAATTCACAGTTCAGGTAGGTACTGAAGGGGAAAATAGGACTAAGACCAAAACGGGAATTCAAATGTACGGTGGACAATAATTAACATAAAAATGAACAGCAACAACACGTTAGGTGATAAACGAATAATTCGGGAATACCGTATAGAAATATGATTGATTTGGCCATTATTGTTAAGATACCTAAGTAGTAATACACCGGCGAGTTATATTTCGCCCGGCAAAGATCAAGATAGATTTGATGGGGGTAGTAAAACACCTCCACAAAATAACGAGGAATAAATCGCATTCACCTAGACCTGGTATTCGGGAAGTGACTATTATGAGCACGTACAATTAGATCGGGTGGTTTTGGGACGCCGCACAGTGGTCCAAGGGTGGCCGAAACCCTACATTTTCGAGGTTGTTTTATACTATTCCATCCACATTTAGAATACTTGAGTAGAACACGCCATGCTAAATAAGAGAAAATATTAATAAAACGCTGAAATTGCTGAACTATTTCTACAAAAGTTGATATTTGTGAAAATCCATAATTATTAGTTACAAAAAAAAGTTAGTTTCTTTCATTCTATAAGTTGAAATGGTACAAAATTTGTACCTTAAAACGTGTTTTAAGGCCAAAAATCTTTATACCTACACGTTTTGGAGACTTAATTTAATAAAGTCTCCAAAACGTGTAGGTATAAAGATTTTTGGCCTGTTCCGTAAGTAAATAAAGGACAATATTCTTGGAAAATACTGAAAAAACACGTTTTAAGCACGTTCAGAAATGTGACACCATGAATGCGAAGGCGTGCGCAATCCGCCCCCATTCGTGTTTATCCTTTTTTTTGTAATAATCGATATATTTGCTATATCAGTAACATAACAACTGAACTTAGCCCATCAAGTTAGTTTGCTATAATATTATTCAACTGTTTGTAGAGTTTTTAGCCCAGTGGCTGTAACTCAAGAGAACACTCAATCACTACACTTGTCACATTGTCACATCACAAGGTCGAAAGGTTTTGTTCTAACAAGCCGCCGGGTAGCGTTGCTGTTGTCTGGGAGTCGAAGAACTTCCGGATTCATGTGTTCATGAAGCCGCTGTTCGTATATAATCGCATGTTGCTTGGCCACTTCGCTGACGGATTCCATCTTGAGGTCTCGATGGAGGTCATCATTTCTGATGTACCAAGAGGCGATGACAGTACTCCTCAGTGCCTTGTTCTGAAAAGTTTGTATAATCTTGCTGTTTGTCTTTTTAGTACCTACAGCCCAGAGCTGGATACCACAGAGGTTTTAGGATTTGCTAGTAGATTAGCAATTTGTTGTGTACAGATAGTTCAGAATATCTGCCTAGCAACCAGTACATTTTTTTGAACTTGATATTTAACTGATATTTTTTTTAATCACATGTTCCTTCCATCTTAATTTGGCATCAAGAGTCATCCCTAAGTACTTTGTTGTATTAGCGTAGGGGATCTGTTGTTCATTCATCATGACTGGTATCGTTGTTATGTTCTTGTTCGTAAAGTTAGTATGAGTAGATTTCAGTTTATTAAGCTTCAGTCGCCATTTTTTGGTCCAGGCGCTTACATCCTCAACAGAATGCTGTAATTTCCTATTTGCTTCCTCTACTGAGTCACCAACCGCAAGTATGGCAGTATCATCAGCAAAAGTTGCGATTGTCGTGTTTTCATTGCTAGTTACATCACGTGTATACAGAAGGTATAGTAAGGGCCCCAGCAGTATTCTCCTTCGTGTTTCACTCTGAAATATCTTTCAGAAAGATATGATTTCAAAATTTGAAAAAATGGCTTCGGTAAGTTTCTCTCAAGTTTGTACTCTAACCCTTGATGCCAGACTTTGTCAAAAGCTTGGGAAACATCCAGGAAGACACTTGCACAAACTTGTTTCTTTTCTAGACAATTCTCTATTACATCAGTTACACGATGCACTTGTTCTATGGTAGTGTTTTTCCCTGAATCCAAACTGGTGATCGGGGATTAGCTCTTTTTCTGGAACGATTGGTTTCAATCTTTGTATCAGTAATCTCTCAAAGAGCTTAGATATTACTGGTAGTAATGATATAGGTCGGCAGGACTCTTTATTCTTGGATTCTTTCCCAGGTTTCAGTATCATGATAACCTCTGCCACTTTCCAGCAGCGGGGTACATATTTCAGTCTCGATGCCGCGTTTATCAGACACAATAGCATTCGCATGCCTTCCTCTGGAAGTTGCCTAATTGCCTTTCCTGTAATGAGATCATATCCAGGAGCTTTGTTCGTTTTGAGATTGCGAATTTGATTTTTCAGTTCACTGAGCGTTACTGGTTGTATGAAGCGTATATCCGTGGAGGAGGATACCATCGGTAAGCCTCCTTCATCACTGTTCCTGGGGAGTGGCACAAATGTGTTCTCGAGGTGTTCAGCAAAGATCTCTGCCTTTTCAGTAGGACTTTTTGCCCATTCACCATCATATTTTTTAATGGGAGGTACATGTTTCTTCGGCTGCTCGAGTGATTTGGTAATCTTCCAAAGGGAATATTCCGTATCTTTTTCCGGATTTAAACTATGAATTAGTCTTAAGTGCGTTTCGTGCTTCATTTCTGCTGATAAATTATCCAGTTGGTTCTTCAATCTATTCAATTTTGTTTCATCGCATGGGGCTCTGGTATGTTGCCATATTCGTCTAGCTTTCCTCTTTTCCCTGATCACTTCACGGATTTCACGAGGATAAGATACATTATTAGCTGCATATGTAATCTCTGGTGGAGTACTCACCCAAGCTGCTCGTTGAAAACATTTAAAGAAGTTCTCAGCTTCATCTTCTAATTGCTCTGTAGATTTGAGGGGCACAGACAAATTAATATTAGCAGATATGTGCTCCCTGAATATATCCCAGTTGGTATGTTGTGTAACTAGTCTTGGGGGATTTTCTTTCATTATTATCGTGTCACTAATTGTGAGAACTATTGACGAGTGACCTGACATGAGACTTCCACAGTCTTCGACGAGAATGAAGTTGCTTGATATTCCTTTTATTACAAAGAAATCAATCAGATCTGGAATTTTTGCTCTATCTGAGGGCCAATAGGTAGGTTTTCCAGTGGAGTAGAAATCACTACGTGTTTTTTTCGCGGCAGTGAATAGCTCTCGGCCCTTAGCTGTTGTTAAACGGGAGCCCCAGTACGTATTTTTTGGATTGAAGTCACCACCAATGACAAAATTTGATCCCAAGCTTTTAAATAGAGATGCGAAGTCCTCTTCTTTAAGACTGTAGCGCGGTGGGCAATAGATCGCTGCTATATTGCATTTTTTGCTATTTACTAAAAGTGTTACAGTGGAGACTTGCATACATTCTTCTTGAATACTTTGCTGCACATAGTGACTAATGGCATTCTTGATAAGGACTGCCGACCCTCCTCGTGGTCTTCTAGATGGGTGGTCAGCACTATAGCACTCATATCCTTTGACTTTAATGTGAGATGACTGAGTAAAGTGTGTTTCCGATAAAAGACATATATATCAATTTTTTCTTGGTTCAGGAAAATATCTAGTTCTGAGACATGCCGCTCAAGTCCATTCGCATTCCATGCTGCTATTCTAAATGTATTTTGTATCTTCATGGATTTTTCAAGGACCGTTTAGGTTTAATACTCTTTTCGAAGGTGGCTACTCTTTCAATTAAGAGTCTGTTGGTATGCTTTTGTTCATTTAGCATTTCGACCATCAAGGTAAGCATTTTGTCGACAGATGAATTCGTATTATTGCCACTCACAACACTGGTGTACGACATAGTATTACTATTTGCATGAACTTTGTGTCCGATGCTAGTTTGGTTTTTTTGAGTGTTATTAGATGTACTTTTTTTGTCCGATTTTCCAGGATGGGGATGTTTTGCTCGATCTTTGATTTTTTGTAACTCCTTAGCAACTTCACACCCACGATAGTTGGCTGGATGGGCATCGCCGCAGTTTATGCATTTCGGGTTCACCTGTTGAGGGCATGACGTGGTATCGTGCTTACCTGCACATTTGACACACCTAGTTTCTTTTTGACAATAGGTTTTTATATGATTGAATCCTTGGCAGTTTTTACACTGCGGGATGAGATTCGTCGTTTTTCGCAGAGGTTCAATCTTTACCCTCATGTCCATGATCGTTTTATATCATAAATTCTATTGATATCCTCGGTGTTGTCAAAGTTGAGGATGAAAAGAGGAAGTCTCCTCTTTACCAGCACCGGTTCTCCCTTACCATCAACTTCTCTAGTTTTCTTTATAAGGTTCACTGCATCAGTTATTTTGTAACCTTTTCTTGAGGTCACTCACTATATCATCAGCCTCGCACGAGTGGTGCAACCCTCTTGCAACCACTTTAAGGGGTCGCGTGTTTTTATCCTCATATGTGTACCATTGGAAGTTCTTATCTTTCAGCCCAGTGGTTAGTTCCCGGTATGAACCGCTGTCTGGCGCGAAAATTTTCCAAACATTATTTGATACCTAATGCCTTGACACTACATTGCTTTGAAGTTATTGTTTTAATTAATTGTTGGATCACACTGTATTCCGCTACTCCAGTGAATGTAATCGGAGGCGGGCGTTCTTCCTTTTAGCGAATTTTCGAAGAAAAGGAAGCTATTGTTCTCGGTCCAAAATTTTTAAAACTCGAATTTCCGAAAGATTTTTATACCAAAATCCGTTTCAGACCATCCTGAATTCCCTGCCGAAAGACACCAAAAATTATATGTATATATATATATATTTATATATATATTTATATATTTATATATTTATATATATATTTATATATGTATGTGTCATTCCAGACGATAACTCTCGAAAGAATTGAGATAAAAAGTTCAAATTTGCACGAAAAATCTGTCTTGGCAATCGACAGGCTAAGTTCGAAGATGAGCAGAATCGGGTCACCCTAAGGGGGAGTTTTGGGGAGTTTTAAGGGGGGGAAATTACCCATAAATTCCCAAAATGAAAAAGTCTGACAAGTGACACCTCATTTTAAAGGTTTTTGTACGCTGAACACGATGGTGAAATCAGAATTGCAATATCTCATTCCGTTCTCAAACTGGAGCACTTTGAAGATGAAGGAACGTGGTTATTTCTTGAGATGTTCTTCCTGGTTCGTCTGCTCTAATCTGATAACGGAATGGGATATCGCAATTCTGACTTCACCATCGTGTTCAGCGTTGGAAAATCTACAAACCGAGGTGTTACTCGGCAAAAAATGGAACAAAAAATTTGTTACGTACCCAATAGGTACCTACCTACTCTTCTGGTATTCAAAACATTTTTGATTTCCCCCTCCCCCTCCTTCCACCCCTAATTTTACTTTGCGTAAAACTACTCCTGTTTTAATTTTGTATGGTATCAAGTTGGGAAAACATTGGCCGAAAATTAATTTTCAGAACATTTTAGGCGGAGGAGGAAGATGCCGAAAACTTCGAAAATTCTCTCTTATAGCCATGCTGCATGACTGGTTTTTTAGTTTTATTATTCTGTGTAGTTTTGGATCTATAGCCTTGTTTGTATCTGGCCTACTAGGAGGACCAGCTACTTCTGGGGAAGAGGTGGCTTTACGCTTTTTGCGGCTTCTTTTCAGAATCCAATCGGTTTCCCTTGCAAGTTCTTCATCATCTGTATTATATTGAATAGGAACTTGTTGGTGAGTCTCCTTGTTATTCATTTTTTTTTCTTTATGTCTTCCAATTCCTTGGTGACAGATTTCATTCTAATTTGTGTATGGTTTACATACTCACACAAGCGTAGAATGCAATCGTATAATTCGTTGAACGATGAATTGACTTTGTCGTCTTGTTGTAGGTAGGTTTGGGTTTCCGTTCTGTGTTGCGCAAGCCATAGTTTGGTTTGAACGTAATACGAATCCCAATCCGCGGGCTCCTCCGTCCCGTCGTTCATCGTTATTTGGTAAACATTCACGGCACACTGTAAGCTGTAAGTGCAGTTAAATATATCCCATTCCATTCACAAGAGCTCTGTCCGATAGATGGTTACCTTCGGTGGTTCGCGAGAGACTGATTCGTGTTTATTGAATTCTTATTGAAACACGCCTCGGGGTGAAAGGTGAGTTCAGTACCAGTAAAAATGACTGAAACAGTCTAAAAACCCAAGTTTGAACCATAACGCCCATGTAGAATGATAAGACAAATAAACCTTCCGTTTACCACCAATTTATATTTAAGCACGAAGCTTTTCACTCAGGTTCTGAGCATCCTCAGATACATAGAACTCACAAGTTTAGTGAGTACCTACTGGTGATACTGGTAAATCGACTGCTGGAGCCGGCCCGGGAATAATAGTTTCGTCAAAATGCGCCGTATCCAATAATTCAATCATCAATAATAAATTATTTGTTGTTATTCATGAAGCATAACGTTTGTTCAAGTTGCAAAAGTACCTGTCAACAAAATCCGAAAGAGCCATCATTTTTCAGATGGAATAATATCGCAGAACAACCAACTCGACTTCATCCAGCTACCCGTGATTATTATCAGGTGCTCCCTAGCGATGATACCTGGGCGGGATTTATAACGTTTCATTCACGATCATGTTGACGGAGCTTTTCGTTGCAAATTTCAGGGCCTTACGGGTGGTCTCAAAAAATTGTTTAGTTTGAGATCAGTTCAAAAACGTGAGAAACCATTCGAGCTACGGCGTTTTCACTCCTCAGAGATGAGTGACAGTAACGCCGAGCTTCTCGTACCAACTGGACCACAAATGGGACCTAGAAATCAAATTTCGTTAATTTTGGTTATTGGTAACTAAGGAAAGTGAACTGAAGAATTTTTTTATCCCATTTTCGGATTGTGCATACCTTGAAACGGAAACCATCAAATTTTGATTTGGGGGGGGGGGTTATAATTTTTAATTTTTTTGTTTCATGCTCGGTTCCTAAGGTTCGTTACCTACTAAAAAACAGTAAACCAAAAAATGTTTGTCCGTCCCCCGTACTTTGCACTTTTCTTAGTTACCATGAACCAAAATTAATGAAATTTGGTTTGCAGGTCCCGTTATGGGTCTAGTTATTCCGCAAAGCTCGGCGTTACTGTCAGTCATCTCTAAGGGGTGAAAAATAGGGCTTGAAATTTTCAGAACGCCGCATCTCGAAAACTTTCAATATAAGGGTATGGTTTTAGCATGGAACATGCTTTAGTCTTGAGCTAACTGGAAAAAAGAGTCACGTTTTTGGGAGACGCTGTTGGGAGACTGCGATGTGTCACGAAATTTTGCAATGATTTCCACTTACAACCAAGTCGTTGCTACGGAACTTTATCTTCGTCATTCGTGTTCGTAGAAAAATCGTTCACCATTCATTGGAAAGCCCTAAATTATAATTATGCATAAATTATATACTGCCAAAACCGCTGTAATTATGGAAGAAACTGAGATATACCCCTGAGTTAAAAGAACTGTAAACAAATTCGCGGTAAGAGCCATCATAGATTTAGCGGGGTTTTATTTCGAAGGAAGGTGTTGTTTATGTAGTACGTTGGCAACGTACCTATTTACGAAATGGAATCTAAGGACCCTGAAACACGGGTGTAATAATAAGATACCTAACATAATATTTTATGTTATCACAAAGTAATGGCTTCGCATACCCCGACTTTCCGAATGTTTTGTTGTCACTTGGTTGATGGATTACCTACCTCTTATAACCGTTGGTGGATAATTTTATCGAAGATTAGCAAGATAACATTGTAGCATTGTACTTCAACGGAAGCTGAGTTATGCACATCACAGTCATTCAATAGGAAAATGCGAGCCCGGATTAGCGGGAAGAACAAACAAAAAATTTGCGACCGAATTAGCGGGAAGAAAGCACGTTTCATGTTTTAGAATTTTAGCCGTAGGCTCAAAGCAGAAAGCAACCGGGGGGGGGGGGGGGGGAGGGGTGTCCAGGGGGGCGAGTTTTTTTTTTCAGTTATTACATTTACCGAGTTCGAACTAGAGAATTTTTTGAGACCACCCGGAGCATTGTACGTCCAGCCGTTCGTTTACACCGAAAAGCTTCGTCAACATGATCGTGAATCAAACGGTATAAATCCGGCCCAGATAATCATCACTAGGGAGCACCTGATTATAATCAAGGATGGCTGTATGAAGTCAAGCTGGTTGTCCGTGATATTATTTCATTGGGAGAATGATGTTTATTTTGAATTCAGCTGACTCACTTTCTCAGTTTGAACAAACGTTACCTATGCTTCATGAATAACAACAAATAATGATTAATGATAGAATTCTTGATTCCACCACATTTTTGTGAAATGTGATTGCCCGGCCGGCTCCAGTACTCGATTTAGGCCTCTGTTGAAGGTAGCACGAGGGTAGGTATTGACCACAGAAAACGTGATCTACGCCGAAGGGGCATCCATACAGGTAAATAATAAACCGTTGTGTAATAATTTGCAGCGTTCTATCAGCGCGATACAACAATGTTGAACGGTGATGATTAGGGCTCGGATCAACATGCAAAAATTTGAGGCGAAACATGCACTGAAAAATGCCAAAACATGCAAAAGCATATTTTTTTAAAAATGATTCAAAGAAAAATTAATTTTAGGCTATGAATGCTTGTGGAACCCCGTTTTAACGAATAAGTACGTAAAATGTTAAGAATATTTGAAAAACCATGAAAAAAGTTGATGAAATGTATCAAACTAATAATAAATAAATTAATTTAAAACAAAATTGAAAATTTCATGCGTGTATAACTAAATTTGTAATCATCAATTGCTTTTCATCAAAAATCTCTCAAGCAAAGGGATGGGTTGTAAGGAAAGAACAGTATTTCACAAATTGGTAAAAATTGTATTGTCGCTTACCCTTTTTCCACAGAGTAGACAGAAGATATTCCCCATGTCTATAGTGAAGGCCGAGTCACTCCCTATCCACTTCTTGAACAATTTTTGAGACATTTCTAAAAACTGTGTTTGAAACTTAATGCTCGACTGCAGAAAACGATATGAACTGACAGATTCAAAATGAGAATGCATGAGTAGAATGACGTTGTGGAGGGGAGGGATTTGAACCTGCGAAATAATACCCGTAAAGGCTACTGAACCTTCTAAAATGAGCCAAGCAGAAGGCAGGTAAGAGGACTACGTCTTACGAACCCGTCCATTTTAATCCTCGCAAAAGAATCGGGCCTTTCCAGACAGCCTGGTTTCCTGCATTCTTTTGCCTTTGAATCTTGAGTGAGGCCAATCACCCCATTTTAGTTTGAAAAATGCTATAGAAAACAAACTACCACTCGTTTCAGTTAGTTATTTAAAAAAAGTTTGGTTTGTACCTAAAAATTAGCTAAAAAATCCATTTTTGGTCAATTTTTTCTATAAAATTGCTAAGAATACACGAAACATGCACAAAACATGCAAAATTTGGAAAAAACCAAAACATGCTAAACATGCAAAATAAATTTTGATTTTTTTGGTTGCAAATGGTATGAAAACGATCAAAACGAACTTCTATGAAGGTTTGGGGCTTCTGAAAAAAATATGCAAAACATGCAAAATCCTAGCCCTAGTGATGATATCAAAGCGAATCAGTATACCTACCTTATTCGGTCATTTCAATACTATTAGGTACATATTAACATGAATTTTAATGGCTACAAAACTATAATATTTACTTATTTGTAAGGTAGGTCAAAGATTTATGTTTTCCAATTTTAAAGTAACCTAAATATGAATCAGTAAGATGAACAATTTTTGAATAAACGTAAGTTCCAGCCATCCAGCTTGGCCATATTATGAGCGTATTTTCGTAGTATATAATTTTTTACGAATATTCGCAATTTATTATGAAACTCGAACTAGATTTTGACTCACTTTTTAGAATGACAATGTAAATTTGAATGTTGACAGATTCTTTTCATGTCTGCAGTCACCATCCTTGGTTCAAATCCGAGTTTTTATTGGTAGAAAATCATCAAAATTAATTAAAGCACCAACTTTGAAACTTCGCTCGTATATGGGCATGCTGCATGAATATTTGATACTCTATTTGGTTTACTTAGTACGAATTTACGTTGCCCATTCAGTTAATTTGAGGAGGCGCAATGCTGAGAGAGTCCATCGGGTGCTAAGGCCTGTTCTGCTGATGGCTCAATGCATCGGGATTTTCCCTATTTCCGGGATACGTGGTCCGGATCATTCACATCTGAGGTAAACACAATTTTCCTTCATACTTGTCAAATACTTGGTAGTTATTCTGACCAAGTCCGTCATTTTCACTGGACGCCAAAGCCAGGGTGCCACCTCATGAGGGGGTCATTGTTAAATTTTGTGCTGATTTCAAAAATATACTAGTAGACATAAAACATTGGGTCTAGAACAGCCCTTGAGCTATGAGGGTCGATGTACTCTTCTATCACAAGGCAGTTAGATGTGTACCAACGGATTTTATTTTTGCTAGCTGACATCTATGTAAGGCGTAGATGTGTAGACCGCACTTGCCACACTACAATAGGAGTATCGGAGACTGTGCAACATGCTGTTCCAGTTTTATTTAAATCAAGCCGTAAAACATGCGATTGGCACGTAGGTATTGTTGCAGCCAATGCGCATTTAAAACGAACTGGTGTGAATGAACGAAAAGGTTGTTGGACTGTCCCAGTCTGTCCTAATTTAAATCCCGCCACTTTTGGTTTATTATTTTCAATAATGAACCTTTGGAATAGAGCATGAAAAAAACAAAAAAAAATTTAACCCCCTAAAAATTTGATGGTTACTATTTCAAGGTACGTAGAATCCGAAAATGCAATACAAAATTTCTGTCTGTCCGCCGTAAGCCGTACGCTGTGCTTCGCACTTTCCTTACTGTCCATGACCCAAAATTGATGAAATTTGGTTTGTAGGTCCCATTTGGGGTCTAGTCTGTCCTCGAAGCTCGGCGATACTGTCAGTCATCCCTAAGGGGTTGAAATCTCCAGGACGCCGTTATCTCGAATTTTTTTACGGTTTTAAATAGTTCTCGCACTTGGGAGTTTTTTTAGACCACCCGGAGCATTGTACGTTCAGCCGCTCCTTCACAGTAAGGCCCAGAAGTTTGCACCGACAGGCTTTTTCAACAGCAGGGTGAAATTGTACACATTCAACCCAAATATCATCACTAGCGACGCGGCAGCAATCGGGAATTGGCCCGAGATAAGCATTGCTAGGGAGCACCTGATTATATTCACGGAGTATGAAGTCGAGGTGGTTGTTCTGCAATATTATTTCATTTGAAAAATTATGGCTCTTTTGGAGTTGGTTGATAGGTGCTTTTTTTACGTTATTAAATTTGTCTTGAGCTAAACAATTTTTTGAGACCACCCGGAGCTTTGTACGTCCAGCCGTTCGTGTGCACCAAAAAGCTTCGACAACACGATCGTGAATCAAACGGTATAAATCCGGCCCAGATATCATAACTACGGAGCATCTGATTATAATCAAGGACGGCTGTATGAAGTCGAGTTGTTTGTTCTGCGATATTATTTCATTTGATGAGTGATGGGCTATTGGATTTTGTTGGTAGGTAGGTACTTCTGAAACTTGAACAAACCTTGAAGTATTGATGGGTAAATTATTAAACAATGGCAAATTATTACACAACGGTGAATTATTACACAACGGTAAATTATGACACCACGGTAAGTTATTACACAACGGTGAATTATTACACAACGGCTCATCTACCCAGAAGGGGCTGGATTTTGTTGATAGGTACTTTTGCAACTTGAACAACCGTTGAAGTATTATTGATGGGTAAATTATTACCCAATGGCAAATTATTACACAACGGCAAATTATTACACAACGGTAAATCACTACACACCGGCAAATTATTACACAACGGTAAATTATTACACAACGGCTCATCTACCAAGAAGGGGCTGGATTTTGTTGGTCGGTACTTTTGCAACTTGAACAACCGTTGAAGTATTATTGATGGGCAAATTATTACACAACGGTTCATTATTCTGTCTCCGTAGAAGGGGAACCTACACAGGTAAATTATTACACAACGGTTTAGGTAGGTACCTAGTAACGAGTATACGGGGTTAGGTACTAACCTATGGAGGGTGTAGAATAGTACATATGTTATATAGACGGGTTATCTATACAGAGCTGTTATCTGTAACAGAAGGGTATTCTATACAAAATAATAAACCATTGTGCAGGGATTTGCAGCGTTTTTTTTTCATGGTAACTAAGAAAAGAGGTGGCGGAGAGACAGAAATTTTTTTATTGAATTTCGGATTCTACATACCTTGAAACGTAAACCATCCAGTTTTGAGGGGGGTAAGCATTTTTTTTAATGCTCGATTCCAATGGTTCATTATTGATAATAATAAACCAAAAAACAAAAACTTTCCTTTTGTAAGATCTTGCTGCAAAAAAAAGAGAAGGGGGGAAAATCGTGCAAATTATTACACAGCGGTTTATTATTTACTTGTATTAGATGCCCCTTCTGCGTAGATACTGTTTTCTGTGGTCAATCCCCCCCCCCCCACCAGGGAAGCCCAATATCGAGTCGGCCAGGGAATTACAGTTTCATAACTAATATGCGGTAGATTCAAAGATTATAGTTATAAATAATTATTTATCGTTATTCATGGAGCACACCGTTCCTTGTTCATGTTACAAGATTAGGTGCCCACCAACAAATTCCAAAATAACCATCATTCTTCAAATTAAATAATATCTCGGAACAACCAACTCGATTTCATGCAGCCATGCGTGAGAAATCGTATAATCAGCTGTTCCCTAGCAATGATATCTGTGCTGGATTTATACAGTTTCATTCACGATCATGTTGACGAAGCTTTTCGGAGCAAAATTCAGGGCCTTACTGTATGTAAACGAACGGCTGGACGGACGAGGCTCCGGGTTGCCTAAAAAAATTCCTCAGTTCGAGACCAATTTAAAAACGTGAAAAATTCGACATAACGGCGCCTTGGAAAATCAATCCAATTTTGAACTTTTATTATATGGGAAGTGTTTTCCCTGAATCTAGCAGCTCATGGATTTTTGAACAAGAAATAAGGGTTTCTGGAACACTGTGCGCTGTACCTACAATCATCGATAATAATTGTCGATTCCCTCATCTTACTGAACATTATTTTCAATAAGATGAGGAATTTTTTATTTTCATTTGTTGGTGATGAGTTATTGGAGGACTGGGTTTGATCCCCTACTGCTTCCAAGCTAGGTTGTTGAATATTTGACGAAAATGGTAGGTATACACTGAATATTTAACCACTTACTCTCACACACACTTTCTCAATTATTTTAACTCCCTTTCATAACTTATAGATACACACATAATATTATGTATGTATCCATAAGTATGTATCCATAACTTACAATATTAAATGTCCAAACGGTAGGTATTCAAGATACGGCATCAAGACAAACATCTCGTTGATCATTGTCACTGGATCGAGCTGCGTAGGGCTGCCGACCTTACTGCTAATATGGTGTGAAGGAGTTACGTACAGAGTCGCAGGTGAGTTAACTTATTGATAAAGTTTAAGGTTTCAAGAGATCAAGTATTGCTACAGCCATCTGTAGCTATCAATTTTGTAAATTCCAAAATCAAATAATTGCAAGACTATACGGAGCGACCCCGCAATCCCCTCCACTCTTTATTTTAATAAGGACCCGAAATCCTCTTAATATTTATCTTTATTTTATTATTATTCTCTAACTAACACACCTATTTATTCGGTTCGGAAATTTTTTTTGGAACACCCCCTCAAATTTTGTTCTTTTACGTTTCAAGGTGTGCAAAATTAGATAGTATTGAGGTTTTAGTGAACCTGGGATTGTGAGGTATCGTTTTCCAAGTTTTTAGGGTGAGGAGTCAAAATATGAAGTAGATTTTGACCACTGAGTGAGCATTGAGGTTCTAACGAAGATTTAACTCTCAAATTTCAATTTTATGGGCCAAAAACCTGTGAAAATGGCTGTATCACCAGAAATTTGTATAGTAACACAGGAGGCAGTTGAATCAAGACAATTCGACAATTTCACTAACCGAAAATAATTTGCCAGAAACAGATAAACCAGTGTGGCAAGGACTTTGTAGCGTTTTTAGCGAATTTTCGAAGAAAAGGAAGCTATTGTTCTCGGTCCAAAATTTTTAAAACTCGAATTTCCGAAAGATTTTTATACCAAAATCCGTTTCAGACCATCCTGAATTCCCTGCCGAAAGACACCAAAAATTATATGTATATATATATATATATATATATTTATATATTTATATATTTATATATATATTTATATAGGTGAGAGCAAGTGTAAGTTGCTTGGCTATCGAGGCGCGGTCAGGTTGAATCGAATAATGCTTTATTCCGACGTTTCGATGATTTATTTCATCATTATCAAGGAAATCTACAAAAATAAACCAAAATGGATACTATTACTGAATCTTAAGGGATATTTTTTGAAAGCAAAAAGATGATCATAAATTGATAACAACTGTTTCATACTAAAATGTGGAGAAAAAAATTGTTCAAAATTGAATTAATTTTACCTACTGTACATGGTGTTTTAAAATAATACTATTATTAGGGTTTTAATTCTATTTCAAGAAGTTTTGGTTAACATTATAGGCCTAATAGATTACTTACATGTCGAGTTGAGTGGCACAGGCAAGTAGACAGAAGCACTACTGAAGAGAGGTACTTGTCACTGTACTTGTACATTTTCAACTGAGCTATCTGAAGCTGTCCTGGTAATTATTTTTTGCGGTACTTTTGAAGGGGTAGTGGTAGGATGGGTGAGGGGGCAGGTATGACTATTGTGGGTTTTCCCAGGGGTTAAGGGCTATGGTTGCGAGAGGGGGGGGGGGGGGGGGGGTCATAGCCGGTTGAAGTGGCGGTCCGTTTGATTTTGAAATGTATAAGGTTCCCATAGCATTTGCTCAGATCGTGTACGTCAGTTCTTTTGTTGATTGTATCATGATTGTTTCGTTCTATTGAAATCATTTCTTTAATATTAATTTTAAATTTGTTTAATTTTTAATTAAAAATTTTAATTAAAAATTTTTTAATTAAAAATTTTAATTTTTTTAAATTTTCAATTCACCTATATATTTATATATTTATATATGTATGTGTCATTCCAGACGATAACTCTCGAAAGAATTGAGATAAAAAGTTCAAATTTGCACGAAAAATCTGTCTTGGCAATCGACAGGCTAAGTTCGAAGATGGGCAGAATCGGGTCACCCTAAGGGGGAGTTTTGGGGAGTTTTAGGGGGGGGAAATTACCCATAAATTCCCAAAATGAAAAAGTCTGACAAGTGACACCTCATTTTAAAGGTTTTTGTACGCTGAACACGATGGTGAAATCAGAATTGCGATATCTCATTCCATTCTCAAACTGGAGCACTTTGAAGATGAAGGAACGTGGTTATTTCTTGAGATGTTCTTCCTGGTTCGTCTGCTCTAATCTGATAACGGAATGGGATATCGCAATTCTGACTTCACCATCGTGTTCAGCGTTGGAAAATCTACAAACCGAGGTGTTACTAGGCAAAAAATGGAACAAAAAATTTGTTACGTACCCAATACCTACTCTTCTGGTATTTAAAACATTTTTGATTTTCCCATCCCCCTCCTTCCACCCCAAATTTTACTTTGCGTAAAACTACTCCTGTTTTAATTTTGTATGGTATCAAGTTGGGAAAACATTGGCCGAAAATTAATTTTCAGAAAATTTTAGGCGGAGGAGGAAGATGCCGAAAACTTCGAAAATTCGCTCTTATAGCCATGCTGCATGACTGTGGTTTTTTTACCGTGTTCCTATTATATAGGATGGAAGAATGGTGATGCTGTCAGAAATAGGCGTTCGAGAAAACCATGGAATCTTGTTCAGAAGTGCTCAAAACGAGTTTCTTGACGGTTTTCCGCTTACGTACGTATACACATAAGGTGGCAGCGGAAAACCGCCTAGAAACCCATTTTTAGCACTTCTGAACAAGATTCCATGGTTTTTTCGAACACCTATTTTTGAACGAACGAAAACACATATTAACATGGAACATGTTTTTACGAAACTAAACCAGGCTTGAAAACGTCCGCGTCCAGTCCAGGTGAACTCGGCCCCCCTCCCGTCGCCCTCACAGTTCTTCCTCTACCCCACTCCTGCCACCCAACTCTGAGGAGAGCATGGCCCACTCCGCCGAAAACTGCCGAGGGGGTTCTACCTCCCCGAATAACGCCAAAAGCAGCTGAGGACGTGTATTACATGACATTGCGTTAGGTCGCTGGTCCGAGGCATGGAAATCCCACGACGTTTTTTTGCTTCCTCACTACCGAAGGCAGGGATGCCTCGGATTCGTGATTGAGTAAAAAAAAGTTCATGTCCCCCAAAATGAAAATTTCCAATACCATTTTCCGTTTCAGACCTCAAGGAACAGATTTGGTTCCGTGTCTGTCTGTCTCTGGTAATTCCTTGCAACACCCACAACTACCCGAAATAATGGTCGAAGTGGGCTGAAATTTCGAGGGTAGGTGTGGGTTGAGTCACAGATGGTCCCATACCAAAATCATTGAAAAAGTACCGTAACTTTCGTCTGCGCATGCGCAAACGTGAAATAATTGGAACACCCATAACTACCCTAAATATCGTTGAAATCAATTCAAACTTGGAGGGTGGGTCAGGAATAATACTTTGCTAGTTCCAAATCAATTTCATTGGAATGGTAATGTAACTTTGATCTACGCATGCGCGAACATGAAATGTTGACCATTTCCTTGTAGCGTTTCTAACTACGCGATAAATAGTCGTAGAGAGCTGAAATTCTGAGGGTATACGCGGGTTGGATCGCAGATGGTCCCGTTTCAAAATCATGAAAATCGTTTAGTCTGCGTATGCGCAAACGTGAAATACATAAGAGTGCCCATAACTACCTTAATTATCGTTGAAATGAGTTCACATTTGGAGGGTCGATCAGTATAATAGGACTTTGATGGTTCCGTATGAACTTCATTGGAATCTTACTGTAATTTCCCTCTCCGCATGCGCTAACATGAAATGTTGACCGTTTCCTTATAACGCTTCTAACTACACGAAAAATAGTCGTAGAGAGATGAAATTTTGAGGGTACAGGCGGGTTGGTTCGCAGATGGTCCCGTATCATAACGAACCTACTCAACTATTCTATACGTTCATGTGATTCAAGTGAGGAAGCTGTAGTGCCCACTCGAATTGGCAGACGTTTTTCTACATGTCTCCAGATCCTCTGTTATCATGTACGTATTCGAAAAACATGTTCCATGTTTCCTTGCTTTGATCCTTGATCTAAACTGTTATAATCCGGGGGTCTGGGGGTGTCCCCCAGATTTCATTTGACAAAATAAGCGTACCGTCATGAACACAAACCACTGGCGGCTAGACGCTCCCTACGGCAACGCATTTTTTTTCCAACATACTGTACGTATGTTGGAATTTCGAATGGTCACAACTTCCTCAAAATACGGTCTTTTTCAGTTTTCCTTTTAGCGAATTTTCGAAGAAAAGGAAGCTATTGTTCTCGGTCCAAAATTTTTATAACTCGAATTTCCGAAAGATTTTTATACCAAAATCCGTTTCAGACCATTCTGAATTCACTGCCGAAAGACACCAAAAATTATATGTATATATATTATATAGGTATATGTGGAGGTGTGGAAATGACCAATCTAGACTTTTTCAGTGGAAACTTCTTTAATTGTTTCCTTCCACGACGTTTCGACCCAGGGACTGGGTCCTAATCATGTGGATAATCTACAATAAGAAACATGAAGAAATTAGGTGATAAGGTAGCAGGTGGTAGACGTACCTAATGGCTTAAAACTAGAGAGTGCTGAGATATATCTAGCACTTACTTGCTGTCTGTTTCCTCAACAGTTTGTTGATGATGATGGTAGGTAAAATTAGTTTTAAGTACCTAGTACAATTTACTTGAAACTACGCAAAGTAACTGCGGGTAATTTGATAACAGAAACAAGCAAAAACAAACAAAATGGCGGAAGGCCTGAGATAGTAGGGCTGTTACAATGGCAGTGGTTTGATAGGGGCGCCATTTGATGGGAGATTTTGAATTTCTATCTTACTTCTATTATTCCTATTTCTATCTTATTTGGTGGGTTATTAGGTGGCTATTTGGGGGTTATAACCACATGATTAGGACCCAGTCCCTGGGTCGAAACGTCGTGGAAGGAAACAATAAAAGAAGTTTCCACTGAAAAAGTCTAGATTGGTCATTTCCACACCTCCACATATACCTACTGATATTGGACTAGACATTAACCATCAAAAATTATATTTATATATGTATATATTTATATATTTATATATTTATATATGTATGTGTCATTCCAGACGATAACTCTCGAAAGAATTGAGATGAAAAGTTCAAATTTGCATGAAAAATCTGTCTTGGCAATCGACAGGCTAAGTTCGTAGATGGGCAGAATTGGGTCACTGTAAGGGGGAGTTTTGGGGAGTTTTAGGGGGGAAAAATTACCCATAAATTCCCAAAATGAAACAGTCTGACAAGTGACACCTCATTTTAAAGGTTTTTGTACGATGAACACGATGGTGAAATCAGAATTGCAATATCTCATTCCGTTCTCAAACTGGAGCACTTTGAAGATGAAGGAACGTGGTTATTTCTTGAGATGTTCTTCCTGGTTCGTCTGCTCTAATATGATAACGGAATGGGATATCGCAATTCTGACTTCACCATCGTGTTCAGCGTTCGAAAATCTACAAACCGAGGTGTTACTCGGCAAAAAACGGAACAAAAAATTTGTTACGTATTCAATACCTACTCTGTATTGGATACGTAACATACGTACTGTACGTATGTTGGATACGTTACTGTACGTATATTGTAGTACCAATACTACAATATACGTACATACTTGAATACCTATAATTACCCAATAAGTTAAAGATTGCCCATATTTGAATGGGATATCCCAAACATCACATTTTACATAAAATCAGTTATTTCTTCGAAAATTCGCTCTTATAGCCATGCTGCATGACTGTGGTTTTTTTTTTTTTTTTTTTTCAACTCAATTTGATATGAAAACGAGTTTTCTAGGAGGAACAAATAAGGGAGTTTTGACGGACTTTCTAATTTTTAGATTTTCAACGATAGCTGCCATAAAAATGGACCATAATTAGTACGGTTGGTACCAAAATGTCCGTTTTGGTGTCTAGATCATACTTATTGATTTTGGGCTGGGTAGCATTTGATTTGGCACACTGACAGCAAACAATATGTCAGTGGGTCGATTATTTTCTAGATTTACTAGCTAAATGATATTGGTGTGGTCTCAGAAAGTTAGATTTCTATGCAAGTTTACGGATTGTAACCGGAATGGGCGGCCCCTGCCGCCGAACTTGTCTCCATACTATTAATAAGAACAAGGAAGTATTGTTTGCCAGTCTCCACTCCGGAACTTCATCTTTTCAAAGGAACACTCTATACCTGTGACTAATAAATGTTGACTTCAGCTTTGGTTTCCCCATAAAAAGACAAGAGGGGCTTTCTCTTTGGAAAATCAATATCTTAAGCAATGAAGGGTGGGGGGTTAGACGCCTTGCACATTTATTTGATTTTGGAATTCACTAAATTCTTCTAACATGGTTTAAAATCGATGGACTGCGATAATTGCAGGTTATAGGAGGTCGGATTACAAATAAAGGAATGGACCGTCCGGTTTAGTTGATGTTACCCCCCTGAAGTTGGTATTTCAACATGATCAAGCGCGATATGGAACTGTTTCCAGGCGATATAATGTTCTACTCTTCATCGGGACTCAGCATGTTCGTTTTCTACCAACTGGCGGGCCGGTGGAGGCCGCTGATGGAGAGCTGGGCCGCTGTAGAGGAAGCGATGTTGGGTTTACCACCGGTAAACGTTTCCTTGAGGATTTCCGTACTCACAGGCTACGTCCTGTGTGCGTCAATCTGTAAGGCGATGTAGTTCTGCATGTTTTTTTTATCATTCAATAATGATAGACACGACATTTGGCTTTGCTAGCGTAACGTCACGAAAAAACGCTGGGAAGTCCTTGTCACATGGGTTTATTATTCTATCGGACATACCTGTTGCTGTTAATTTATTGTTTCTTTCATGTGAAATAATTGAAATAACTATAACTAAATTGAAATTGAAACTAGCTGTTGTCCCCGTCGCTGACGGGTAGAACTCGGGGTGGGTGGGCTTTGATCCATTCAGCCGTTTTTGCGTGATGGATCATAAACCCCCACCCCTATCCATCGGATCGGGAAGTAAACCTCCTCATGTCTTTCCCTGGTCGTAGAAACATTTAAATACGCGAGATGGTTTCGATCCATTGAGCTGTTTTCGAGAATTTAATTTTTTTATGTTTCGGCTTCCCTATAAACCCCCACCCCTATTCATCAGATCCGGGAGTGAATCCCCCTATGTCCTTCCCCGATCACTGAAACATCTAAATACGCGAGATGGGTTCGATCTATTGAGCCGTTTTCGAGAATTTAATTTTTTTATGTTTCGGCTTCCCTATAAACCCCCACCCCTATCCATCGGATCCGGAAGTAAACCTCCTTATGTCCTTCCCTGGTCATAGAAACATTCAAATACGCGAGATGGGTTCGATCCATTGAGCCGTTTTGGTGTGATTGAAAGACAAACAGACAGACACCACGAAAATCATCTGTAAATTTAGTTATATAGATAACTGATGGTTTCCACCAATTTTGGCCCCCCAAAATCCAAATTAGGTTCGCTCCTTTATTTTTATTTTTTTTTCCAAATTATCTTTGATCATTGGTAGTGCCATTTAATCGGCTGGATTCACGTGTTGTCAATTTTTCTAGTGTTATTACACAAATTGGTGGTGATTTCAGACGATTTCCCAGGTTTTTGACTAATAAAAAATCAATTTTGGGAGCTAAACTTTTGGTAGAACCTCAGTTTTCCACTCTTTGGTCAAAATCGACTTCATATTCGTTCTTCTCTTCCCAAAAAACATGGAAAACGGTACCTTAAAAGCTCATGTTACTAAAACACAAAAATACCTATTTTTATGCACATTTTCACTCATAACATCCCTGAGTATATTCCGATCGAGCTGCAAAGTTTCGGGACACAACTAGGGCCCAAATGGAGCATGTGTGCGAAAGAACGAATTTTTTAGACCGAAAATGAACTAGTTATGCGTGAAACGGCGGACGGTGTACGGCGGAAGGGCATTGCATTTTTGGAATCTACGCACTTTGAAACGTACAAGAAAAAAATGCTGAGGGGGTGTTATAAAAATGTTTTGCTGAGCGATTACATAGGTGTATTATTCACAGAATAATAAACCAAAATGAAACGGAAAAGATCTATGCCTTTTGTTTAGTCAGCGTCAAAATTTGGTAAAAATGGGGAGCTAAAAAATGTCGTATAAATCGGGAGCTTTCCAACGATTGGAGAACGATTTCTCCCCATTTGGAAACACACTTGGGTCCTAGTTGTGCTCCGAAACACGGCAGCCCAATCGGCATACACCGAGGGGTGATATGGGAGAAAAATGAGTGTAAATACACTGCCAAGGTGATGGCACAGGAGCTTCCTCGTCACAATCAGAGTGACCCATTATAAAATAGAACAGACTCGGAAGCAAAATAACATAACATTACATTACATTACATAACATAACATTACATAACGTGAAATATACATATTACATAACATTACATTACATTACATAACATTGCATAACATTACATGAAATATACATATTACATAACATGACGTCCATAATACATTACGTCCATTATACATAATTGCGAAAGTTATGCGTGTTTGAAGAATTTCACGTTAGCGCATGCGCAGGGCGAACCGCTGGCTCTATCATGTTGAAATTTATATGGGACCTCAATGGGCCCTACCCGCTTAATCCCTGAGAATTACATTGAAATTGGGTGAAATCTTTGGTTACTACGGCTGTAACAAGGAAATTGAATCTATTTCACGCCAGCGCATGCGCAGAGCGCACCGAGGGTCCGATCATGCTGAAATTCATACTGGAACTCACTAGGCCTTGTCCAAACAACCCTTGAAAATTTGAGCGAAATTGAATCAAAATTGTGAAAGTTATGCGTGTTTGTTGAATTTAACGTTAGCGCATGCGCAGGGCGTACCGCTGGATCAATCATGTTGAAATTTGTATGGGACCTCAAGGGGCCTTATCCGCACCATCCCTCAAAATTTGAGCTGAATCAATTCAAAATCGTGGAAGTTATGGCTGTAACAAGGAAATGTGGACAGACTCACAGACTCACAGACTCAGACTCACAGACTCACAGACCCACAGACCGACAGACACGGAACCAAATTTGTTCAGTAGGCTTTGAAACGCAAAATGCAAGTGGAAATTTTGATTTCTGAAGACAAAAATTTTTTGGCTCACGAAAGTGAACACAAGGCTTCCGCTGCTTCGCAGACTCGGAAGCAAAATAGGGGTTTTCAAGGGATTTTTGAGGTTTTAGTGAACATGAGCTTGTTGAGGTATCGTTTTCCAAGTTTTTTAGGGCGAGAAGACCGAATATCAAGTTGATTTTGACCTAAGAATTGAGGTTGTAACGAGGCTTCAGCTCCCAATTCATTTTTTATGAATCAAAACCTGGGAAATAGGCTGAAATCACCATAGATTTGTATAATAACACTAGAAGTGGTATCAACAGGTGAATCAAGACAATTAAATGGCACTATCAATGATCAAAAATAATCTGTTTAAAGGAAAAGCCGAGCCTAATTCGTGTTTTTGGGGCCAAAACTGGTGGAAACCATCAAGAATAGCCATTTCAATAATCGTACATGAAAGAAACAATAAATGAACAGCCAAATTTTCTCTAAGTAGAATAATAAACCCAAGAAACAAGGACTTTGCAGCGTTTTTTAAATTTTAATGTTTATTATTCACTATAACAACGAACTTTTTACAACAATAGATACACTTGAGTAACCAGCTGTTCTCCTAACAATTAAAAACGCTATTAATATTCATGGTGTTAGTGCATTTAAGTAGGTACATGCCATTCAGATAATTTATAGTTTCGGAGCACTAGACATAGGGTTCTCCTATAAAGAGGGTTCACCTACGGAATATGCTCGTATTTTATAAATAACCCGTATGAAATTCCAATGGAGAAAGTTTACAATTATTTTCTTCGTTACCGTCATGTTTAACAAGATTGTTGCAGTGCGGATGTACTACACAATTAAGGAATGACAATGGAGGTAGTCAACACTCCCTCTCTCCAATTGTCAATGAACTCCCTAAGGCAAGCATCTTGCAGTTGTCTTGCAGTTTTGGTAGAGTTAGAGCCTTGGTAAGGATGTCTGCTGCTTGCTGTTGCGACGGAACATAATGAAGTTGCAGGTGTCCATCCTCAATGCATTGTCTTAGATAGTGGTAGCGTACGTCAATATGCTTTGACCGTTTCCCGTGGTCCCTTGCTAATATGGATTGCTCCCTGATTGTCTACCATCAGTGAAGCAGGTGCATCAGAGGTAACCCCAAGTTGCGTTAGGAATTTCCGCAACCATACCACCTCTTGAGCAGCATCTGAGGCACTAACATATTCAGCCTCTGCAGTTGATCTGGAGACACACTTCTGCTGTCTTGAATTCCACGAAACTGCACCACCAGCAAGAACAGCTGTATATCCGCTGATAGACTTACGGCAGTCAGGATCTGCAGCATAGTCTGCATCAGAATAAGTCACAAGAGAGAGTGACTTCCCAGAGTAGTATATTCCATAATCCACTGTCCGCTTGACATATCGGAAGATCCTTTTAACAGCTGCCCAATGTTCTTTTGAAGGATTTGATAGGAACTTACTTGCCTGGCAAAAAGAAAACAGAATATCAGGGCGTGAGACAATAGCCAAGAACATCAGACTCCCAACCGCCTGGCGATAAGGGACATCATCCATGATCGTATTATCAGATTTTTGCAGATGTGAATTAGGATCTGCTGGAGTCTTGATAGGATTAGAGTAATTCATTTTAAAGGTTTTAAGAATTTGAGAAGCATAGGCCTTTTGATGAATAAAGGCAATTTTGCGAGCTCGATCTCTCTCAATTCCCAGACCAGCAAATTGATTAGGCTCACAAACAGTACATCTGAAGGCCTTGTCAATCTCACAAATAAAGTCATTCAGAATTCCAGAGTTTGTTCCCATGAGCAATCCATCATCAACATACCAGGCTAGATATAGTTCTTCTTCTTTGAATTTAACTTTAAAGACACTTCTGTCTGAATCAAGTTGTTTGAATTGGAACCGTGAGAGAAATTCCACAAATGTTTTATTCCAGCAGTACGGGGATTGCTTCAGCCCATACAAACTCCGATTCAACTTGCACACAAGATTGCTTCCTTCTTCAAAACCAGGGGGCTGGAACATGTAGATTTCCTCTTCCAGGCTTCCATTCAAAAACGCAGTCTTGATGTCAAACTGTTTAATTTCCAGGTCCTGTACAGCAGCAATAGCCAATTAAACACGAACAGAATCATACCTGACAACAGGAGCGTAGGTCTCAGTGTACTCTACACCTTCAATCTGGGAAAATCCCTTGGCACACAACCTAGCCTTGTAACGGGAAACAGACCCATCAGGACCCATTTTCAGGCGAAAAACCCATCTGCATTTGACAATGTTTTTGTTTTCAGGATAAGGTACAGGAGTCCAGGTGTGGTTCATTTTTAGGGCACTGATCTCTTCTTTCATAGCATCAAGCCATAGCTGGGCTTCATTACTGGACACGGCATCCTCATAAGAGCTTGGTTCCATCATAGCAATGCAACTGAGATTGTAGTCATCATATTTCAATGGTCTGCGGATATTGCGTCTATCGCGCAATTGCATATTCGAATGAGATGTCAATGGTTCAATATCAAATCCCAGAAAACCATGCTCATCATTCAATTGATCAGAGTGGACCTCTTGATGTTCGCTGGTATCACTGAGTGACTACAGTGTTGAGGTCAGTTGAAGAGGTCACCTCAGTCTCTGGGTCCTCCTCATCCTCAATGTTCTCGTTTCCAGGATCCTCGTTCTCTTGAAGAGAAAACACAGCATAAGACTTCCAGGATATTTCTGACTTGGTACCATCAGATTTCTCATTAAAAACTACATCACGTGATACTTTGGTAGTTCTAGAGTCAGGATTATAAAGGCGATAATTTGAGCTCTCCCCATCATAGCCAACAAAGCAGAACTTTCTTGATTTTGGTTTGAATTTGGTTCGAAGTTGGCTAGGGATGTGCATGTATGCTACAGAACCAAATCTACGGAAATAGTCATAATTTGTTTTCTTCCCTGACCAGATTTCATACGGAGATAAGTTATTTGTGAGTTTAGTAGGAATCCGGTTTAAAATATATACTGCAGAATTAACCGCTTCAGCCCATAAATTTTCCGGCAACCCAGAACTTAGCAGCATGGTTCGAGCAGCTTCAACCACTGTTCTGTTGTCCCGCTCTATCCGTCCATTTTGTTCTGGCGTGTACGAGGAACTCTTCTCATGAATTATACCACTGTCCTTAAGAAAGGTGCAAAATTTCGAATTCACAAACTCAGTTCCATTGTCACTTCTGAACACTTTAATAGGATTACCAGTTTGTTTTTCAGAAAAGTGTTTGAATTCGATAAATTTATCAAAAACATCATCTTTATGTGCGATGAAATATGCCTTTCGAAAACCAGTACAATAATCTTTGAAAAGGACAAAGTAATTTGCACCTCCAAGAGACAATGTTGGCATTTTTCCACATACATCAGAGTGTATAATATATTCCCCAGGAACTTTATTTCGAGATGGATTTGGAGCAAAACTTTTCCGGTGTAATTTTCCATACTGGCATACTTCGCAAAATGGGGGTTTCTCTCGAAGCTGAGTTTTAATCAACCCACTCTGCGGCAATTCCTTGATTTTTGAAAAACTGACATGCCCAAGACGCTCATGCCACAACATGGGGTCTTCTTCACTTGCAAGGTTTGCTTGCTCAATAGGTTGATGTTTAAAAAGCATCTTGTAACATTGGTTTGTCATTTTGACTCCCTCTGCAAGCAGCATACCATTTTTATGAACCTGCACAGACTTACTGCCAAATGACACACTAAACCCCAGAGCGGTGCTTGCTCCAACTGAGTACAGGTTCTTCTGTATACCAGGGATATAAATATAGAGTATTTTCAAGTGATCGTGACTCCCATTGCCCATTTGCCAATGCCAGGATTTCAACTGTTCCAACACCTTCGGCATAAATGAAAGAGTTGTCACCAATCTGAATAGGAATTTTTATGGCGAGTTGTTTAAATTTCGAAAACCATTCCCTATGGAATGTGATGTGTTTTGAGGCAGCGCTGTCAGCCAACTATACGTCATCACCCACGTTGGCTAGGAAATTCCTTGTTTCAGCAACCAGAGCATGATGTTGAGTATCACTTGCAGGCTCCAAATTTGTACTAGGATTACTGCTTTCCTCCTCTTGATTTTTTCTTGCCCAACAATCCTGCTTCAGGTGACCCTTCTTTTTGCAAAAATGACAAAAAGGTCTCTTTTTGAAAGAATTTTGAGCCCCACTAGAGGTAGGCTGCTTGATTTGCATAGCAGCTAGAGCGGTAGCTGCATCATCACTCACCTGAGATAGACGTTGTTCCTCCTTCAACAAGCGGGCAGTCAGATTGTCAAAAGTTTGATTCCCTTCTTCAACCGATTCCCAAGCTGACAAGAAAGGACCGAATCTTGGAGGTAGGCAACCAGTTACTTTAGCTATTTTGTCTAGTTCGCTGACCTCTTCAATCAAGGCCTGTACAAGAACTTCAATGTCGCTCATCAAACCAGCAATGGTGCCATTTTCGGGCATACGGTAAGAGAAAAAGTTTTGCTTGAGAGTAGTTTTATTTACGGATGATCGCTGTTCATGAATCAATTTTAGCCTGTTCCACTGAAGAGCAGCCGTATTACACGTCATAACTGTCTGGAGTTGCGAAAATTCCATGCAAGTGGAAATTATAAGCATTGCTTTGGCGTTTTTCTTGCTCCAATTGACAACTTCATCAGCTGTGTTGTCACCTACAGGACGTTTTTCAGATCCGTCTACGATTCCCATGAGGTCTTCAGCTGTGAAGATTATTTCCAACTGATACTTCCAGAGTGGGAAATTTCGGCCGTCGAATTTCTCCACTCCATACTGATTTACTGTCCTTTTATCCATCTTTTGCTAGCCACGAACTAATCCGGCGCCTAGTGAGAAAGAAAGCTAATTCTGTTGGTCAAAGTGGCTTACCGTTTTCAAGCTGCAATACGATTGATAACGCGTCCTCCGGTTTGTTTACTTACGATTCACTGATTTACTCACAATTACTGGGCCCATAACCTGTTTCAGTGCGGTGAATAAAGAAAACTTAAATCCGGGAACGAAAAACTATTTAATTATAAAAGACAGTCAAGAAGTAACATAATATTCTCACGGTTCAAGATTGTTATGTAGAAAAAAAAGAAATAACGTGAAGCGTCACACACACATTGGTAACAGAGAGGAGGTTACTGTATGGATGTACTACACAGTTAAGGAATGACAATGGAGGTAGTCAACAAAGATTCTGTCGTGGAGGATCGTCAGTTTGTTTCTGATAGAGGGTGAGTAGGGTAAAACGCTGCAAAGTCCTCGTCACATGGATTTATTATTCTACTGGTCTTAACTACAGAAATTTAGGCTGTTCATTTATTGTTTCTTTCATGTGCAATAATTGAAATAGTTATTTTTGATGGTTTTCACCAATTTTGGCCCCCAAAAACCAGAATTAGGCTCCTATTTTTTTTTTAAATTATCTTTGCCCATTGGTAGTACCATTTAATTGTCTTGATTCACCTGTTGATACTACTTCTAGTGTTATTATACAAATTTATTGTGATTTCAGTCACTTCGCCAGGTTTTTGACTAATAAAAAATGAATTCTGGGAGCTGGGGCCCGTTCCTAAAGACTTTCACTCTTCACTCTGCACTCTTCAAATCCACACTCTGCACTTTGCGGATGAATTTCCGTTCCTAAAGATCGCTCTTGATTTGAAGAGGAAGAGTGAAATGCAAAGTTTAGAATTGCAGAGTTTTACCGTGTTTTGAACAGTTCCGTTCCTAAAGGTTGTCTTTCGCAAAGTGCAAAGTGAAGAGTCGGCGTTTCGAATGAAGAGTTCACAACATTTTTGCAGAGTCCCAAATGACTCTGCGGTAGAAAGAAATACTTTTCAAATCGGTGTTTAGGTTTTATTTCTTCGTTAAATTCAGTATTAGGTAGTACCAATAAAAAGAAGAGAATTCAATATTTCGATGGTAGGTCTAAATGTGGTCCAATTAGTGTGAGGGCAAGCATATATAATAGCATCGAAGTTAGCTCCACTGGGGCCATCAAAATACTCTACATTTGGGAGGAAGGAAGGGTAGAAGCGAAAGGTTGTTATAGATAGTAGATGAAAGTAACAACTTACCTAGTTGTTGTTAATGGAAATTTTCCGATACTTCTCATCAGAGGATGATGATGATGATGATGATGATGATGTTGAACGTGTCGGCCACATTCATCGAGCGGTTGCGACTCAACTTTCAGAGGTCGTTTCGCCTTAACCAAATCCCAAGTACATAAGTTAACTTATCCGATTTCATCAGGTCTTCCGTCTTTCTATAGCTTGCTCGGAATAAAGCGATCGGAACATCGAACTTTAAAATGTAACAGTTATTTGAGGTTACTCCACAAAACGAAGGATATTCTTGAGAACACTCTTCCTTTCGAGTAGAACTGCAGAGTGGGAGCGCGAAGCCTTTAGGAACAGAAAGTTCTCCTACTTTTCATAATTCGCAAAGTAAAGAGTACAAATGAAGACTTCCAAAGTGAAAAGTTGAAGAGTCTTTAGGAATGAGCCCCTGGACCTATGTTACAACCTCAATTCTTCACGCTATTGTCAAAATCAACTTCATATTCGGTCTTCTCGCCATAAGAAGCATGGAAAACGATACCTCACAAGCCCATGTTCACTCTGAAAACCCCTACATTTACACCAATTTTTCACGCGTAACACCCCTGGGTGAATTCCGATCGGGCTGCCGAGCTTCGGAGCACAACTAGGACGCAAATGTGTTTCCAAATGGGGACCCAAACTGTGGCGGAAGAACGACGATTTTAAGACAAATTTTAACGTTAATTTGAGGCTGAAACTTCGTTAGAAACTTTTCCACTCTTTGGTCAAAATTGACGTCATATTCGGTCTCCTCGTCCAAAAAAAAAAAACATGGAAAACGATACTTCACAATCTCATCTTACTGAAACACAAAAAAACCATTTTTACCCGCCCATTTTCACCCATAACACTCTTGGGTATATTTCGATCGGGCTGCAAAGTTTCGTAACATAACCAGGGCCTAAATGGAACCTGTGTGCGAAAAAAGGAATTTTTTAGACCGAAATTGAAGTAGATATATGCATGATAGGGCGGAAAGTGGATGGTCATTGCATTTTGGGAATCTGCACACCTTGAAAAGTAAAATAAAAAAATTCTGAGGGGGTGCTGTCTCAGCCAGCAGGTTTAGAACCTCGTCGTAAATAGCATCGGGACCTACAGCCTTACAATTCTTCTGCACTTTTATGGCATATGCTACTGGTTATTTCTGGCCCCAAAGCGTCATAATTTATATCTACACTGTCAGTTAGCGCCGCCTCTGCTCTGTCATCCGTATAGAGGGCCTCAACATCCCCCCCCCCCCTCCATAACTGGAGTTGGTTAGAAATTCCAAGTATAATATCATTATTGGAATCCTTCAGGACAGCAGCTCTTTTCCTGGCGAACTTGGTTTGTAACTCCTCTATCCCCGTGCACTTCTCAGTCAACCATCTCTCCAAAGCTTCACGACATTTTCTTCGGATCTTCCTATGCAGCTCCAATAGCATGTTGTATCGAATCCCTTCAAGCGGCGTCTGTTCTGTATCATCAGCCCGGGAATTACATTTCATAAAAATCAAATAATTATCGATCATTAATTATTTGATGTTATTCATGAAGCATAACGTTTGTTCAAGTTCCAAAAGCACCTATTAGCAAAATCCATCATTGCTCAAATGGAATAATATCACAGAACAACCAACCCGACTTCATACAGCCATCCGTGATTATAATAAGGCATATCCGTGACTAGCGATGATATCTGGGCCGTTTGATTCACGATCGTATTGACGAAGCTTTTCGGTGCAAACGAACGGCTGGACGTACAATGCTCCGGGTGGTCTCAAGAAATTCTTTAGTTTGAGATGAATTTAAAAACGTAAAAACAACCTTACCCTTCTATTGAAAGTTTTCGAGCTATGCTGTTCTAAAAAAGTCTACCCCTGTTTTTCACCCCTTAGAGATGACTGACAGTAACGCCGAGCTTCGAGGACCAACTAGACCTCAAACGGGACCTACAAACCAAATTTCATTAATTTTGGTTCATGGTAATGAAGAAAAGTGCGATGTACGGCTTACTGCATACGGCGGACCGTCAGAAATTTTTTTATTCCATTTTTGGATTCTACGTACCTTGAAACGGAAACCATCAACTTGTGGTGAAGGGGGGGGGGGGGGGAATTATAATAATAATTTTTTTTTCATGCTTGATTCCAAAGGTTCAATTGAATATAATTTTATAATTTTTGAGATACTGCAAATAAGCTTAGCACGGCAGTATAATAGGAATATGGAAGTAAAACTTAATGGCCTCCTTCTCCACAACCGCCCCTCAAAAAAACAAAAAAAAAAACAAAAAACAGTTCACCCACTGGCTCCTCCAGCAGTGGGCGATCCAAGTCGACAATGTACCTTAATTTTCACAGGCCTGTACAGATCAGTTAAAGTAACTGTAGTTCTGTCCCTCTTCTGTAATGAGACGAATAATGTCGATATTTTCAGGTGAGCACGCAATGGCAGTCTTATACAACAGAAATCCCTGCAGCGTTTCTTCGGAACAATACTACGGGGAATCCTTCAGGCAGATCTTCTTGCTCACGGACTACGCCCTCTGGAAAGGGCTTATCGCCTCGGTCTTCAACTTCCTCATGGGCTTAACTTGGAATTTCACGGATTTGTTTTTGATGGCCCTGTCAATCGCTCTTGGCGCCAGATTTAAACAATTCAATCTTGAGTTGGAGTCGGTGATTCATCGTGTAGGTGCATGAACAGTCTTTGATCCGTAATTTTAGTTTTCCATAAGAATTATTAGGATTCATGTCAAGTCACACCAACGCATGTCCATACCTTCTACATGGATCTGAAGATGATTGAATTATATATCCCAGCGGCCCAGTTACCTAGTACACTTTACGTAGCAGAAATTAGGTATAGGCAGTAGCCGTGCGTGGGGTCTGAAAACGGTTGGGCACAAAACCAGAACACAAAACCAACAGATTGGTCTACAAAATACCCCAAGGCAACAACACCCTTCTCCCATATACTGATAGCAGTGAGATTCAGCAAAGCTTATTCAACAGTCTATCGTCGTACGAAAACTTCGACAATTTCTACTGCAACTTAGCCACCGAATTCATGTGTTACAAAAATATAGTAAACTAAAATATGTACAACAAAACAATGACCGGTCGGCCGGCACCTACTTGAATGGAGAAGCTATTGACTTGAAGCTAGGCAGCTATCTGTGTGTTGACGCCGACAATCCACGAACCACAAGATCACAAACAGCAGACAGGAAAAAACGCACGTAGGGATCAAATCTGTCATCGGAACCGGACCGAACGAAAAATGCACAAAATTTGACGCAAAAAAATTGAAAACTGACAACAGACTCGACAGAGAAAGCAAATGCGATTCAGAGACAACAAAAACAAATCGGAAGAAGAAGCATCTCGTATCGAGATGTCAAATTGAATCGAAGGGATCGAATCGATTGTGAATTGAACGATTTTGAGGTGGAAATCAGATTCTGGGGACAGGCCCGAAGTGGGCGTGGCTAACAACATTTTTACCCGACTGAGCATGCGCGGACGGGCCAATTTTCACGGCTGCCACGGAAACACTAGGTCCTAGGACCTACAAACCAGTTTCAAGAGCCTAGGTTTCGATTTCGATTGAAGGACATCGATTACTGTCACTTTATTCCGATAACATGCTTGGTCGGCGGAGCGAACAAGAAGGAACCACCTACCACCATGGATCTTCTACTAGAATAGTGAAAATCCACAGCCAGAGAAATATGACAAGTTCCTGTTGAACTCTGTGAAAAATGCTAGGTACAGTGTACGGAGGGAAATTCAGATGCCAACTTAACAATGGTTGGTCTTTTTAGAGTTTTTGGGTGCCGGGGCAGTGGCCCAAGTGGCCTTATGGACGCAACGCCCCTGGGTATAGGTACCTAATATACCTAATGAGCAGAACGGACATCGCATTTCAGTTTACAGATCCAAAAATTTCGTTGTAAACAGGGCACAGTGTCATAATAAATAAATAAATAAATGTGTAGGTCCATAAATTCAGAACTTCAGGTCAGGCTTTACTCATTTCTAGTTCCTAATATTGATAAGTAAATGAAAACGGACCATACATATTTATACTGATGGTCTTCGAATTCTACCAGTAGGTGCATAAACATAAATTACCTATACCTATTTATACGGCATTCGAGTCTTTTCCTTGTTCGTAAATTATGAAAAATTTGCCGAGATGTTCCATGACTGAGGAGGGTTTTTTATTTCGGCATCTGAGAGACGGCTCGAGCTTGTCAACCCTGAGGAAAACAAGGGTTGTTTACAATATCCTTGTACATACATGTGCTGTTCTTAGGTTTCTCAATTTCTAGCAAATTGGATTCAATACATTCACTCATCTGCTTTCCTAATCCCTTCACAAGTAGTTCTATACCTAGTGATGCTTCTGTCGAATGGTCTTCTTGTAGTTGATCAGGAATTCCATACACAAACCTAACTTAAATACTCCACACATTCGAGGTTGTTGAATAACTGCCTATATCTTCATGCTTCACGCTCGTTATTCATGCGTTATGCTTCATTCTTTCAGGATATGGACGAGACCTACTGGACCAAAATAAGGGAGATTTACAACAAACTCGCTCTTCTCACTAAACTGGTGGATGACAACGTCTCACTCTTGATATTGATTTCATTCACCAACAATTTATACTTCATCTGCCTCCAACTACTTCACAGCATAGAGTTACGTGCTCTTATACATATGCATATTACTTTTACATATGCCCATACCGGTATAAAATCGTTCATTCAATTTGGATAGGTAGGAACCGTCTAACAACACTGATGTATTACGACTTTGGGGAAACTAATTGGAAACGTCTTTACTTTTTATTCCAGCCTTTATTGCAGAGAGTTCAATTTATTTATTGCTTTCATCATTCTCATTTATAGCACGGGTTGATAACGCTAAACGCAAGGCCTAGTTTTTTACAAGAGGGTTCAAACTGATGAAATAACGTCTTCAAAGAACTAATTTATTACATATAGATATATAGATAGAACTCGGCCCTTCGGGCCTCGCCAGGGGGCAAGCCCCCTGGACCCCCAAAGGGGGCTCCGCCCCCTCGGAACGGCTTCGCCGTTCCTCACCCCCGAAGGATGTGTTCTTATACTTCGTATAACAAAGGAGAATTTGCTATGCAATTTACCCCCCCCCCCCACACCACCAACACACAAAAAAATAATTCTTTATCACATTCCTCTTTGTGCTCATCTTTATCACATTCCTCTTTGTGCTCATCTTTATCACATTCCTCTTTGTGCTCATCTTCATCACATTCCTCTTTGCGTGACGCGTTTTTGTGACAGGATATTGTGACAGGACATTTTTTTCACATGACCCCCGGCGTTAAAATTGCATAGCAATTAATAATACATCATTTCCAGGACAAAGCAAAAATATTTACGCAATTCATACATGGAAATTACCTTCCCACATTAAACCATTAGGCTGCCCGTCCACTGGACGCGTATTCGCGCGAAGAGGCGAATAGGCGAAAGACGCGAATTCGCGCGAACGGTTCGCCCTTTATTCAAACACGATGTTTGTTATGAGACTCCGTCCACTGGACACGAATTCGCCCGAAGAGGCGAAGACGCGAAGAGGTGAGAGACGCGAATTCGCGCGAACAGTTCGCCTTTTATCAAACACGATATTTGTTATGAGGCCCCGTCCATTGCAAGCGGACATTTGATACAGACGGCCCTTTATTCTGACGTCAAAAGGAAGAACGTCTTACCTCAAAAATTTCCGAAAATGGGGTTTTCACGTATCCACTCTAATTTTGACATGCTCTTTCCATTGGTGAAGTCAAAAACTGAAATTTCAAATTGGAAAACGTGGAAATTTTTAACCGAAAAACTGGAAAATTGTGGTGTTGAAAGGAAAAACGCCTCATCTCGTTCAAGTCAAAAGTAAAACGACTCCAGTATGGCACCATAAACACTTCAAATAATTTATTCTATTCCTAGATTCTGAGGAAAAACGCCTCAAGTCGGTCAAAATTGAGGTGAGGCGTTTTACCTTGGAATCATTGGCTTAATTAGTGGGTCGAGTCATTTATCGTCAGATGAGCGTTCTTCCTTTGATTTTTATAGTAGCTGAGCCCACATGAGGTGTTCTTTGCGCGGTATTCCACTTGTATAAGAAGACGGAAATAATCGAACAACTTTGTCGTCTCATGCCAGAAAGCAGGAAAAGTTTTAGGGAATCGCTTCCAGTTGACGAATAAGCAAAAGATTTAATACCTAGTTGAAGAAAATGATTTAAAAATGTTAACGAAATAAAATAACTTACATTTCTATTAATAAAATTATAGTGTACACAACATCATCAGTTAAGTAGTATTTAATAAATTTTGTTACAGTTTTTTTTCTTCTTCATATCTTGTTTTTACAGTTATTTTGTTTAGTGTCTTTTTTCCGGGAGGAATATCTATTTGAAGAAAATATAAATATATATTTGAAAATAATAGGGTAAACCATACAGTAATGGACCGGTTAAGGACTTTCATATTTTTCAAATGCATTACGTAAGTTGTTTTCAACTTTTTAAGGGTTCTGTATATTCCAAGATACTCCCCAGGATCTCCTCTTAACAATCAACTATGATTTTTTTTCATTTCCAACATTTCATATACTTCATATCTACATATCACTGTGAAAAGTCGAAAAACATAGTAATGGGACACACCATTCTATAAGGAGACATTTGAATTCAGTTATGGGACACCTCGAAATAAGTCACATTTGTGTTGAAAAATAATGTCTCAGCACCGCTTTGCCCTATCAATAAAAGAAAAATAACTATTAAAGAATAAATGTGGTCTCGGATAACGGTAAAAATATTTTATTTACAAATAAAACTGGAATAAAATTGCAATATAAAAATTTTCACAAAATTTAAATCTAAAACATAAAACTTCAGCTTCCCCTATTGCACTCTAACTTTTCATTTCGGAAGAACAGGCATTCAAAATGTCTTCCATTGACATCATGTCACAACTTGTGTCACTATCAGACGAAATGTCCAAACTATAATTTTTTATTGTCTTCGTCACTCCCTGCTTCTTTATAGCAGTGGTTACACACGTAAAGATGGTAGTCCTCTGCGTCAGGAATTTGGTCCTTGTGGAACTGAGGGACGCACCTAACGTGGAAATTCCGCTTGCAACTGCTGCACTGTAATTTGTTTTTACGTATACATGTTTTGCATGTATCGCAAAGATTTGAAACACGTTTTAAATTTTTTTCAGATAACTTCTCTTCACGTTTTTCTATTTTTCTCTTCTTCCGTTCTTCTTTCTCTTTTTCTCGGATTTCCTTTTCTTCTATCTTTCTTCTCAACGATTGTCGGTATTCATCGGACGTAATAGCATAGCTCAGTCTTTCGACGTTCCTTTTCCCTTTCCGACTTGGCCGAGGCATATTTGTCAAGAATGATCGAATATTTTGATGGGCTATATTTGACTATCCTCATCAGGAGTAGAGTTAACGGCAGATTCTTGAACCGGTACTAGTTCGTCTATCTGTGTAGATTCAACCACAAGGATGGGGCTCGCAACTTTTGGAGGGATTTTTTCTCTTGTACAATCTTCTTCAGCTGAACTACGTTCAATGCTACTTCCTGGGGTGGGGTTACCATCCATTTCTTCTTGGACATCATCTACTAGTTCCTCTTCTTCACGTACGGATTCAATTACAGGGATGGGGTCTGAGGTAGTTACTTTAACTTTTGGAGGGACGTTCTCTTCCCTAGATTCTTGGTCTACTATATTTGTACCACCCAAGAAATTCTTTATTCTAAGTAAAGCTTTAAAAGGACTACTTTCGTTGTTGGCGGCCTCTTTGAACGCTTCCATTGCCTTCAACAAAGCCTCTTCAGAGTATTGGGGGGACTTCGGCATTTCTGTAAGGTAAAAAATATGAAAAATAAGGTGGAATAGGCAGAATTGGTATAATGGGACAGTACCAAATACAGTAATGAGACACCTACGTCCATTACTGTGTAGACTCATTTTATACTCAAGTTTCTTATACACACAATCTTATAATCAATAGTACTCTCCAGTGACTCATTATAACCGGAAAATTGAATAAAACAGTAATGGGACGGGTGGGCCATTACTGTCTAAACATCTAAATTACCATACAGTAAAGAGACAGGGTCATAAGTGAAGCTTGACTTGAACAAAATGCACCAACAACTAGCTAAAACTATAGAGAAAACTGTAAGGAATGTTCTCTTACCTGAAATATCCGAAAATGTTGAAAATTGTGAGGTGTAGCAACTTAACAGCAAACACAGATTTCTAAACCAAAAATTAATTTTCACTAGTCAATCCGTAGACTGGGCGATGAATGGCGTGATGACGTCGATCACCTGGTATCTTGGCGTCCCGGCGATCGTAGACGTTCAGATGTTTAATGGAGGCACCACCTGTGCAAATCTGGTAGGTAACAAATGAATTGAAGCCTTATTTTCGCCATTTGAACTGGGACTGTCCCATTACTGTAGGAGTCTCATTACTGTACGATAGAGAAAAAATAATATTTGAAAATTCCAGTGATATTTATACATTTCATTGAAAGCTGGTTCCAAAACCGCATGTGTTAATTTGCATAAACCTAAACGAATATTTTGGGGTTAGTTGCAAATTTCAAAGGTACCTAAGTGTTTCAGATTTTCGGCAAAAAACTTAAAATATAAAATTGAAGAAAATGAAAATAGGGGAAAACAGATAATTTTTTTAAAGTCAATAAAAGCCAATATTTTTCCTTTCCTCTTCTTTATTACAAATCCTCTAATCGCACAAATAAAAAATATACCGATTTATTAGGTAGGTATATGGCATTCAGTTTTGGTATTTAGAAGGTGTTCTTGACTAAATTTATCTCGTTATTTTTATGAATCTTTCAAAGGAAAAACGCCTCGAGGCGTTTACCCTTGGACTCCATTGTAGACAAATTTATAATTGCGAAAATGGCATAGTTCGAGACGTTAGTACCGAAACAACTTGAAGTATGATAAGACGCGCGTCCGAAGACCGATAAGTTCGCGCGAAGAGGCGAAAACTTGCGAACTCGGACTCTACTGGATGCGAATTCGCGTGAAGGGGCGAAGAGGCGAATTCGCAAGTTTTCGCCTCATTGCGCGAATTCGCGTCCAGTGGACGGGGTTCCTTAGCTGGAAGAGACAAAGAGGCGAAAACTTGCCAATTCGCCTCTTCGCGCAAATTCGCGTCCAGTGGGCAGCCTTGTGTTGTGGGAGGGGAGTCCTAGCTCTCACATTCTGCATGAAAATCACAAAATGAAATTAAAATTCTATTCTATTCCATTATTTAGTAATTATTACTGATTCCGAATGTAGTTGCCTCATCGACCAAAGAGCAAAAAATTAAATGAAAAATAAAAAAGAACAGTAAACATCAGTGAAAGTTAATATGAAATTATAGATTAACGTTATTTGTTGCAGACCGGATGATTCGACTCCGAAGATGATTTACTCCATTCTTTCGTTCAGCCACTTGTTGTTCAGGGCCTGCTCAGTTTGTCTGACGGCAGCTGACGTCTACGACAAGAGTAAAGCTCCCATCTCCACGCTCTTCTCTGTTCCAAGTTCGAGCTACAACGTTGAGGTTGAATAGAATTTACATGTTGAAAGTAATGATTGATGCTATTATAGCAAATTACCCCGCTTAATTTATTAGGAATTTACCGTATAATTGCGTATGCAAATCGGAAATATTATTCCGGTTGAATGCCGATATATGGACAGGGGTAACTATAGGTTTGGCCGGGATAAAATTTTCTGGATCCACCAATATTTGAGGTTCTCATAGACTGAGGATAAAAAATAGTTGAGCAAACAATAATTATTGTAAACTCCACTATAATCAAACGCTCACCTCGATTGTTAGTAATCCACTAAAAAGGAGAGACAGAAGAGGTTAAACATGTGAAGTCACCGTTAGGGGTTTTCCCCAAGGTGGATGAGCGATTTGAGATTGTCCATATCGACATTTTGGGACCATTTCCAGTCTCCAGTCTCAGAAGGGTACTCCTACTGTCTCACCTGTATAGAGAGATTCTCAAGTTGGGTCGAAGCAATTTCATTGAGGAACATAGATGCGGAAACCGTCGCACAAAAGTTTTACAAAGAGTGGATAACCAGATTTGGTGTACCAAAGCGAGTGCATAGCGATCAAGGTCGTCAATTAGTAGGAACTGTTTCACTCCCTGGCATATGGGTATGCGGAATCAATATCCAACGAACCACCCCATGCCATCCACAAGCCCAAGGCAAAATTGAACGATTCCATCGTACACTGAAAGCCGCTATCAGAGTGCATGGAAAGAAGAACTATTCTCATGGGCATTCGCAGCTAGCTCCATTAAACTGGAAGCCAACGCATCTGTTGCGGAGATGGTGTACGGGACGCCTCTAAGGTTACCAGGCAATTTCTTTGGCGAATCAGCGGAAGCAGGGCAAGACCCGGTAGATTTTGTGGAGAGACTGCGGGCGAAGATGAAGGAGTTGAAGTCGATAAACGTAAAACACAACAGCAAATTCACTCCGTTCGTCTTCAAGGATTTACAAGATGCGAGCGATGTACCTATTCGTAAAGGTGGATAAGCTGAAAGCCTCGCTTGCCAACCCTTATGAAGGACCTTTCAAAATTATCGAGCGGACCGAGAAATTTTTCAAACTGGACATGAAATGGGTCCTGGTGAATATTTCCATTGACCGCTTGAAGCCAGCCTACTTGATATCGAATGCACACGAGGAAGAAAAGGAATACGAGGAACAGAAGAGAGAAGAAGAGTGTGCGTCTTCTTATCTCTTCTGTTCCTCGTATTCCTTTCCCAAGACACGGTCGGGACGACAAGTTATGTTCCCGAGCCGGTTTCCATGAAGCAAGGAGCGCATCGAACTCCTCGGTGGAGGGGGGGATAGCTTTGGGGGCACCAATTTCAAAGTTGCGTGACCCAGTGTTATTATAACTCATTACCATAATTAATAGTTGCGAAATAAAATTACTTTGATTCGTATTTGAACCACCGACTAGTTCACGTGAACAAAAACTACGCTAAACCATCACACAACCCATAGGAAAAACGCACTATAGTCACCTATGCTCAACGCTTGCCTTGAATACTAGATACTTAGATTACTCTTCCCTCCTCCAGCATCCAAATTAGTAGGCACTCTTAATGGCCTGGTGACGTCATTACATCATAATATGCTCACACCCATAGATTCGACTTAATAATTTCGTGTTCCTCTAGGAGGATGAGCCACAATCAGAGATCCAATAGAGACAAATAGTATGTACATTATACATATATCTCAACCACGATGATGCTATAATCATCAACAGGAAAGTATGAAGAAGGACATGCAGAAGAAGTACCCTGCTAAACGTAATTAGGAGGGAGATTTTCAGGTAAACAAGTTTCCTCCTAAACTTGCTTACCTGAAAATCTCCCCGTACGGTGACGTGGAGGACCATCGGCAGAGCAACCACTAATGACCCTACAATACTATCCTAGGGTCTTTGGCAAACAGTTTCGAAAGGGCAACACTGTAAGTCCTGTGTTTGAGGGTTAGCTCCCGCATTTGCTCGCTCTAGCAAACTGATACATCCTGGACCCACAGTGTGCCGAAATGGGTTCCTAAACTCTCTAATTTCTTCAGTCTATGTCAAAGTAAAATTCCCTCCCAACCATATACACTAACCATATGTTATAGTAGATAGCAGAAGCCATTATTGTGATCAGTATTTGTTTCATTTTTATCATATTGTCCTATTCTTCAGGTCCAGAGAATGACGTTACAAGTGGCCTTCGAAAACCTAGCACTGACCGGATGTCGTTTTTTTTCAGTCACCAGAACGTTGATGCTTACAGTGCGTTTCTGTTATAAACATGTACATCTACCTATGCTACGTTTAAAAAACTCATTTGCTAATGCAAATTTACTGATATTTACAGGTAGCAGGAACTATTGCAACCTACGAAATAGTTTTGTTGCAATTTAACAAAATGTCTCCAGATAATAATACAATTAGGAAGCCTAACTGTACGGAATATAACTTAAGCAGAGTGAATTGAATACAGAAATTGATTTCCGATTCAATGTTGTATGTATATTATTATATTTCGGTAGGTAGAGATTTGTTAATAACTGGCAGCAGCCTCTTTTCTGCGCTAAGAGCCAACCTAGTTTAAAGGTAAAAAAGACGAAGTTTTTTCGTCTGTCATGTTGGCAGCCTGGTCTTCGCCAGCCCTCCGGCCGTATCGACCCGTGGCCGCCATTCTCTTTTGTTCGTTTGAGAGCTAACCTAGGTTCTAGGTGTTTTTCATCGTTTTGAGTTCTTTTTCATAGTTTTTTACGGGGCTTTCATCGCCTTGAAGTGTTTTTTCATCGTAGTAGTGTTTTCACAGTATAGTGAGTGTGTTTTTTGTGCGGTGTGAAACCTCCGCTGGCGGCAGTCCTTCAACCGACTACGCCGGTTGACGGGCCTCGCGTGGTGTCGGGCTTCGGAATGTCGCGCGCGGAGCCGCCGAGACGTTCAGACCGCAAGAAATGTCCAAAGAAGTTCTTCATTCCCGACGAGGATGTGTCCGGAGGGAAGAAGAGGCCTCGTATGGCGGTGATGGAGAGTTACACCGTACGGAAGGTGATCACGTCAGCCCCTCGGGGTGTCGGACAAGGCGCGGGGGTGACATCGCACCCGCAGGTGATGGAAATGGCTTTCCACGACCCTCCGGGGATAACACGTAAGTACGATAACGTTCAAGCGGTCGCGCGGGGGGAAAATACGTCGGCCCCAAGGGATGTCGGACAGGGCGCGACCGCATACCATAACCCTCATCGGCATTTCCGCGTAGTCGGAGATGCTGGCCCCCCGCCTCATAGCACGCACACCCCCGGCACTCACCACCTCCTATCGTCGGCCTGTTGTGGCGTCAGACAACATACGTCGGCCTATTATGGCGTCGGACAAGATGAGGCGGGGGCGGGCCCCAGTCATTACTGGCCCCCACTACATGCGTCGGCCCTTTGCGGTGTCAGACAGGAGGGACTCCTCCCGTGCGGGTACGTAAGTACAACGACATCAAGGCGGTCGCGCAGAGCGACAAAACGTTGGCCCCCACGGGGTGTCGGGCACAGCACGACCACATTCCTTAACCCTCACCGGCATCTCCGCTTTATCGGAGATGCTGGCCCCCCGCCTCATAGCTCGCTCATCCCGATTGCTCACTACCCCCAATCACTGGCCTATTATGGCGTCAGGCAACATGCGTCGGCCTATTATGGCGTCGGACAAGATGAGGCGGGGGCGGGCGCGAGTTCGCCTTGGCACGCTCACATTGGCGACTACATCTTCCTTCTACAAAGGTATGTGCCTAGGGGCGATTTCAATGTGTTCCGTAGTTCAGTTGGCTAATGGTCGAAATCCTAGGCTGAAGATCGCAGGTTAAAATCCCAGCCGAGACCAAAAAGAACATTTTTCACTCCACACCAATAATTTAAATGCCTCTTCAATGGGCCGTACAAAAAAAAAAAAAAAAAAAAAAAAAAACACCTGTTGATGCATAGGCGTCCAAAGCGTCTTTTTCGTCGCCGGCTCTGAGGTGATCGAGCACGTCATACATCATCAGATGTTCGAGAAGGGGGTCGTCCAAGGACTGTCGGTAATCACGGAGGTAAGCCGTACAGTATCCATCTCTAACGTCCCAATACGATCACAAGATAAGTTACACAGTACCAAAAGGGCGCATTGGGCGAAACCATCCAGAGGTCTGGTCCTATCGTAATGAGTAATGAAATTCTGTTACATAAGGAATTCTAATTCTCAATTCGGGATGGAAATCTCTCATTTACGCCCTCCGGCACCCGAATATGACACTATTTGGGTCCCCCACTTTGGGTTTTGTTTTATGGGGTCATTCGAAAAATAAACGAATACATGATTACAAAAAAAAAAAAAAAAATAAATAAATAAATGAATAAATTAAAAATAAATAAATAGGATTGGCCTACACTGTCTCGTAAGGTTCTAGCCGCAGGACGGAGTAGACTAACAATACCCTCCATGAAGGGGACTCAGTACTTAGTTCGGTTGTGGATCATTATGATGAGCAGTTACTCGCTGATCTTGGGGTACAGCCGTCTTGGGGCATCGGCACCTAAAACCCCTACGATGTCTCATATACCCCTTTGGGTTCTCCCAGCGGCTTCTCCTCTGGGTAGCATCCTTCACTCATCAGGGATCATGTTAATAACCGTTGGCTACGTTCTCAACTTAACATACTTCGTGCCCCATTTTGACCATTGGCCCAGACATAGACCAAGGTTGGTAATTCATGAATTTGAGTGAAAGTTCCTTTACCTACAAGGGATCGTAGGTATATGTTAATTTGGATCATGTTAACAGCCGTTGACTGTGTTCTCAGCTTGACATGCTTCGTAGCCGGGTGGCTCCCATTTTGACCATGGGCCCGGTCATGGACCAAGGTTGGTGATTCTTGACATTGATTGGGGGGCCATAGGTATGCCTATAACAAGTGGCCGTAGGTGTAGGTTAATTGTGATCATGATAACAGCCCTTAGCTGCGTTCTCAACTTAACATGCTTTGTAGCCCATTATCTCCCATTTTGACCATTGACCCAGACACATTAACAAAGATTGGTAATTCGGACATGGACCAAGGTTGGTAATTTATGACATTGATTGGGGGGCCATATGCCTACAACAAGTGGTCGTAGGTGTAGGTTAATTTTGATCATGTTAACAGCCCTTAGCTGCTTTCTCAACTTAACATGCTTTGTAACCCATCGTCGCCCATGTTGACCATTGGCCCAGACATTGACAAAGATTGGTAATTCAGGAATTTGATTGGAGGCTCATATACCTACAAGTGGTCGTAGGTATAGGTTAATTTTGATCATGTTAACAGCCCTTGGCTGCGTTCGTAACATGCTTTGTGGCCAGTTGGCTCCCATTTTGACCATGGGCCCAGACATGGGCCAAGGTGGTTCATTCTAAGTTTTTTGTTGGATATTTATATGCCTAAAATGAGTCTTGGACGCCCCACAGTGATTAATAGGGGCCCCGATGTTATTACTAAGGGCAATAGCCCATGGGCCTTATGTTGAGGTGTATGGTGGATTCTCAAGTTGCACAAACTTTGTGGCTGGTTGGCTCCCGTTTTGACCATGGGCTCTGACATGAGCCAAGGTTCATTCATGAACTGGGTGGTTCATTCACGAACCAAGGTTTATGAATGAACCACCATTGGTGGTTCATTCGTACACCAAGGTTCATTCATAAACTGGGGTGTGGTCGACAACACAACATAATTACAATTACAATTTACGAGAATTATAAGTTTGCAAATTTCTATGGGCTCATGGGGACGGGTGTTCAGTCCGTGAGCTTCAGTGTGTTCACTTCATAGTCTCGACAGCCAGTTGGGCTCAAGTCGTATTTATAGAGGGGACATATATCAGCAAGTGAATGGCAGTACTTTTGCTTGATATAGGGCATGCAATTTGGTTTTGTATTTTGTTTTTGTTTAAACATTGACAAATGTTTCTATAGCCTCTTGGCTGTTTCTTCAACCTGGTGGCTTCAACCGGTGGGCTGGGTCCAAGTCCGGAGGTCATTTTCCCAGCAACCAGACAGACCAATCGGATCACAGGACTTAGGGGCCCCGGCAGTGCTTGGAGAGGCCTCGTCAACCTCCATCGCCGGCCTCCCTTAACAGCAGGTCAACTGTTGGTGGTCTTAGAGGTGTTAAGTATTTTTGTAGTTGCCTATCTAGCCCCTGGGGCGCGGATGAAATGTTTTTTGTTTAACCTCATCTTTCAGTCTTGAGGTTTTTTGTGGACCCTCATTGCTCAGTCTTACCTAATTGAGCCTTACCTAATTCAGTTAACCTGATTTTAATGATTCATTTGGTTTTATATTTAGCCCGTTAGCTTTGAGGGACGGGTCTTCGACCTCACGCTGTCAATCTTGCCTATGCGTCGGTTGCGTCAGTTGATGGATTCAGCTTCAATGGTCGCCAGCCAGCGGTAACAGCAAGTCAACCTTATCGTTCAACTTTGCCTATTTCAGTAGATTAGTGGCATATATTACATGTACATACCTCTTTTATGTCAGAATTCATGTCTCTGGAGGGGAGTTTAAATATGTTACTCTCTTATGTCACAGCGTTTGGGGGGGATTATTGCCCCAGGATTACCCCACGGATGTCCAGGTCTCGCTTTGATTTACCCTGCGGGGCAGGTAGCACCACAGGTGGCTAGGTCTCGTCTTTTCAACTTAGCAGTTCAAGTATATGTCAGGGGAGTGGCGTTTTACACATACTACTCTATGTCACAGCGGTTATGGGAACTGTTGTCCCAGGATTGAACCTCGGGTGGCAATGTTCCATTTTTGATGTACCCTATGGGGATATAACACCACAGGGGGCTATGTCTCGTTTTACTTTACAATGCGGGGCAGGTGACATACGGCGATCATAACTTCCAACGGTGGGAGGATGATCAGAAGGATGGAGGAGCCTTTCACCTGTGTGGGTTAATCGCATATGATGCTCCAGTATTTACATATTACATTCCCCCAGTAATGGGCTTACTTCGTTTTTTACGGTGAATGTTGTGTTATATTATTCACATATTAGGCTCGGCCAGTAATGGATTTATTTCGATTATTATAGCCCGTTGGCGTTAGTTTGGCTAATTGTGTGTTCTATTATCCACCTAACATATGCTTCCAGTAATGGGTTTATCGCAATTATTATGTTTTGTGTTCTATTATCCACATATTATATTTTTCCAGTAATGGGTGTAGCGCAATCATTATGTTGGAGTCCTTCTAGCCCGTTGGTTTTGTTTGGACAACATTGATAGGTCAGTCCTCCTTTAACCTGTGGGGATTAATCTCATATCAGGTTCTATGTCCGCTTTTGCAATTACGTCATTTTTTCCAGAATGTCACTGGAGTGGGATTTAGGCTGTTTCCAACATACTTTCAACGGTGGGAGCAGGATCAGGGGGACGGACCCCCAATAGGATTCCTTACCTACACCTTGGCCCTGAGGCCCCCCCCCCCCCACCGAGGGGGGGTGGTCACCCTGCCAGGAACAGTTTTTGATTTTGCACGTTCCTTTTGGCCCTGGCGGGAGTCGGGGTAGCGGGGTGGGGCCATCGGGCCGGCGTACCCTAGGGAGTGGGTTACCCTACCAGGAACGATTTTGGATTTTGCGCCTTCGGGGTTTTTTGTTTTCCTGGAGGGAGTCGAGGTGCTGAGAGGGAGATGGGCTCATCGGACCAGCGTACCCGGGGTAGTCGGAGGCCTGGTGGATGGATCCTTCTAACAGCTGCCAGTTATTAACAAATCTCTACCTACCGAAATATAATTAAACAATCAACCTACCTGATGGGACAGGTTGATTAGGATTATATTAGGTAGGGACGAGATTTGTTAATTACGTCCCACCCGGTTTTTTGGGTTTTTCCCGGCTACGCCGGGGGTGGCAAAAAAGCCGCTCCCGTCCCTAGGCATCCACCAGGGATTTCCCTTCAAACTGAATGGCGGCCACGGGTCGATACGGCCGGAGGGCTGGCGAAGACCAGGCTGCCAACATGACAGACGAAAAAACTTCGTCTTTTTTACCTTTAAACTAGGTTGGCTCTTAGCGCAGAAAAGAGGCTGCTGCCAGTTATTAACAAATCTCGTCCCTACCTAATATAATCCTAATCAACCTGTCCCATCAGGTAGGTTGATTGTTTAATTATGGTTTGTTACCTGAAATTCAGATGTGATTTGTCTAATAGTACTATAGTTTCAATAAAACCGAGTTATTGATATGCGAAGTTTTTAACATTCCATAATTCTTTTTTATACTTAGGTAACTTTTTCTTAATTTTTATTATTAATTCCCAAAATCGATTCCTCCAAAGGATGTTTTCGTTACATGAGTTGTGAATTCTAGCAGATATACAGACCAGAGGTCAATCATCTACACAATATTTCATTTTGAGGTCCACTGAGCCCATCAGGAGAGCACAGTCTCTTTACCAGATGCCAAAGCTGCCTTCAAAGTCCTTACTTGTAGTATGAGAGCAGGTAATAAAAAATTGAATAATGCAGTTAGGTACGGAATAACTTTGACGAGCAAATAAACAATTTAGTATGGTATTGCTCATAGAACAACAGGTATAATAATATACAAATTATACTCACTTGACTATCCGAAGACTCAACTTTTTTAAATGTTCATATTAGGTTTTATAAACAGATCAGAACTGCCGGACAAAACTGCTGAGGTCTTAGGTCAGATTCACTCACCACAAGGTTTTTTAAAGCAATGCTTACATACTATTATTGATCAACTCATAAAATTGCTGGCGAAGTTTGCTCTACGTTCACTGAGGGTCAGCAATAGCAGCATCTGTGCGTACAATTATTATGACCCTTATTTAAGTAGGTTTCAGTCGCTTTCATCAAGTCGAGTCTGAAAAATTCAAAGGTTCGCTACGCGTCAGCAAGTTGTATCAGTGACAAAATATGCTATACCATCAAAAGTAACAGAGCAACAGATAATTTGAGGAAATGCTGGGAACAGCTGAGTAGAAAAAATTATGAATCCAATGGGTCTTGAACCGGCACCCTACTGGGTCGGAGCCTTATTTCCAGAAGCATCCTTTGCTGAAGATGTCCTGGTTCCGCCCTAACAGGATTGGGAACGCCGAATTATGGGCGGGCTGAAAAGAAAATAGCAAAATAAACCTGGAGCTGCGAGTTGATGAACCATTCTACTACTGAGATAATTGGGAATAAACGAGTCAAACATAGTAAGTGCAGAACTCTCAGTTTCTGCTCACTAGGAATTATTGAAACGTTGTTTATTTCCACTAAAAACAAATATACACTGTTGTACCGGTTTCAGCGTCTGTAACAAATGTTGGGGATTGTCTCTCAACACTTCTCGATGAATTGATCAGCTGTGTATTGGCAACATTGTAGGTGCCCCTACTCTTGGTTACCACCTACGTGTGAATCTATTCTTTTTCTCTCCCGTTCTTCTATGCTCTCTCTCGTATTCGAGGTGCGTAATAAAACTTTCAATTCGGTATTCAAGTGTTTCTTTCGCCAAGTACCGTTCACAACAAATAATTAGAAGAGAGTTGAAGCTAAACAGTCTAAAATTGAAAGAAGTTCGCGTGTGATTGGCTGCTGAAGTGAAATGGATAGATAAGAATTTTAAAAGATCAAAATTTTAGTTTCAGACGTTGAAAATTCGCTCATACGGTCATGCTTCGGGCTTGAACCTGCAAGGTTCTGGCTGAGCCACAGACGCTAACCACTAGCTGAGCCATGAAGTCAGCTAAGGTACTGTCAGCCACATAGTCTAATTTTTCCCCAACTTTCCTTATACCTACTCTGCTCGTTAAACATCATAGGTACCTGTGTTTCTACAGGCGTGAAAACTGAAAATAAATTTTCACTATAGCTCGATATCCTTTGGTTTGTTCCTGATTCATACAAGTAATTAAAAAACACAGTCATGCAGCATGGCTATAAGAGCGAATTTTCGAAGAAATAACTGATTTTATGTAAAACTGTTTTATCTCAAGAAATAACCACGTTCCTCCATCTTCAAAGTGCTCCAGTTTGAGAATGGAATGAGATATCGCAATTCTGATTTCACCATCGTGTTCAGCGTACAAAAACCTTTAAAATGAGGTGTCACTTGTCAGGCTTTTTCATTTTGGGAATTTATGGGTAATTTTCCCCCCCTAAAACTCCCCAAAACTCCCCCTTAGGGTGACCCGATTCTGCCCATCTACGAACTTAGCCTGTCGTTTGCCAAGACAGATTTTTCGTGCAAATTTGAACTTTTTATCTCAATTCTGTCGAGAGTTATCGTCTGGAATGACACATACATATATAAATATATAAATATATAAATATACAAATATATATATATATATATATATATATACATATAATTTTTGGTGTCTTTCGGCAGTGAATTCAGGATGGTCTGAAACGGGTTTTGGTATAAAAATCTTTCGGAAATTCGAGTTTTAAAAATTTTGGACCGAGAACAATAGCTTCCTTTTCTTCGAAAATTCGCTAAAATACATTAATGCTCAATCAATTAATGCTTATTATGCACATCTGATTCCAGTTCAGTAACTGAATATGGTACAACCCAGAACTGTTCCAGGATGACCCATTCATAGGGAAAAGGCTCCTACGGAGGTAATGTCCAATCACTCTGACGTTTTCAGTAGATAACATAATTATGTTATCTACCAACCCAATGATAACACAAATTTATCCTGAGTCCTTTTTCGAATGAGACAGGAATTTATTGTTTAGAAGTTAATAAGCAGCTAATATACGTTTTTGAACAGTTATATTACATAGGTACCAAAAAATGGTCTCTGTTATGGTAATTTTGAAAAACGGGGAAATGAGGGGTAATTCGCTTCGACGAAAGGGGGAATCACATGTGAAGATAATATATGTAAATACTGATCCATTGTTATTTGAGCTTTATATTTATTTTAAAATAAGGGCGGAATTCATAGTCCTCCCTCGACGTTGTGGCCGAGGGTACCCTCAGTCAAGGGTGGCTTCATCTCGAGGGCCCTCGACCGTATTCATAATCAAATGTTCGTGTGGTTGAGGATACCCTCAGCTCACCATTCCCTCAAAGCCACCCTCAAAGGCTGACGGATACTATCGTGGTAGTAGTATCCAAATGTACATCCTGGGCCACTGCCTTAGATCTCTGATAAAAAGTTTTAACATAAAAGATCAGAACACATATTTTCACTTGAATCCTTGATGTTTTTTATTTTCACTTGAATCCTTGATGTTTTTTATTTTCACTTGAATCTCTGATAAAACTTTTTTATCACAAAACATCAGAACCAGTGACTTTTTCATTTTTAGCGACTTGAATCTCTGATAAAATTTTTTTTAACACAAAACATCAGAACCAGTGACTTTTTTAAAAAAAATATTTTTTCATCAGAAACTCTAGTGAAACTCTAATAATTTTTCAATCGTAAATAAAAATGCAAATTTAGGACTATTTAGGGGTCGATATTTTCGAAATTTAGCTCCCTCTGATGTTTTCACTAGAAAAAATAAAAAAATTAAAATGACGTCACGCTAAAAATATTTTTGAATCGTCTTAAAATAAAATGATATCGTCTTAAATTAAAAAAACGAGACGACAGATCTCTTCTGAATTTGTGAATCCCAATCTATTTAAAGGTGATGTCGAATCGACCCCACCTTTAATAGAGGGGGTCTCGATTTGATACTACCTTTAAGAATTCAATTCAGACAGGAAAAGTGTACAACAATACAATATAAAATAACCTGCTAGTTAGTAGCATAAGAACTTTTAATGAACACAGCTCATTAAAAATAAAATCTCCTTCATACCCCAAGCATTCTGAACTTTAGCAACATGTAAAATAATCCTCAAACTGCTTTTTCAGTGTGACTTTATCCTCATTATAAGCCAATTTTCGAAGTTGATGTTCAGTAGCATTTTTAGGAACCTTAATCTTTTTTTCATTAAGACATGTCTTTACTTGCTTCTTTGAAAGGAGTGGTGGTTTACCATCGACACCAAATAAACTTTCTCTGCACAACCCTTTACAAAATCTATACTCCTTCAATTCACGTAAAATGTTATCTAGTGCGTAACAGTTTTTTTTCATAAAATTGAAATTCAGGTGTCTTTACAAACTTCCAGAAACCTCCATGTTCTTCACATAAATCTAATGCTTCATCATTTAAACCCATATCTCTTTATTTATTATAGAAAATATTTTTTTTAATCTACGGACCCACCTTTAAGTATTCAATTCAGATGAGGGGTAAGTTAAAAGGATCTCTCCAATAAAATAAAAATGGAACACTTTAAATCGTTAAGAGAACTAGAAGATGGAAATTGTCTTTCCAAGAGTGAGTGGTGGGAAGTATCTGAATCTGGAGAACTGACTGATTATTTCGTGAGGAAGTATCATAAGTTTTTGGATTTACCAACTGTGAAACGTAACTTTTTTACCGGAAAAAATAAACTAACTGAAAACATTCTAAATTTTACTCCTTTCAGAAATTCTAGGGTTAGAGTACGAAATGGTAATATTTGTTTTGAATGCATCGAAGAGGATAATCAAATTATGCTAAACTTTGTGCACAGAATATTTGTAAGAGGAGGTCCCATTAGGTTTTTATAAGGGATCCTTATAAAAATTATAATTTAGTATTTACTTTAATCCTACCTATAATTCCATTTCTTTTTTATTATTTTCTTTTATTATTTCTTCAAGGTGAGTTTTAAAATTGTCTCTACTTATGTTTATTTCATAGTGACCCCAAGCCAAAGTATCTATGCCATTTTTCATTATAAATCTTTTATCATCATGAGCGGAAAGAGCTTTCTTATTCTGTTGTACTGTGGTCACATCGTGTTTTTTCGATTTGAATAATATCTGTTTCTGATAGTTTGGTTTTTTAAAGAATAAGCATCTTTTATAATCCTCTATACTTAAACCCTTATTAACGACATTTTTCTTTACTCCTTTAGATTTTTTCGTAACATCATTAGTTTCGAATATTTTAAAAGCGTAGCACTTTGGGCGAAGTCCAATAAACTCATCTATAATCTTACCTTGTAACTCATCTTTAAATTTCCCATACACTTTTTTATTAACTTGTGGAATATTGTAAACATTATTTTTTGGATAGTCAGAAGTATCAAAATGATCCAACATATTTTTCATATCATTATAAAAATCATCCGTTTTTATTTCCATTATTAAACTATCTGTATCTCCGTATAATAAATTTACATCACTTTTATATTGTTTTTTAATTGTGTTGTAATAAAAGTCGTACATACAAGTTTTTGAAATGTCTAGAATACTCATTCCGATGAAAATTGGCTGTTTAAATGTGATATTTACTTTTTCCATGTGTACAGCCGCTAAGTTTTCGGAAAAAATAGTTCTACCTTTAAAGTTTGGTTTTGAAATTAGTTTTTCCAATTTAAAACCATCAGAACAAAGCCTAATATCCACATGTTTACGTACATTCATCATTGTCCTCCCATATACACTATTAACCATATCTTTAAAAAATTTTTCTTCGAATTTTGTTTTGGCTTTTGCTCTAAGATTTGTATTGTAATCAATATAGCTTTTTAACCAAGCACTTTGGCCAAATTCTAAAACCTTATGAATTTTTTCTAATTTCATTCCTAGTTGTAAATACTGTTTTAACGTAATGTAATGGATAACGTATTTTTTCTTATCATACAACGTGCATAAAAGTTTTGATAGTTTTTCATCACCATAGTTATTTTCAGGAGCTAAAGGAAAATCAGAGTGTAAATCGTGGAGTTCTTGAGGATATTTTAAATCAACTTCTAAAATATAACCCTTGGGCGAATCATCAGGAATGGATTGTATATCGAAATTATCTAGATCCATTTTCCATTCAAAATTTCCATAAGGTAAAAATTTACTCATCGCCCAACCGTAAAGATTATTTGCATCCAAGTATTCAATGAAAACAGTTTCTTTTTCTTTGATGAATTGGTCTCCCATATATTTATTATTAGCTTTCGCGTATCGTTTTGAACATTGAGAAATTCCGCCTTTTATTCCTTTTTCTATGAGTAAAATCTTATCATAATCTGTTAACAATTCTATCTTTTGTTTGGTCATTCTCAACATACAGTCCCAAGCGAAACCTGGTGTTGTATAATACCAAGCGGGGTCTAATTTATATTTTTCTAAAGATATATTTCTAAAGTTTTCCATGATATCTGCTAACAAAAGAACATCAATTTTATTGTAAAGTTCTGTAAATTCTCCCAAATTTTTAATTTTGAATGTAGACCAAATTTCTAGAGCATTTTTATAATCATTTTCTTTAACATTTTCTCCAGTGAGTTTACTGTAGAATTTCTCTATAGGTGGAAGGTTAGTTTCTCGATATTTTTCAACAGAGTCCATATACTCATATGGATAAGCTAATTTTCTAGTAATTAGTTGGAGATGTTCTTTTGGGAAATACTTTTTTATTTCCTTAAATTGATTTTTAGTTAAAGTTTTAGCTAAAGAATCTAAAGAAGCAGAAAGAAATTTAAAAGAATCTATGAATCTCAATTCTATAGTCTTTTTCTTTTTGTGACCATTTTTATCGAGTTCATCAGTTTCATAAGCTATCATTTTAGAAAAGGAAATGTACTTCTCTTCACTTTGCGGTAAAAGTTTAATATCGTAATTATCTTTTTCAAATTCTTTAATAAATAGATGTGCATCGTAGCCAGAAAGATTGTGGAAAAATACTGGAATAAACTTAGGATTTTTATATTCTAAATTACAAATCGAATGAGCTGCTCCTCTGTACATTCCAGTCAAATGTGAGTGATCCCGTACTTTTATACAATTATCAGGTATATTTTCCTTCGAAACTTCTAATTCTTCAATATATATATCTGCTTGATTGTCATCTTTTTTATCGATAAAGTGTTTAATTGTTTTTCTCAGTACATCATGTCTATTTTCAATTATAGGTGGGAGTTCATTAAATTTTCTTTCACAAATGTGGCAACTCTCAGCACTATCGTATTCTCTTTGTTGTTCTTCGGTTAAATCTTTCATGGGAATATTAACGTCATAGTATTTTCTCGCCACCATTAAGGCATCTTTTTTTATTTTTTCGTAAAATACTTTTACCACATCCTGTCCAGAATATTGTACAAGTTTATAATCACCTACATAGTTTTTCCTACTTTCGTCTTCAGCATTTTTCATGAAGTAAACAAAACTGTACGGTTCATGTTTTTGAATGTCATTTGTATAACATTCATCAGGATTTGGTTTGCAGGTATCAATCTTTTGTAACATACATTCAAAATCTGCATAAATTGTAAAAGGTACTTTTAAAGAGTGGCTATAATTTTCAAATTGTAAAATATTATCGTAAGGTTTTGGTAGTTCTACTTTAACAGCTTTATGAACACCACAATATTTTTTATGGTCGTTTAGTTTATCTTGAGTTCCAAAGGTATTCAAGCACATTTTACACAAGTACCTTCGTTTGTGGTGTTTTGTTAGTTGACTATGACCAACCAGTTTCCATAAGTCCTTGATCCAACAATAATGTTCAGTTTTCTCGTTTTTCAAGTACAACAAGTCAACGTGTTTTTCCTTTTCCTCTTTCGTTATTTCCAAGGGAACTATAGTATTTTTTTCATTCAGACAGTAAACATTTATGGAAATCCCAGTTCTTTTCTCAAACTTTTTTACGTCTGTAAGTTTCATAGGAAAACTGATATCTTTCAACGCTTCGTCAAACTCATGTTCCCAACTAATGTACTTTCCTATTCTATACGAATGTTCGTCAGCTGGATGTAAAGCTGAAAGAACAGACCAAAGGAAACATTTATTATCGTCATTTTTCACATTTATAATTGCTTTCCTATTTTGCAGAAAAGCTGGGAGTTCAATGTAAGACGATCCTTTCAAAGGAACGTACTTGTTAACGTTCAGTTCCAAATGCTTGATCTTATGAAGTTGCCAATTAGATCCTTTAATTTCGAATGTTTCCATTTCATTTAGAATTTTCTGTTTCATTTCATCGTAACAGTTTGCAACTTCTGCTGACTGCAATATTATTACGTTTTTAGTTTTGAAATTGAGTTCCTGATACTCCATGTTATTTTTGTTAGTTCCTTTTTTAAATTCTGCGATTAAAACTACATTAACTTTTAGTTTCATTTCTCTAAGTTTCCATTTGATTAAACCTGTTACGGTTCTTTTAATACTGTTCAGAAATTTGGAAGCATCTTTAAATCCTTTCGTATTTTTAATGTCGTAAGTCACTAATCTAGATTTAAATGCCATTTCCTTTTTAGCAATTTCCGTTTTCGGTTCTATGTTTTTTTCAAATACTTTTTCACTAAAATTAAATACTTTGTGTAATTTCCTCGGATTTACAAATACAGGTTTCGCTTTTCTAGGTTTTCTGATAGTCATTGTCCGGTCCGGGTCGTTTTTTCCATGACGCTTAGACTTTAGATGTCTAGCCCAATTTTTATAAGTAGTGCTAACATTGCACTTTTCACAATTTCTTCTCGTATTATCCATTTTATTATAGGATATATAATTTTTCGAATCATTCATTTTTATTAGAAAAGAGATTCTTTTAACTAACCCCTCATTTTTTTGAATTCTTAAAGGTGGCGTCGAATCGACGCCACCTTTTTCTTTTGTCTATTATTGGAGAGATCCTTTTAACTTACCCCTCATTTTTTTAGCCAGTGACTTTTCTAAACATGTAAACTATTTTTCTTAGCTTCTTCATGTATTTAAAAAATTTTTAAATACATGGGACCCATTAAACCCAAATTCTTAAATAGGGTTTAATGGGATCGGTTGAATATTACGAATATTCTATCAACGATAGTCGAAATATTATCACATAACATTTTATTTATATAAAAGAAATCTTTTATATAAATCATTTTATTCATAATTCTAGAATTCTGTTTTTTGTAGTTCTTGAGCATAGAAAGATCCTTCAATATCTTCATCATTTAAATCTTTGATTTTGTATGTTATTGGATTAGTAGAGAGAATATCAGAAACCACAAAAATTTCTCTGGTCCAATTTGCTTCATATTTATTTACAAAAGTTTTTTTAAATCTTTTGATGCGAACCCTATCACCAACACTGAATTTAACTTTCTGTAAATTTTTTTTGTTTCCAAATAATCGTACTGTAACGTCATTTTGATTTAATTTTGTGACTTCTGATGGTTTCATACCAATAGATCTATGAAAATCTTTATAATTGTATTCATTAATTAAATCCTGTAGAAAATCAACCCATTTTTTATCATTCTCAACTTCAAAAAGAATTTTCATTTTACCATTCAATGTACGATTAAATCTTTCAATAATGGCAGATTTTTCTTCATTCTGTGTATGATACATTTTTATTTGGTGATTTTTCAGAAAATCTTTGAAAAGTTTATTTTCAAACTCCAATCCTTTATCCGTATGAAGCAAATTGGGGGCATTATGATTTTGAGATTTTGCTTTTTCTATTATTTTCTCAAAAGCTTTAACAACATTTTTTCCATCCTTTTTCTTCAAGGGTAAGGCCCATGCAAATTTTGAAAATGTATCGATAACATTAAGCATATAGCCGTATCCATCATTCTCTTTTTCATAATTTTTCATGATTATCAAATCAGCAGCCCACAAATCATCAATACCTTTAGTAAATATTGTCCTTTTTTGAAATTTATTTCTTATTGGCTTGTGTAATTCTTTAGCAAGAGATAATTTTTCATCATCATTCAGATCTTCTACTACAGGTTCTTCAGAATTTTCTTTCTCAGGTGAAGTGATAAATTTACTCTTTTTGGTTTTACATTTTGAGCATTTAGCAGCCACTCTCCATCTCCCGTTGATAGTTTGCACTCTTTCAGCATCAATATTATTGGTTCTCTTCTTACATTTATGGCAATAAATAGGATCAGTTAAATCATTATCCATTTTATTATAGGAAAAAAAGTTTTTTATGAGAAATATCTCATAAAAAAGAAGCTCCTCACTCACTCTTCAATCAAATTCAAATAAACTGTAACATTTTCAAATTGCAGCTCATCTCCATTTTCATTTCTACATGATAGTTTAATCTCTTTAATATCTCTCATTCCTTCTCGTATAGGGCTGTAAAGAATCTTTTTATTTGTTTCCATATAAATAGTATTGGGGAGAATCTGTTTCTCTATCAAAGATACATGTAGTAATTCATGTTCGCTATGAAGATGGGAATGCTCATCATGATTAGCAAAACTATAATCAATAATATTACAATGCCATTCAATTAACGAAATAGGTTTGATTAACTTTGGGTTGTCTTCAGAATAGTAGTCCTTATTAACTTCAAAATAATCCCCAGGTGTTTTACATTGTTTAAAATCAAATAGTTCACAGAAATTTCCAAAACGTAAAAATTCAATTAAAACAGGAGATTTAAGAAAAAATCTATTACGATTTGTAGTGTAGTCTACTTTAAAAACCAAACTTTCAGGGTTTTTTTTTTTTTAATGTGTCAATTTGTGATTTATATAATGTTTTATTCTTTTCAAAACCCTCCATGAGTTCAGATATATAACTTTTTATTTTTAAATATAATTCTCTTCTAAACGTCTCAACAGTAAATGTGCCATCTAACACATACTCGTGATGATACCATACATCTGTAATAAGCAATTTTAATGATATCAATACATCTTTTACTTGAAATGAAAGAGAAGGTGAAGTAAATAATAACTTTACTATTCCAAGTTTATAATTTTTATTGGGATTTAGAACAATTTTTTGAGCAAAAGTTATTTTTAGATCTCGATGTTTATCAGAAATCTTTATTAGAGTCATGCTTTTATTATTAGATAAAGTTTTTTTTTCGTATAATAAAGATGAGTAAATACGAGATTGAACCAATTCCGTTTGATAAAAAAGAGGCTAGAAAAGGAATTTTACCATTACCTTTAAGAGCATTAATAGTAGGAACTTCTGGTTGTGGGAAAACAACACTTCTCTATAATCTCATCACAAAATCATGGGGAATCCCCTTTCATTATCTATATATTTTTTCAAAATCTATGGATCAGAATGCATATGAGTTTTTGAGAAGCGCTTATGAAATAATTTCTGTAAAAGATGGTGTGGAAATAGCACAGTTTTTCAGTAATTGTGAAGAACTTTTACCCCTAGATGATTGTCAGTCGAACAGTTTGGTAGTTTTTGATGATTGTGTTAATGTTCAACAGCAACAAGTTATTAAAGATTATTACGTTAGAGGACGTCCTAAGAAAATCTCGTGCGTTTACTTGACACAATCATGGTCAAAAGTTGATAAACAACTCATTAGAAACAATATTAATTTTTTATGTGTATTTAGACAAGGACCAAGATACATGCGAGATATTTATGATGAATATGTGGGAAGTGATTTCACTTATGGCCAATTCAAAGAATTATGCTATTCTTGTTGGGATGAGGACTTTGGTTTTCTAACGATTGACCTAACAAAGAAACGCAGTAACGGGCGTTACCGAAAGAAATTTGGTGAAATATTTTAGATAAAAAATATAGATTTTAAGTTTGTCTTAATTAGGGGAGGCGAATTACCGCCCCTAATTTTATAGGGATTCCCTATAAAAACGCTACACGGATAACTTCAAAAAATCACATTGGGAAACGCTTCAAAAATCGCATTGGGAAACGCTTCAAAAATCACATTGGAAAACGCTTAAAAACGCAAAAATAGCGTTCCTAAAGCGTTTAAGCGTTTAAGCGTTTGAGCGTTTAAACGTTTAAGCGTTTGAGCGTTTTAACGTTTAACCGATTTTAAAAAAAATTTTTCCTATAATAAAAACATGACAACAAAAATTACTTTAGAACAAGCGCTTAGACAGAAATTCAAAGAAGCGCAAAATGAAGTGATGAAGGAAAAAGAAGTCAAACTTAGAGAAATCAAAAAGATTGATCAACCCTCTGAAGATGAACAAATAATTTTCACAAAACGAAAACGTAAGCCCATGACTGTGGCTGAAGCTGATAAATCGATTAAACTCAAGAAAAATTTACAGAAATTAGCAAAACAAGAAAGGGTTAACCAAGCATCTGATAAGGAAACAAGAGAAAAGGCTTATGAACCTATAACTTCACGATTAGATAAGGTAGAAAAAGCAGTGAAACAGACTGATGAAGATCTTGGTAAAAAATTAGAACTCATTCCTGTAATAAAAACAATTAACCCCTTGGCTATCAGTTCACCTAAAAAAGTTACTTTTAAAGATGTTGATGACGAGGTTAAAAGTATTGATAATGATAATGAAGATACTTTAAATCAAAGCTTTTCAAGTGACAATGCAGATAGGGATTATGAAATGGAAACAATTTTACAAAAAAGTGTTAAATTACCAAACTCTTCTGTAGGTCCTTTAGGTATTGGACCAATTGCAGAATTATATATTCTTCATCCTGATAGACAATTTGGAATATACCCTTTAAAAAATCATATCTTTATTGGAAATAAACAGATACGAGTAAATGGAAATGATATTGAAATAGAAAAAATGAAATATTCCGGTACTGAAGGCTTATGGAAGCTCTTAACAAAACCCATAGCTTCTGATATTCCATCCAAAGATGAATACACTAATGAAGACTTTAAAGCTTATACAAAAATCCTCATTCAAACAAATAGCATGTTTCAAAATAATAATCCCGAATCTAAACAACCAAAATCAAGTGTTAGTAAAAAATGGAAAGAAATCATAAAACCTATCTGGGAGTATAGTAAAAAGAAAAAGATTGGCACTGGGTTGATTAAATATACTGAAAATCCTGTAGAATTTAAATATATAGATAATTTGAATCAACTTACACAAAGACTATACTATTTGTATGCGCAAGAGCAGGCAGGAAATAATAATTTTCACAATGAAAAATTGGGAATTATAAATTTCATTAAAGATCAACTGGAGAAAGATATTGATAAACCCAAAGGAACTGAATACTTGATTAAAATTATTAATAATTTACCCAAAAATATGATAAAAAATGGTTCTGGTATTTTCAATACTATTCTTAATAAACTTGGACCTGTTATTCCAGAAATGCATCTCCCAGGTGGTTATCAATATTGTGGACCATTTACTAAATTGGATAAGAGATTAAATAGAGGTGATGAAGGTATAAATAGTCTTGATAAAGCCTGTAAACAACATGACATTTTTTACAGAGATCATGAGAAAACTAGTGATAGGCATCTTGCTGATAAAAAATTGGAAGTAGAAGCTGATAAAATTATGAAAAGTTCAACAAATATCGGTGAAAAATTGGGGGCTGCTACAGTAAAAACTGCTATGAAAACCAAAAGATTCTTTGGGATGGGTGTATACTAATTAGGTATTATGATTATTTTTTTTATAAGATCATCTTATAAAAAAACTTTTTTTCCTATAATAAAATGATTACGCATCAAATAAATTTGTCAGAAATACAAATGAAAAAAATAAGATCTGCTTATAAAAAACGTGCTCCAGTAAAAGTACGACTGGCTTTTGCAGATATTACTGGAAAAGGAAATCATAAAATCCTGTTGAATGAAACACAGAAAAAAAATATTGATAAAAGTATAAAGAATAAAAAAGGCCTAGAATTGGAACTGGATTATGATCAGTTAAAAATAAATCATTCTGGGGGTTTTTTGCCTTTAATTTTTGCAGCAATGGGAGCAGCTGGAGCGTTAATGGGTGGTGGAGCTGCAGTAGCTTCTAGTGTTATAGACTCGAAACATAAGGCCGCTGAAGAAGCCGAAATAAAACGTCATAATCTCGAGATGGAAAAACTAGCTAAAAATGCAAAAAGTCTAAGTATCGGCTCTGGAATGAAGAAAAAGAAACCTAAAAAGAAACCTAAAAAGAAACCTACCAAATCAAAAAACTAAATAGCTTCCAGCCTCTTACCAATTTTGATATTGAAAGATTATCGAAAGAAATGAAAATTAAAAACTTCAGAGGAGTTTTCATGAAGGATGATTTACCAGAGAAAGTGAACCACACGGAATGTGGAATTATAAATCTAGAAAATTCTGATGAGGCTGGAAGCCACTGGACTGCATTTCATAAAAATAACAATTTAAAATATTATTTTGATTCGTATGGTAATGCACCACCACCAAGAGAACTTGTTCAATATTTAGGTTCAGAAAATTTATTTTATAATGAGGAGCAAATCCAAAACCAATATGATCCGCCTATCTGTGGACATTTATGTTTATTAATTTTGAAAAAGCTATCAGAAGGACACGATTTTGTAAATAGCATGAGAACATTGAAGGAAAATCTTAATTTCTTTTATTAAATTTTATAGTCTTGATATTTTTATAGAATTTCGATTCTATAAAAAAAATTTTTTCTATAATAAAATGATGTACACAAATAATAATGAAACACCTTCAGCCCCTGAAGAATTTACTCCAATAACTCATCCTAGATTATATCCAAAAATAATTTTTCCCGAGTTTAATGAGAACAATTATAGAATCAATCGAATTATCAATCAATACAAATTTTTAGAAGATGAAGTGAAAATGAGAAATGGTTTGAAAAAAAAATATGGAAAAATATCCAGCACTCTTTACGGTACTGAATTTTTATTCGCCCTCTCAGAACTCGGCCTGGTTAATACTTCTATAGCATTACCAATAATAATTCCATTCAGTGTTCCAATTTCTACAGGATTGACAACCTTATCGATAATATTAAGGACTTCAAGCGGATTTTTCAATAAAAAAATTAATAAACACAAAGAAATTGAGCTTTTGGCAAAAGCTAAATTAGATTCGATTGAAGAAAAGTTCAGAAAAGCAATTAAAGACGGTAAAATATCTGATGATGAGTTCAATGATATTGAACAAGAAATAAAAAATTATATAAATATGAAAAGTACTATTCTAAATGAATATAATAAAAATAAGAAAGAAATTAAAAGTGTGGATCCTATCAAACTATCACTTTTAAAACATGGGGAAGTTTTCAGAACTGGATTTTAATATTTTCTATTCCACTATCTTGATATTTTTTATAGAATTTCGATTCTATAAAAAAACTTTTTTAAGAGTTTTAAAAGAAATTTTTAAATGTTCTCGACTTGTATTCGTCTTTTCATCGGACCCGTCTGGCAGACGGGTCCGATGTATTTACTGTTAAAAATCAAATTGACTTGTATTCGACTTCATAGTTAATCATCCGAGAACGACGATTTAAAAGGTGTTAGTATTATCGGAATACTAATCATGTGCTACTGACTTAGATCTCTGATAAAAAGTTTTAACTGATATCAAAAGCCGCAGCTCACATGTGAGCCGCGGCTTTAAAAATTTAATACGAGATCAAAGGAGACAATAAACTGAAACTACCTAAAATATATCAGAACCAGTGACTTTTTCTTTTGGGGGTTAGTTAAAAGAATGTATTCTATAATAAAAATGAATCAAATTAAATCAATCTACTCAAAATACGATTCTGAAATCACAAGGCTTCAATATCGAAACTTTAATCCTGAATCTAATTTGGAATTTAACTCTGAGAATAAGAGAACGGTTTTCAAATTGCTTCTAGATGACGAGTTTCTTAGCAGCAATATTCAATATTACATTGCTGGAAAATACATTCCTAAAGATGCAACAAAAACATATGGAATCAGTGATACAATAATGATGGTAGACAATTTTGTTGCACACCTTTTTTCCAAAATTGAAGTAAAAAAGCACAATACGGTTATTGATGAAATTGAAGAACCAGGTATTGCTAGTACGGTGATGGGTATAGCTTCTTTCTCAGGACCATCAAACTATAATGGTAAATTAATGAATTCTGGTTTCAATTCTAAAGTGAATGGTGGTGGAAATTTCAACGCGAATGGTAACTTGGCTGATTTAGGCCTTGGATTCTTCAGCGATATTGCACCAATTTATAAGGGAGGATTTGAAATTACATTCATTAGAAATTCTGATGATAATGTACTCTTCCGTTACAGTACCTCTCCTGAAGGTGTGGAGGGAAAAGTAGAAATTAAAACTTTCTGCCTAAGAGTCCCAATAATTGAATATGAAAGTGAATCCAAAGCTAAATTAATTGCTGAACTCTGTACTTCTCCTTATTTGTTTCACTTTAAAAAATTACAATGTATCGAACAAAAAGTTACTGGAAAAACTCTAAACTTCAACATTACAAATATTTACAGAAATGTACAGAATCCGATCTGGGGATTTGTTGCCTTCCAAACTGCCAGAAAAAATGATCAAAAGAAAAATAATTCCAAATTTGATCATTTGAATGTTAAAAATATTAGTTTTGAAGTAGCAGGAAAAAGTTATCCTGAAGAACATTTGAATTTAGATTGGAGTTCAGGGGATTTTAGTTTAGCTTACACCATGTACACAGATTTCAAAAGAATAGTATGCCAAGACTCATCCCTTCCATATCATGAGCCTCAGTCCTTCAAAGAGAACTATCCAATATTCAGTGTGAATATGACTAGACAACCACAGTCCATATCTGGACAAAAAAGTAATATAATTTTACGAGCAGATTTTGAAAAGAATGTGCCAGAAAACACTTTTGCTTACGTAATTTTGGTTTCAGAAGTCACTCTCAACTATATGCCACTTAAAAATATTATAAAAGAGGAAATCTAAAACTTACCTTGATAAGAAAAGGGGGGAAAAAAAGGATAAACAATATAAATAACAATTTTTTTATTGGGAACATTCTCAATAAAAAATATATCAGACACATTATTTTGCTTCAACTCCAACTGGTAATATTTCCTCAGATATCCTTCAAGAGGCTCACGCGTGAGCCCTCTCAAGGTTACAGGCTGATCTTAATATTACTGTAGTTGAGTCCAGAATATTTCAGCTCAGAATGTTCTCTGGAATGACCTTCTAGGAGCTCACGCGTGAGCCCCCTCAAGGTTAACATTCACTATCACTGTAGTTGAGCCCAAAAATGAAATACTCAACATTTTAAGTTTTTGATGGTCTTTCACAATCACTCCAACTCTTCTCAACTTCTTACTATAACTCAAGGACACATGTAGCTTTTCTTTTAAACAGAGATTCCAATCCTCTCCTGTGATCTTCATATGTTGAAAATACACTTCCAAGTAGTATCCATAAACAGCAGTAGTATAAAAAAGTCTTGATGTTTGCTTCTTTATCAAATCACCAGATTTAATAAGGTAATTCTCTACTTCCATAATGTTATTTTGATTAGGAAGTTTCACCTTTTCCATTTCATGGTCAAATACAACAAATTTGTGTAGGTACTGATGCATTTGATCTGGAGTTCTTGATATATTAGACACTTTTGGGATTTTCAAAAGCTTTTGAAAATCACATTTTCTACTACCTGGTAGACTCACATTGTTTTTCGTGATTAGTTCTCTGGCTTCACTTGCACTAACACAATTTTTCACTTTCTGCACGAAACTCAAACATTCCTGGTGATATTGTTCCACTTTTAAAATTTCTTCACAGAAATCATAATCATCACAATAAGCTAACTTTAAATATTCAGGAGGTTGTGCCATGTTGAACAGTTGAGGAGAAACTGATTGTGAATATGGATATAGGAATTGAAAGCGAACTATCTGAAATGGGAATGCAAGGTCAACTAGCTGGCCTCCTTTGAGATAGTGTACGGAATATTAATCTCGCATTATTTATCATTTCCTTTAGTTCACACGCAACAAGCTAGATAGCATGAGGCTCTAGAAATCCTAAGAGTTTTTTAATTTAAAAAGGTGGCGTCGATTCGCCCCCACCTTTAAATATATTGGGTTTTAAATTATTTTCGTACTGTTGAAAACTTTTAGACCCGGTAATTTACCAGGTCTAAAAAAAAATATTTTCTATAATAAATAAAGAGATATGGGTTTAAGCGACGAAGCAATAAATTTATGTGAAAAACATGGAGGTTTCTGGGAGTTGGTAAAGACATCTGAATTTCAATTTTATGATAAAAACCTTTACTCACTAGAGGATGTTTTACAGAGATTGAAGGAGTATAGATATTGTAAATGTCTGTACAGAGAAATTTTATTTGGTGTCGATGGTAAACCACCACTCCTTACAAAGAAGCAAGTAAAGACATGCCTTAATGAAAAAAATATTAAGGTTCCTAAAAATGCTACTGAACATCAACTTAGAAAATTGGTTTATAATGAGGATAAAGCCAAACTGAAGAAGCAGTTTGAGAATCTGTTTCAAGATATCTATTGATAAAGTTCAGAATGCTTGGGGTATGAAGGAGATTTTATTTTTAATGAACACAGCTCATTAAAAATTCTTATGCTACTGATTTTTTTCAGGATAGAAAAAATGGTAGTAGTATCCAAATGTACATCCTGGGCCACTCCAGTCAAATTTATGATCTTTTATTTTTCACTTGGTTTTCAGGATAGAAAAATGATTTTTATAAATTTTGTGGTGATTATTTATATAAAGATTCTCTTTATATAAAAGTGTGGTTCAGGGTTATGTATGTAATCAATTATAATATTTTTTACTCAAAGTCAATCATAAAAGCCTTTGTCTTTTTATCAATACCATTATAAATAAGTTTGTTGGGGTGTCTTTCTGGATTGTTTCTAACATGCTCAAGAAGTCGACTAGATATTTTCTTGGGTAAACATAAATTTAATTCACCATTTTCAGTATTAATAGTAACAACAACAGTTTCACCATATTCCGTATCTTGTATAAAATTTGCTAAGAGATCATAAGCTCCCTTATCCAGATTTCTGAATGATGAGTAGATGGGTTTTTTGGCTGCTTTTTTGTAAATTTCAATTGTTGACATTTTAATTTTATTATAAAAGAGATTCTTTTAACTAACCCCCCCAAAAGAAAAAGTCACTGGTTCTGATGTTTTGTGTTAAAAAAAATTTTATCAGAGATTCAAGTCACTAAAAATGAAAAAGTCACTGGTTCTGATGTTTTGTGATAAAAAAGTTTTATCAGAGATTCAAGTGAAAATAAAAAACATCAAGGATTCAAGTGAAAATAAAAAACATCAAGGATTCAAGTGAAAATATGTGTTCTGATCTTTTATGTTAAAACTTTTTATCAGAGATCTAAGGCAGTGGCCCAGGATGTACATTTGGATACTACTCGTGGTGTTATATGTGTGTATGAATTTCTTCTTTTTTTTCCTTTGCCCGTAGATAGTGACAGGCACAGGTCACAAGTTGGAAGTTATTTACATCCATGTCCGGCACAACCGCTGCATTGACAGATAAAAATAAGGGAATGATGAATAAAAGCCATTATTTTCGGTTATTTTTCGAACTTCGAATAATTTTTTGTTTACCACTTGATTTCTTCAAAACAAATTAATTTTATTATAATGGACCGGAAAAGAATTATTTTCTCAGAAGAAAAAAACCTATAAAACCGCTGTTGAAAATACAAGAATATTGTGGAATGGAAAAAAAAGGAAATGCTGCTCAAGGAAAAAAACTTGATAACACAAAATATTGAATAACCTATTCAAGTTTGTGTTAATAGTAATATTTTTTTATATCGTTTTGTATGTACTTATAAAAAAAATTTCATGATGTTTCTACATCTTTTATATCTTTATATATCTCTTAAAGCGTGGTGGTGGGTTTACAATATAAAAAGTTCATTTTATAATTAAAACATTTACTTATTGAAATATTAAAACTCATATTAATAATTAGTAGGGTAAACCATACAGTAATGGACCGGTTAAGGACTTTCATATTTTTCAAATGCATTACGTAAGTTGTTTTCAACTTTTTAAGGGTTCTGTATATTCCAAGATATTCCCCAGGATCTCCTCTTAACAATCAACTATGATTTTTTTCATTTCCAACATTTCATATACTTCATATCTACATATCACTGTGAAAAGTCGAAAAACATAGTAATGGGACACACCATTCTATAAGGAGACATTTGAATTCAGTTATGGGACACCTCGAAATAAGTCACATTTGTGTTGAAAAATAATGTCTCAGCACCGCTTTGCCCTATCAATAAAAGAAAAATAACTATTAAAGAATAAATGTGGTCTCAGATAACGGTAAAAATATTTTATTTACAAATAAAACTGGAATAAAATTGCAATATAAAAATTTTCACAAAATTTCAATCTAAAACATAAAACTTCAGCTTCCCCTATTGCACTCTAACTTTTCATTTTGGAAGAACAGGCATTCAAAATGTCTTCCATTGACATCATGTCACAACTTGTGTCACTATCAGACGAAATGCCCAAACTATAATTGTCTTCGTCACTCCCTGCTTCTTTATAGCAGTGGTTACACACGTAAAGATGGTAGTCCTCTGCGTCAGGAATGTGGTCCTTGTGGAACTGAGGGACGCACCTAACGAGGAAATTCCGCTTGCAACTGCTGCACTGTAATTTGTTTTTACGTATACATGTTTTGCATGTATCGCAAAGATTTGAAACACGTTTTAAATTTTTTTCAGATAACTTCTCTTCACGTTTTTCTATTTTTCTCTTCTTCCGTTCTTCTTTCTCTTTTTCTCGGATTTCCTTTTCTTCTATCTTTCTTCTCAACGATTGTCGGTATTCATCGGACGTAATAGCATAGCTCAGCCTTTCGACGTTCCTTTTCCCTTTCCGACTTGGCCGAGGCAGATTTGTCAAGAATATTTTGATGGGCACCCCTACTATCCTCATCAGGAGTAGAGTTAACGGCAGATTCTTGAACCGGTACTAGTTCGTCTATCTGTGTAGATTCAACCACAAGGATGGGGCTCGCAACTTTTGGAGGGATTTTTTCTCTTGTACAATCTTCTTCAGCTGAACTACGTTCAATGCTACCTCCTGGGGTGGGGTTACCATCCATTTCTTCTTGGACATCATCTACTAGTTCCTCTTCTTCACGTACGGATTCAATTACAGGGATGGGGTCTGAGGTAGTTACTTGAACTTTTGGAGGGACGTTCTCTTCCCTAGATTCTTGGTCTACTATATTTGTACCACCCAAGAAATTCTATATTCTAAGTAAAGCTTTAAAATGACTACTTTCGTTGTTGGCGGCCTCTTTGAACGCTTCCATTGCCTTCAACAAAGCCTCTTCAGAGTATTGGGGGGACTTCGGCATTTCTGTAAGGTAAAAAATATGAAAAATAAGGTGGAATAGGCAGAATTGGTATAATGGGACAGTACCAAATACAGTAATGAGACACCTACGTCCATTACTGTGTAGACTCATTTTATACTCAAGTTTCTTATACACACAATCTTATAATCAATAGTACTCTCCAGTGACTCATTATAACCGGAAAATTGAATAAAACAGTAATGGGACGGGTGGGCCATTACTGTCTAAACATCTAAATTACCATACAGTAAAGAGACAGGGTCATAAGTGAAGCTTGACTTGAACAAAATGCACCAACAACTAGCTAAAACTATAGAGAAAACTGTAAGGAATGTTCTCTTACCTGAAATATCCGAAAATGTTGAAAATTGTGAGGTGTAGAAGCTTAACAGCAAACACAGATTTCTAAACAAAAAATTAATTTTCACTAGTCAATCCGTAGTCTGGGCGATGAATGGCGTGATGACGTCGATCACCTGGTATCTTGGCGTCCCGGCGATCGTAGACGTTCAGATGTTTAATGGAGGCACCACCTGTGCAAATCTGGTAGGTAACAAATGAATTGAAGCCTTATTTTCGCCATTTGAACTGGGACTGTCCCATTACTGTTGGAGTCTCATTACTGTACGGTTTACCCTAATTCCTTCTAAATGATCAGTTGGTTGATTTTGCGGATGAGTAGGAACCTATTCATACGGGGATGGTACGACGTCATCTTCTGACGTCCTACTGTCTTCCTCACGTATTCCAGTGTTTTATAAAATGGGTCATGTTGGGATTGTGCGAACCGTATGAGTAAGATTATATTTGTAATTCAAAATATAAACAGGCCTCTGAGGTGCCTTCCCCATGGAATATTAACGGTAACAATACGTCAACCACCATTTCTTTGTTGAAGCGAAATCTCGCACCTGTATTGGCCGTCATCATATTTTTCCACTGGATTTTGGAGGTCTCGGATGTACTTATCCAGATAACGGAAAACAGGCTGATGAAAACGGAGGTACGGACGTACTTCTACGCATGTGCTTTTTGTGGGTCTACAGGGTTCGTTCTTACCGGTTAGGAACTCGGGCCAGCTGACTTTCCATCTCATCATATCCTATGCGTAATCCATTATTGGTTTGGAATCAGGGGAAAATACTCACAAAGCAGGAAAGAAATTGTGGTAAAACACGAAAAAAATGCGAGCTAATCCACCCTTGAGGGTCCTTTTCACGTCCCTTCCTCTAAGCACCCTAGAGGATGCATTCCAGCCGGTTGGAGGGTACCCTTAGCGAGCAAATTTGTTTATGAATAGGAACTCGAAACGGTCCCTCAAGGGTACCCTTGTGAACTGAGCACTATGAATAGGTTGAGGGATTGGTATGTCCCCTTGGGGGCACCCTCTGCTCAAACGCCCACGGGTACTCCCTCAAGGGTACCCTTGCCTATGCCATTATGAATACCAATTAGGGTGCATCCACCCTTGAGGGGCTTGCTGGAGGGTACCCTTGGCCTTGAGGGAGGACTATGAATTCCGCCCTAAATCACCGATGACGTAACTACCACCCAACCTACCACCATAGTTTATTTGCTTATATGCGGGTGTTTAAATGTAGGTATATAATCAATCGTACCTACGTGTGTATGTATAATTACAATCAATAACACACCTGGAGGCAGCTTACCCCTGAAACTGCTAAGGAGAGAGCTCTAGAGTGGTAGGTAATAATATATTATTTCTTTCAGATAGGATAAAACAACAGAACGACTGGAGTAATTTGACGGTGACTAAATACACTTATAACGTAATATGTACGTTCCAACTAGCGAGCAGAAAGGTGAAATAACGGGTACCAAAAAATGGTCTCTGTTATGGTATGTAATTTTTGAAAAAGGGGGAAATGAGGGGAAATTCGCTCCGACGAAAGGAGGAATCATATGTGAGGATATTGTGTAAGCACTGATCCATTGTTACTTGAGCTTCATAGATATTTTCAAACAAATCGCCATCACGTAACATTTCAAAAATCTTCGAGTTCAAAGTTACAGTTGCCGTCAGAAGTGAAGAAGGGGTTTTTTGCTCAAAATTCTACACATTTACCAATCCCATTAAGTCACCTTTCTGGTGTCGCTAGTTGAAACGTACATATTACGTTAAGTGTATTATTTTTAGTCACCGCCAAATTACTCCAGTCGTTCTGTTGTTTTATCCTATCTCAAAGAAATTATATATTGTTACCTACCACTTTAGAGCTCTCTCCTTAGCAGTTTCAGGGGAAAGCTACCTTCAGGTGTCTTATTGATGATATACATATACACGTACGATGATATACATTTGAACACTCGCATATAAGCAAATAAACGATGGTGGTAGGTTGTGCGGTAGTTATCTCAAAACCCCTTTAATCGATAATTCGGGATTTGACGTTTTTTGAAACCATATAATTCGGTGCATATCTGAGGATCAGTTTTAGCCAGAGGAAATCTAACCGGCCATCTATTGCATCTGTACTATTGATGGATATGACAATTTTATGAAGAGATATGAGGAGTGTTCATGAGTGTATGAACAAGTGAACACAATGCATTCACGTTAAAATTAGTGTATACCGTTACTTCATCGAGCGAATCACCTGGAATAAGTCAGTTTCTTCAAAATGACACTTGGTAAGTTCACATGTCCAGGTGTCCTCAGTCTGCATCAAAGTTTTCGGTAATAATTATGACTTAGGTATCGAAATTAAGAAATTATTGTAGCCATTGAAATCAGACGGGTGCCAGATATGAGCCCTATTCACAGCTCCGCTCGTAGAGCCATCCAATCTAACTTCCTTATTCAAAATTTCAATCCGATCTGGTGGTCAGATTCATGAAGATATTTCCACAAAATTTTGCAGTAGACATGCACATACCACAGCCTTCTACAACAAAACGTGGGGTGGTGAAGCGAACCGGTGTTGTGGCTTTGAATGCTTCTTCTTCCGACAATACTCCGGATGCGAAGAGGATTTGCAGGGAAAACCTAAAAGGTAGATTATGTACCTAAACTGGTATTAAAATTCACTACCTATGTAGATATGCATACCTACATAAATTTATATGTAAACCTACCTGAAGTCAGCCCTTCGAACGAAATGTCAACTTGATTTCAATTTTCGTCACCCAAAGTTGACGTTTCATCTCCAACCCAAATAATTTACTAGAAGAGGTAGGTGCTTTTGAATTAGAGAGTTGGGAAAACAGATAAAAAATAATTATGTCAAGTCCAAAAACGAGGTATTTTGGAGGAAACATGAACAATGGACGGGGTGAGGGCCCTCCCTAGTCCGCTGAGTGAGCCCTGAGGCTAATTTCATTCCTGTTTGACCTGCGAGGGACCTACGAAATGAAGCCTCTGTAGGACTGGTGAGTGAGAATGACTAGGTGAGGACCCTCCCTATAATCAGCTGAGTGAGCCTTTCTTCAATCCCCGAATTTCTCCGTTTACAAAAAAAAATTGTAAGCGTAATTTTCTCCGTTTTCACGGAAAAACGTTGAATGTTGATATGCAGAAGGTGTGGTGTACTGTCAATTCGTGCGTCCGTTCATGGTTCAATGTTTTTCCGCGAAAACGGAGAAAATGTAGGTACCTATATGAAATAGGTTTGCCTCTATGAGAAACTCGTGAATTTATCTTTTTTAAAGCGCTAACTTCGTCTGGCGAACTCCGTCTTTCAAATCCCAAAACCTAGATAATTTCCGGTAAATACGCTGCAAATAATTACACAACGGTTTATTATTTTCCTGTATAGATACCTCTTCGGCGTCGATCACTGAATTCCTATTAACGTAAGACCCTGAATTAGTAAGGTCGTTTTTTGATACTTCCTAACCACGCACGCACACAATCATCAACATACACAGACACGATAAAAATTACACCAGAGTCAAAACATAGCTGTAAGTTCGGCAAATACTTAGAGCTATATCAATATGCGTTTTTCCGTATGCATGAGCTTCGCGGACCAATTAGCCCCCAAATAAACAATTTCAATAATTTTGGTTCATGGTAAAACATTTTTATTCCATTTTGGGATTCTACATTCATTGAATTGGAAACTATAAAGTTTTGAGGGGGTGGGCGGAAACTGTAAAATTGTTGTTGTTTTTGTTTTTTCATGCTCGATTTAAAAGGCTCATAACTGAAAATGAACCTAAAGGGGATCACACCTGTGAACTTTAATCATATTTCATGAGTACCTAGATACTGTAGGCACACTGTGTATGTAGCACTCACCAATATTTTGGATCAACCAGCCTTATACAGGGTGTTCACACTTAAGACTGTTAACCTTCTACGGATCGATTCTGCAGCTAATTTGCAACAAAAAGTTCCTCATAGAAATTTTTCGAAAACCCCTTTATTTTTCGAGTTTTTTCACTATTAAGATTTTTTTCGTGTTTTCGAACTCGTCTCAGTAAAACGGCCATAACTCTCTTAATTTTTTAGAGTAAACAAAAAACGCTGCAAAGTCCTTGTCACATGGGTTTATTATTCTATTGGAGTTCTAGAGATTTTTGTTGGCTGTTAAATGTATTGTTTCTTTCATGTGGAATGATTGAAATAGCTATTTCTGATGATTTCCACCAATTTTGGCCCCCAAAACATGAAATAGGTACGCTTTTTTTTTAAGATCATCTTTGATCATTGGTAGTGGCATTTAATGGTCTTGATTCACCTGTTTACACTTTTTCCAATGTTATTGTACACATTGATGGTGATTTCAGACAGTTTTCCAGGTTTTTGACTCATAAAAAACCAATTTTGGGAGCTGAACCTTTGGTAAAACCTCAATTTCCGCGTCTTTGGTCAAAATCGACTTCATATTCGGTCGTCTCGTCCTCAAAAACATGGAAAAAGATACCTCAAAAGCTCATGTTACTAACATGTTGTTAAAACGCAAAAAGTACCTATTTTTATACACATTTTCACTCATAACACCCCTGGGTATATTCCGATCGGGCTGAAAAGTTTCGGGACACAACTAGGGCCCAAATGGAGCATGTGTGCGAAAGAACGACTTTTTTAGACCGAAAATGAAGCCTGTACACGTGATACGGCGTACGGCGGACGGCGGACGGACATTGCATTTTTGGTCTACGCACCTTGAAACGGAAAAGAAAAAATTTTGAGGGGGTGTTATAAAAATTTTTTGCTGAGCGAATACATAGGTGTATTATTCACAGAATAATAAACCAAAATTGAGGACACCGTTGGAAAGAGCGTTAAAATTCCCATCTCCCTGAGGTATTTGGATTCTTTTTACAGTAGGTCAAGTAGGCGAAATAATGGACTAAACACGAGAATTTCTCACTTTTTTAAAATTACTGTTTTTTTATGGTGCGCTATGAATGAAAACAAAATGGTAAAAAACCGTACGCGTTACAGGAAAAACTTGCCCAAAATCTCACCTTTCCAACGGTATAATCAATTTTGATTTTACTCTGCTAATTAGAGGAGAAAACGACGTTTGAATGCAAAAAAACGGGATTTTTCGTTGAAAACCCTGTTTTTGGGGGTTCAACACCATCAGATCAAGTCAGGAAGGGTTTATGATCGTTCCCTCGTAATTTTTCACGCTGAATGCAATGGTGGCACTCTCCATTCTCCACGGACCGTCTCAAAACTGGGTTTCCCAACTAAATAATGGTAAATAATGGCCCACTAGCAGTAAACCAGGGGTTTTAAAATTCATCGAAAACAAATCAAGTCAAAATTTTAATTAGTCACTAATTATCACAATTCATCACAGTAAATGTTCGAAGTGTCCCCCTTCTTGTTGAATGCACAATCGACACCTCCTCACTGCTTCGGTGGCTCGTCCGAATATATATATATATATATATATATATAATTTTTGGTGTCTTTCGGCAGGGAATTCAGGATAGTCTGAAACGGATTTTGGTATAAAAATCTTTCGGAAATTCGAGTTTTAAAAATTTTGGACCGAGAACAATAGCTATTTTTCTTCGAAAATTCGCTAAAATGAGCCCGAAAATTTAATTTCGTCAATTCTTGAAAACTGCCTGTTTTTCAAACGATCATTAGTCCCCATAATTATTCTGGTGATTGGTCATAGCCTGTAAGCCTAAAAAATGCGCAAAAGCCTCAGCTTTCCAACGGTATAGTCAGTTTTTATTTTTTAGAGGGAACTTTTCTGAGAAAATTGAGTTTTTATGGGAAAAAACGTGTGTTTTCAGGCACATTTGAGGGTTTTTTATTGGGGAAAAAAGTACTGCATGACTAACAGGATTTGGAGGCGGATTTACGTAATTTTTTACGCTGAATCTAATGGTGACATACCCAGAGCTTCCTAGCAACGCCGCTCGTCTGTCGATGGGATTGTATGCGTTGTTGTTGTGTGTTGTCCTCTTCTTAGCGTTGATAAGAAAATCGTCATGAGGAAAACATCTACGTACAAAGTCTCTCTATTCGACCGAGTTCATCATCACGTTCAATCCGTTCTTCCGTTGCGTTCGATCCAGTTTCCTGTGTTGAAATTTTTCAAAGTAGTTCTTTCCACTATGGCTCTATGAACTTACTGACGCATGTGGCACCCCTAGCGTGCCACTAGGTGCAAGCCCAATAGACCGTTTCAACAAGCGGATCATGCGCGCTGTTATCAGTTTCTAGTATCCATGCACCGAGTTTCGTACCACCTGGAACCGTCGAACTGTGTTTCCTACTTTATATTTGTGGTTTGTGGCTGTTTCATCATCCCATTGCTCTTATTTTTTGCACGAAAATGCCTCAAAACTGTGTGTACGGTTCGTGCAATAGTGATAGCCGGTTCGGGAGACCAGGATATAGGGATGGCAAATCGAATGAAGTATATCGATATATTGATCAAATGATATATCGGCAATAATATATCGATATATTGGAAGAAATATATCGATATATCTAACCATTTGCTTGGAAAAACTAGGTTGAAGTATTAGGTAAGCGAGTTAAAACGTTTTAAAATTTATTAACATAATTTTTAATACAATTAACAGTAAGGTACATTTTACACTTATAGTTAAAATTATAAGTAGGCCAGTTATACAAAAAAGAAAAAATATACAAACATCATTGTTTAATACAAAAAATTCTTGAAAATTCTAAAAAATTCTTATTTCTACTTGTTCTAAATTTAGAGCACACAAGTTCACAAAATATAGAATAATATAATAATATACAATATAGGTACTTTTGTTGCGTTCTTGAGGGTCGGTCAGAGTAAAATGTTTTGATTTTTGACCACCTGACTCAGTAACAGTAACAGTAAAATGCTGTTTTCGTGAACCCTAATGCAACCTCCGCTATTTTTCCACACTTTTTATCCTGTTTCTAGCGGTCTCCAGTTAATTTTTGTGTTTTCATTCCAGTCCTGTTTGTGACACCTGTTAGTTTGTTTTACCTGAAATTTACGTTGTCAATAAAAGTTCAGTTCACGCTTGTACTTCGACTGTATCATTGCAAGCTTAAGTGCAAATTAAACTAGGTACCACAGACCTATAAATTGGTGACCCCGACGTGATCATAATGGATGCGATACGTGATGGCAATGCTTCCATACCTGAAACTGCACCGGAAGGATCGAGAGAAAACGTCCGAACAATCAATTTCATCGCATCTCCGTTTTGGAAGGCCAATGCTTCCATTTGGTTTGGTCAATGTGAAGCACAATTCAGAATGAAGAACATTGTCAACGACCAAGACCGATTCGACTGTATTGTGGCAGCGATAGACTCGAGCATTCTTTTCCAGGTGAGCGATCTTGTCGTCTCACCACCTGCGCAGAACAAGTACGAAACAGTCAAAGCAAGGATCATCGACTCGTTCTCGGATTCCGAAGACAAGAAGCTGCAACGTCTCCTGAAAGGAACGACCCTCGGCGATCGTCGACCCAGCCAACTACTCAGGGAAATGAAAGATTTGGCAAACAACAAAGTGAGCGATACCATCCTAAAATCATTATGGCTTCAGCAACTTCCCACGACTACACAGGCAATCCTGTCAGTAAGCTCTAATGCTAGCTTAGAAAGTTTAGTGCCCCTAGCTGATAAGATCATGGAAGTTTCCGACACAAAGCACGAATGTGCCTCAATAAATGCTGTAGGTACGTCATCTCAGCCTAGCGATAATCCCTCATATGATGACCTGGTCAATAAAATTGAAGCGCTGACTCGTAGGTTTGCTTCACTGCAATATGGAAAACCTAGACATTCACGTTCACGATCACGATCTAGATCTAAGCCTACCACAAGAGACAACAAAATAGCCACAGGTACTTGGCGATGCCGGTATCACTTTCGATTAGGTGATAAAGCTATAAACTGCGAACCTCCTTGTTGTTACTCCAAGCAGAACTGTAAGCCATCGGAAAACCAGTAGGCCAATCGTTAGATGCGGCAGGCGATGCTGGCCAAACAAGTAGCCGCCTTTTCATTGGGGACAAGAGTTCCAATAAAACTTTCCTCGTCGATTCAGGTGCTGATGTCAGCGTTGTTCCTCCTTCACCGACGGAAAAAAGCGACAGTCTAAATACCAACTCTTTGCAGCAAATGGTACTGAAATAAAGACCTATGGCACATCACTCCTTTCAGTTGATTTAGGTTTGCGCCGATCATTTCACTGGCCCTTCGTCATTGCTGATGTGTCAAAACCTATCATCGGGGCAGATTTCTTGGCCCACTATGGTCTCCTGGTTGATTTGCAGCGTCGATGTTTACACGATTCTCTCACTTCCTTATCAGCCAAGGGACAACTTTGTAAACCCAGTATGCCAATAATAACGACCTTAGTGTCATCCTCCTGCTATCATTCTCTTCTGGCTGAATTCAAAGATATTACGAGGCCCTCGTTCACGGCGGTCAAGCCCAAGCACAACGTCGTTCATCATATTATTACGTCTGGACCTCCTAAATCTGCCAAGTTTCGTCGTCTACATCCTGAAAAGTACGAGATTGCCAGGAAGGAGTTTGATTACATGGTGTCGCAAGGTATTTGTCGTCCCTCCAAGAGCCCTTGGTCAAGCCCATTGCACATGGTGCCCAAAAATACTGGCGATTGGAGGCCGTGCGGGGACTATCGTGCTCTCAACCGTAGTACAGTTCCTGATCGTTACCCACTTCCCAATATACAAGACATGATACAAGATCTTCATGGCAAAACTATATTTTCCAAAATCGATCTTTTGAAAGCGTACCACCAGATCCCTATGGCTCCCGAGGATATCGAAAAAACTGCGATAATTACTCCTTTTGGACTTTTTGAGTTTCCTCAAATGACCTTTGGTTTGTGCAATGCAGCCCAGATTTTTCAACGCTTTGTCAATGAGTTGACCCGAGGACTAACGAATGTTAGGGCATACATCGATGATTGTCTGGTGGCTAGTTCCTCGCGGGAAGAACACTTGAAGGATCTCAGACAACTTTTCCAACGCTTCCGAGAATTTGGGGAGGTCATCAACCCATCCAAGTGCGAATTTGGAAAATCACAGATAGAATTCTTAGGCCACTTGGTTTGCACTCAAGGTATAACACCTTTACCAACTAGGGTTGAAGCCATACAGAGATTCGAACCCCCAGTAGATGTTCAAAGCTTGAGGCGATTTCTCGGAATGTTCAATTTTTATCGTCGTTTCATACCCAAAGCCGCTGACCATCTTTCTCTTCTCACAAACTATCTTCGGGGACACGCAGGAAAAGCGAATTCCGAAATTGCGTGGACTCCGGAAGCTCGCAGTGCATTTGAACAGTGCAAAGCCGAGTTGCGTGCAGCAACTATTTTAACGCACCCTCGTTCAGACGTCCCCTGGTCAGTTATGGTAGACGCGTCTAATATTGCTATTGGAGGTAGTGTCCAGCAGAAAGCAGATGGAGAATAGCAACCAATCAGTTTCTTCTCACGCACACTAACTGCCACTGAACAAAACTACAGTGCCTACGACACAGAGCTTCTAGCTGCGCACGAATCCATAAGATACTTTCGACACCTGCTGGAAGGAAGAGTTTTCACACTGTACACTGACCATAAACCACTTACCTATGCATTCCTCCAAAAACCAGACAAAGCAGCACCAAGACAAATAAGACACCTCGATTTCATTAGCCAATTCACAACTGACATACAACATATTTCTGGAAAAGACAACGTAGTAGCAGATTGTTTGTCACGAATCGAAGCTGTTGCCTCATGGACGATAGATTATGACGCGTTAGCTAAGGCGCAGTGCAAAGAAGATCTCCCAACGGATTCGTCATTACAGTGGAAGCAGATCCAGTTTGCTAACTCGCGTGCTCCTGTGTACTGTGATGTCTCCACCGGTTTTGTACGGCCCTATATTCCACAAACTTTTAGGCGTCATGTGTTTGATTCGGTGCACAGTTTGTCACACCCTGGTGGCAGAGCAACTCATAAGTCACTCAGTCAAAGGTACATCTGGCCCTCTATGGCTAAGGACTGTAAAGCGTGGGTACTGGCATGCAACGACTGCCAGTGGAACAAAGTGCAGAGACACACCCACAGCGCTTTAGGAGAATTTCGGCCACCAAGCGATCGTTTCTCCCACGTCCATGTGGACCTTGTCGGCCCATTGGTTCCATCTCAGGGGTACACATACGTGCTAACCTGCGTAGATCGGTTCACCAGATGGCCAGAAGTCATACCTCTCACTGACTGCAAAGCGGATACGGTGGCACGGGCCTTTTGCGTGCATTGGGTCAGTAGGTTCGGAATCCCTTGCCGAATAACGTCGGACAGAGGTCGTCAGTTTGAAAGCTCTCTTTTCCAACAACTCACCTCTACTCTCGGGATTTCGCATACCTTCACGTCAGCATATAACCCAAAGGCAAATGGTATGGTGGAACGCCTGCACAGACAGCTGAAGGCAGCCATCAGGTGCCATAATACCGACCGTTGGGTTGACGTTTTGCCGTTGGTCTTGCTAGGAATTCGTTCGTCATTGAAGGAAGACCTCGGATGCAGTGCAGCAGAACTTGTTTATGGAACCACTCTCCGACTTCCAGGCCAATTCTTTGAAGAATCCCCCGTTTCAGCCCCATCTCATGAATTTGTGTCAGGTTTACGCCATGCGATGGACACCCTGAAATCCCAACCAGCAAAATGGCATGGACACAAAGCAGTTTTCATCCACCCTGAATTGGAAAAGGCTTCCCACGTTTTCCTACGTTACGATGGGATTCGCAGTGCGTTGCGGCCACCTTATGACGGCCCTTATGAAGTCAAGGAAAGACGAGACAAGACATTCAAAATTTTAGTTAGGGGCAAAGAAACATCCGTCACAATAAATCGTCTCAAACCAGCATTCAAAACAAATCAGGATCCCATCCCAGGCACAGCACCGCCGCAAGAAGTCCTTTTCACCCCAAAACAGCCATGTCCATACCCTGCAGATTCCAACCAACCACAGCACACCCCACCCCATTCACCCATCCCACCTCAACCACTAGTCGCTCCTTCTTTGGCACCATCACAGCAGATACCGCAACCACCGGACAGCAGGGCGCCATACCACACGCGATCAGGGAGAGTTGTTCGATTCCCGGCAAAATTCGAGAGTTATCATTGTTATTAGGGAGGGGGGTGATTTGTAGCGGTCTCCAATTAATTTTTGTGTTTTCATTCCAGTCCTGTTTGTGACACCTGTTAGTTTGTTTTACCTGAAATTTACGTTGTCAATAAAAGTTCAATTCACGCTTGTACTTCGACTGTATCATTGCAAGCTTAAGTGCAAATTAAACTAGGTACCACAGACCTATATGTTTCTATGCATGTCCGAAACCATAGCTGAAAACCATGGAAGAAGAAGGAGGATTTTTCCTTCTTCCATGTAAAAACTCTTGAGTCATTAGGTACCTACAATGGTTGGTATGGTATGAAATAATTTTTTTTACAGGTACAGGCGTTGTTTCTCATCCATTCATTTTGATATTTATTTTTTACTTTTTGAAATCAAGTCACGATATATCGGTAAATATATCGATATTGACCGATAATATCGGCCCTTTGTATATATTTTATATATATATATATATATATATATATATATATATATATATATATATATATATATATATATATATATTGTTTTTGACCGTGTAGTTATAATAATTTCCCAAAATCCAAAGATTTTGTGAGGGTTGTTGTGGTGCGGTCGAGTGAAAAAATTATTTTTCCGACGTTTCGAACGTTTATTCGTTCATCTTCAGGGAATCTACAATATAAAACATACAGGACTATTACTATGACAATATAAAACATACAGGACTATTACTATGATACAGGGTACTATTGCGGGTGAAATGCCTTAAAAGTAAACAGTGAGAACGATGGAAAATTAGCAGAGTACTTACATGAGTTGAAGTAGAAGAACAGTGGCATAATTTGCCTGTTAGCACGGTTTTAAAAAAACTTTTACCCAGCACAAAGTTGACACTGAGCCTTCTGGTTTGCCTTCTGGTTTGGATTTTCGAGTCAGTTGCAAACCAGAAGGCTCAGTGTCAACTTTGTGCTGGGTAAAAGTTTTTTTTAAACCGTGCTAACAGGCAAATTATGCCACTGTTCTTCTACTTCAACTCATGTAAGTACTCTGCTAATTTTCCATCGTTCTCACTGTTTACTTTTAAGGCATTTCACCCGCAATAGTACCCTGTATTATAGTAATAGTCCTGTATGTTTTATATTGTCATAGTAATAGTCCTGTATGTTTTATATTGTAGATTCCCTGAAGATGAACGAATAAACGTTCGAAACGTCGGAAAAATAATTTTTTCACTCGACCGCACCACAACAACCCTCACAAAATCTTTGGATTTTGGGAAATTATATATATATATTATATCGAACCTAATCAATCGATATATTTTAAATATCGATATATCGTTACCATCCCTACCAGGATATAGGTCACCAAGGCACAAGGTTTTTCGCGTTTCCGAAACCCTGTCTGGAGTGTTCAGAAAATCTGGCGCCTCTCGGTACAACCGTTTTCCGTCTGGGGCGACCACTGTCGTTTCCGAGTAGGGTAGATGAGAGAGGGCCGGCATTGTGTAATAATTTGCCTTTTGAGAATGGAGTACAAACCCAATTTAATTAAATTTGCATGCAATTTTAATTAAATTTTTGAAAAACGCCTCCTATGTCAACTCGCGCCGTGAATCTCCTCGCCATGCTAACCCACACAACCTGGGTGTGTTGCGGGCCCCCCTGCCCGACAGGCGTGCATTAAGGCCAGTAACTCGAATAAAAATTTCCCCGCAATTAAATTCGATCGGTACCTGGGGGGGGGGGGGGGGGGGGGGGGTGCAATGAGAAAACACAACTTCTACAAAAATTATTTGTTTATTTTTGAGATAACTGAATATCCGACATCCTTAATGATGTGTGTAGGTGGCGGGTGTCCTGTTTCGGGGGCGCCTCCTCGTGATCTCAAGAGCGGTGACGACGGGGGCGGGTTCTAGGCTGCGGGTGGTGGCGGAGGTAGGTTAGACCGGCGGTCGTCCTGATGATCCTGAGAATGGGGTGTGATGATTGGAAGGCTGGGGCTGATGGCTGGCTATATCCGAGGTCGGGAGTCGTTCCGTTGTTTGTGAGAGTGGGGTGGCGATGGTGTGATGTGGCGGTTTATGGGTACATCTACTGCTGACCCGTGGTGGTGGTGATGGTGGTGACGGGGTGGTGGGGGGGGGGCGGGGGCACGCTATAATCCCATGACTCTTCGGGTATTGACGGGCGATGGACGATATCGAAGTTCGCGTACCGGTCGTGTACGCATCGCCGCGCGTGACGCCAAAACCTCGCAAATCGTACAATATGTGAGGGGTCAACGTCGCACACGACGAATAAACGACCACCGGCCACGAACATAATACGCCCATCGGCGTCATACCCAGCGAGGCTCAGGCGTGCGCTCTGCCTGAAATCAAGACAGAAGGTGATATTACTAATATGATGGCGATGGTGAAACACGTTAAATAATTACTAAATAATATCCCTACCCAATATAGGGGTGGGGTTCACGAGTTAGCCGCTCCTGGGATTGCGGCGGCGGCGGGCCTGTGGCCTTGCTGAAACCAGAACAAATTTAGATAATACCTGTAAAATGTAGGTGGGGTCAATATAATAAGTATTGAATTATATCCCTACCCATTGCCGGGAGGTAGTCGCGAACCCACCACTCGCCCGGCGATTGGACCGGCATGACGCATGTTCTACTATGCCGCGCCATCCGCTCCTCGGGGACGATGTGGTGCATATTCACATCGCACTGTATGTAGACCCTCCCGCCAAACGCTAGCCGCATCCTCCCCTGCCCATCCCGACCTCTGTAAACCAGCCTAATACAAGTCTTAGTAAATGTGTGTAGTTGAGATGTGAGGTGGTAAAGAGGATCAAATCGCTATAAATGAGGTAGTTGGGTGACAACCTGTGTAGCCTCGGAGTTTAATAGTCATTTTGTGATGGGTAGTGAGGGAAAAAAAAAATCGAGTGGATGAACGTCAAAAATAATTTACAGAGTCATATTAGCATTGTCCGTTTTGACAGTCAGTAACTCCTAGTTGATGAAGTTCTTCAGGTGCCGAGTCAGTTAAGCGCATTTCAACCTCCATCACAGGATCGCCAGTGTTATCGGTCTGTGTACCGACATCCACCGGTGACACACCTCGTGGTTGAATACGGGCACATCGGGGGGTCGTCATCCTTCTGACCCCGACAACCCGTACAACCCGTGTGAGCCGCGCGGGGTGCTCCACGAATAGCTAACCCCCGATGGTGTAGAAACGACGCCCCCACCGATCAGCACCTAAACTCCTAATCAGTGGTTCGTTGTCCAAAGTCGGTGGTCTGTCCCTGCAAAATCCAGCCTTAATGTAATCACATGAGAGAGACGTGGCTCAATACTGATGAGCCGATAAGTTTATTGGAGGGTTTATACTCACGTTATGGTAGGTACACTCGAATCATCATCCAGATGATGCACCTGCAGATTGGGCAGTGTTGCAGGATATGAGCGCATGCCCTACAGACGGGTACATGACCGCAAGGGCGAAAACATACCTCGAGGGGCTCATTCAAGCACACTGTGCACAGCGGACGCTCGCGGGGTGACGCGGGCGTACCACTCTGCACAGCATTACTTGTGCTAGGTGCCAATTGCCCCTCACGTATAGGCCCATGTTCGCACAGGTCAACCATGTGCCCGTCAGTCACTGTCATGGCCCTGAAGTCTAGAACGAATGGGCATTCCGGTGAATTAGCCGCGTGATAGGCCATTGGGGGCAATTCGAGATTGTTCGATGGCAAGAAGAGGAAGCATCTGTTGCAGAATACTTCATTCTCCTGTAAATGGCAGAAGCCAGACCGCGCCAGACGCACCGGCTCTTCATTTCCACTCCAATCGTCGAAAGATAATAACCTATCAGCTAACGACTCCGTCACACCTCCCATCGTCATAAACCCCACATATCCTGCAACACCCAACCCATCAGCCAACACGCCCGTGTCACCCGACGATGTTGAGGTGCTGTCTGAGCGCGGGGGGGGGGGGGGGGCAATGCTACCCTCATCTGCCGACCTAAAAAGCGTATACCGCGGCGTAAAATATTTATAGATGATCAAAAGTGATAGTATTCAGCACTCACCCCGGTTGAAAACAAGTATATTATATGGGTAAACTACAGTCAAACAACCCACCACCAAAATATAACTAGAACGGTAAAGGGTAAAAAGGCATAGATAACTAGTGGGGAGGGGTAAAACAATCCGACGTCAATTGTCGTGAAAAAACCGAATGAGTGTTGTTTTTGCCGTATGACCCATGACTTCGAAATGAAGTGCATCCGCTGGGCGGATCACCACTCCACCACTCATTAATGCGTGATATCTCCTCGGTAATAAAACGGACATCTCCACATCGCTCGCCGTTGCGTGTTGGGGTAATATCGTTGCGGCGATAAGCTCCCCATACTCCACATGGTTGATTATACGTGCGCTTAAGACGTGATAACACGTCCCAGTACGTAGTGTCCGTAATGCGACACGTTGGGGGTAACACCCAACTTCGTTTAGACTCTCAGCCAGGCTCACACGGCTACAAAAAAAGAAAAAAACCATCGGTATCATGTCATTAGTAATGATGGGTTGAACCTAACGAGCGTGGCAGATGAGGGTCCCCCTCCCCCCCCCCAGTATTAGGCTGAACCTCCTCACCTAGTATTAAAAACTGTTAAAATACCCTTTGACAGTTCACAACAATAGGGCCCACCCGAATAAAAAAAAAGAAAAATAAAAAGCCATCATTGCATGCCCCTAATATTTAAAACAATTGGCTGGATAGACCACATATAAGCGCACACACACACACACACACACACACACACACACACACACACACACACACACACACACACACGCACGCACGCACGCACGCACACACACACACACACACACACACACACACACACACACACACACACACACACACACACGTGATTGAATGTGAATGATATTATACAAGGGTGGGTGTAGTCACCGGTGGCGGTCCATTTGGCACTCGAATCCTACGTGTCCTTTTATTGACCAATGACCCAAGTCGTCGGGTATAGCCGGCGGTGGCCGATGACAGCTGGAGGCGACTGGTGCCTGATCAGGATCAGGATCAGGAGGGGGTGTAGGTGATCGAGGACGGATGGTGATGAGGTATGTTATATCTGCAAACGATTATATTTGTGTACTTACCTGGGTGTGACGGGGGTACCTACCTACCTAGGGCTGGGTGCGTCTAGGTATAGGTACGTCTAGGAAGTGGTCTTGATATCTTACATCGAAATGTGATCCATGGTTGGCATGGGCACCCGTATGCGACGCCGCCGGGGGCGGTTAGAGGCGACCGCCGCCGGATGGGAGGTTGCGCTTGATGATGCTACCGGAGTCCAGCACATGATAGCTGCCACCTGAGGTATCAGAACCCGAAGTTTCTACCAGTCCTGATACGTAACCTCTCGGGACACGATACGCATTTCATTGTAAAGGGGCTCAGATACGACGACGAACGAGAGATCGAGGTTATTACTAACTCTTGGCATGGGATGCCATGTTAAAATACACAGGAATCGCACCTACACAAATTACACAATGATCTTCCACTCCTTGCATACCGGAAACACGGCAAACACCACTAGTAGGTACACAGCCGAGGAGAATTCATATAATTACCCCCACTCCTACCCAACCACCACCCATCACTCAATTAGAATATGAAAATGGAACTCCGCGTGATTTTTACATTAAGAAACCCTTTTTTCCCGATTTTATACTGGCAGAATTAGAGAATTCATATAATTCCCCCCACTCCTGTCCAACCGCCACCCACACTCGATTAGACTATGAAATTGAAATCCGTTTAATTTTTCCATAATGACAACTTTTTCCCACGATTCTATACTGTCAGAATTAGAGAATTAATATAATTACCCCGAACATCGAAACGCCTCCCGACCCCGGATATAGCCAACTGTCAGCCTCATCATTCCATCATCGCAACCCGTTCTCAGGATCATCATCAGGACGCCTCCTTACCCTGGGAGGCTAACCCACCCTCGCAGCCAACTTCAGCCTACAGCCTCAAGCATCGTCACTGTTGTCAAGATCGTGAGGAGGCGTCCTGACCAGCACGCCCGCCACAAACCTACATCATCCAATATCGTACATATACGGGTATCTCAAAAATAAACAAATAATATCGGACCGTGCTTGGGGGAGAGGCAGGTGAGGAGGCTCCGCACGCAGGGTAGGATCGAGCGTCAATACTAGTTGCCTCGACCCGAGGCGAATGTTCATGAGATAGAATGGCTTCGCACGCTCGGTGGGGGCGGGCACACAATTTAATTGCCTCGGGCAATAATTGGGGGCAAATCGGCAAAGGAATTGAACTCCATCTCGCACTTCATGGATACTATAATAGCCCTCTCTCACCACCCGGGAGGGGAGGATCAGAAAGGGGCTAGCCCCCAACTGGTTAGCCCTCTCTCATACACCCGGGGGGGGGGGAGGGGGACAGGAGTGGTGGGATCAACTAAACCACCTCGTGTCAAACCAGCCTGAAGTCTCAACTCACACTCGAACCAACAGAGTTTGAAGGGGGGTTGGGGCGCGGTATCACCCCGTGTGTTCAGATAGGACCTTTGAGTAAGTCTTTGCCGAGGGGGCGGTGCCCCCCCTACCCACAGGTGAGCAGTCCGAAGCAAGATACCACCCCGGTGGTTTGAAAATGTCCCTGTGCCATTGGATGCGGGGGCGCGAGGTAAGGTTTATCAACATTTCCCGTCTGAAGTCTCTCTCCGCAAATCGAAAGCAAAAGTACTTGTGGAAAATTGTAGGTGTTGCTCACCCGGTAGGCAGCAGTCTTAGGATCACTGGGTCGACACCACCTGTTCCAAGCTATAATTTATTCCCTGTCGTGGTTCCCCTCAAATATCTGCACTAACCACCCCTATGTAATGTGGGATCGAATTTTACGGTGGTGTAGGTGCTACCCATGGTGACCTGAGCAGTCGGTTGGGTGCTGGAGGCGGCGTGCATCTGGTATGACGTGCATCGAAATGTCTTGATGGTAGATGTATCGTGGTATTCACTCGAATCTCACGTTAAATCTTAGGAAAATGATCATATTCACACGAATTTTGTGTAAATATGCTCGAATTTTATCGTATTTCCTCGAAGTTTATGTGAGTATTGTAGGAATATGTTTATATTCGCATGAATTTCGTGTAAATACGGTTGAATTTTAATCGTATTCCCTCCAAGTTCATGTGAGTGTGGGGCCAGCTGAGAATGATTTCTGCTCAACGCACGAGCGACTCCCACGCACGTACAGAATTAATTGTGGGCTATTCAAGTCCCTTCTGATATTGAAATTTCTAGCGGGTGAAAATTGGAATCAATGGATTATTTGGAAGAGGTGGGGGGAGGGGGACGGGAGCGGAGAGCCGCAGAGTTTGGAAGGTCCTGTCTCGGCAAAACAACTTTCACTTTCGAAGCGGGCCTCTTGCCACCCTCGAGAACCCTCCTGGCGCTCAGAACCAACTGGGAGGGGAGTCAGAGGCGACATTTAAACGCTGTCTAACGGCGAGCTCGCACACCATAACCCCCCCTCGCATTACAACGGTAGAGTGACGGAGGCATCTTTGCCGAGGGGGGGCGGTGCCCCCCTACCCACAGGTGAGCAGACCGAAGCAAGATACCACTCCGGGCGTGATGGGACGAGGAGGAGGGACCTCGTGTGAAACCAGCCTGAAGTCTGGGTGGTGGTGGGGGGTGGTGGTTTGAGAATGTCCCTCTACCATTGGATGTGGGAGCGCGAGGTAGGTATCATCGTCCTGAGTCATTCGCCTGGTCTCTCTCCAACGTTGTGTCATAGGGAGAGACTGCACTCGACCAGGCGGGGCGGGGAGGAGAAGTCAGAGACAGGATTAGCACACCATCTACCGGTGAAGCTCGAAGACTATCACCCCACCTTTGTCGCCCCAGGCGAGGTAGGGTGCTTGTCTGAGCGGGAGCGCCCGATCGGGAGGGGTCGAGTTGTAAGACTCTCGAACCCGCAACACACCCAGGTTGTGTGGGTTAGCATGGCGAGGAGATTCACGGCGCGAGTTGACATAGGAGGCGTTTTTCAAAAATTTAATTAAAATTGCATGCAAATTTCATTAAATTGGGTTTGTACTCCATTCTCAAAAGGCAAATTATTACACAATGCCGGCCCTCTCTCACCTACCCTACTACTTTTCCGACCCTGTTTTATTTACCCGAAAGCATATCTCGCGATGCAAGGTATGTAAGACGTGTGAGAAGTGGGTGTCGAAGTGTAAGAGAGATGATAGCAAGTTAGCATTGGTGATATATAACCAAACATACATTTGTTCAAGACATTTCCCCACCAGTCTACCTCAGTTGGATGTTAACATTATTCTTCCCGATGACACAGTGAGTACTAAATACAGTAAGTACATTCTGTTTTATGGTTTTCAATGTACAGTACTGCGTCTCGTTTTGAAGTTGGTAGATACGTAGGTATACTATCTTAACCTGCACCCAGTAGGTACCTACCTATTCATGTCAGGAGTTAGGAGCTTCTAGTCATAGGTAACATTTCGTTGTGCTGTACAGAAAACATGCATTAGGAGTAGGTAGGTACCTACGATGTACCTAGTTGAAGAAAGTTATGCGTTACTGCGTGTGCGAGAAGAAGTAGAGAGAGAGAGAGAGAGAGAGAGAGAGAGAAGAAATTTATTCACAGAAATACAAAATGTGAGTGATATACAACATAGAATACATTTAACCCAGCAATAGGCATTGCCCGTGGCGCTGGGTTAGAGCAGTCATCAAGCTCACAAGGCTTCACAAAAATAGAGTCCACTTCAAAATTTTACCGAACATTACATAAACGTGAATAATTAAATATTACGATATTATAAAGAACAATTCACATATTTAAGACATCTGATGTTAGATAACATAATGTTTATAAAAACTGGAATGCAATTAAAGTTGATAGAGGCTACTAAACAAATTTTCAATATTTTCATCGCCCAGTGAAATCAGCCATCCAAAAATAAGTTTCTTAAAAACATTCCTGGATTTAGATGTATCCCGTAAATAATTAGGAATATTGTTATATAACATGACAATCCTATATCCTGCGCTTCTAGTAATCAGGGCCAACGTAGGTCTAACATTCACCACCTGACCCGTCAATTGGAACCTGGTGTGGAATCGGTGTCTATGCACATCAAGCTCCAACAGTGAGGGACATCTATGGTATAAGAGGAGTAGAGATTTTACATATAGCTGCTTCATAGAAAACACTTCAGCAATCTTATATATTTCATTTGATGGGAATCTTCGAGGCTTCTTAAACATGATCTTTAAAATCGCTTTCTGTAGGACCACAAGCTTGTTAAACACTGTTCTAGACGAACCACCCCAAATGCCAAGGCCATATTGTAATAAGGATTGGACCAAAGCATGGTAGATCATTTTAAGGGTCTTGGGAGACGTGAAAGATCTAATGTTATAGAATACATAGGTATATTTTTTGGCTTTGTTATAAATATGCTGTACTTGATCATCCCAATTCAGCTTGTCATCAATAAAAACCCCTAAGTACTTGAAAGAAGATACCCGAACAATGTGAGGGCATGTACAACCGGAAGGAGAGTCACAGAGGCTGTCATGAACTCTAAGACTAATGTCATCCGAAGACCCATCCCTCTGACCCTGTATCAGCATAAATTTGGACTTATTGGGATTGACAGTGAGAGAGGATGACTCTAACCACTTACATATGAGTTGAATCGAGGACTCCATTTCACGAACCATGTCACAGATTACAGAGCCCTCGACCACAATTGCCGCATCATCCGCAAACAAGTATACCTTACAACCCTGGCTCAGGTGGGCCAACCTGTTTATATAAATTAGAAACAGAAGTGGTCCCAGAGTACTTCCCTGAATTACACCCTGATTTATAGGCAATGGCTTGCTCATAATGTCACCAATAGCTACAACCTGCCGGCGATCCTGAAGGTAGCTCTTAAACCAATTCAGTGATCCCCCAGTCACCCCAATTGCTTCCATGCGCTCCAGCAGTAGGGATCTGTCAATTACATCGAAGGCTTTTGAGAGATCCAGGAATGCCACAAGTGCCCTAGATCGCGAGTCCCGAATACGGTACAAATCACCAGATAACCTGAGCAAAGCGTCCTCGACGCTTCTACCAGGACGAAAGCCAAATTGATCAGGGGATAGGATATTGTTTGATTCAATGTAAGTTGACAAGCATTTTTTCACCCATTTTTCCAGAATTTTCCCGAAAACGCTCAGCATGGAAATAGGCCTGAAATTACCTAGGTCGAATTTATCGCCACCTTTAAACAGGGGTATTACTTTTGCCGTTTTAAAACAAGAGGGGTATTTAGAAGACCGTATACTCAGATTACATATATGAAGAATTGGGTCACGGAGATGATTTATGTTACTCTTGACAAGGCTCATACTGACACCGTCAATGCCAGGAGCTGAATTTCCCTTCATCTGCCCAACAATACAGTCCAAATCTGACGGTACCATCTCACGAATCGTGAAGGCTTGGTCTGGACCAGGTATCATACCCACCTCAGCCATGCTTCTTTTCCTCAAGTTTGATGTTAGACGGTCACCCACTCGAGTGAAATAGCTGTTGAACTCATTACAAACTTCAGAGGTAGCCTGGTCTTCCGATGCCGCTAAGCCCCCCTCCAATAATTTAGGAATCATTGGATAGTCACACTTTTTACTATTAGTACCTGAAATTGCAGTATTTATAACAGACCAAACACGCCTCGGATCCCCACCAGCTCTATCAAACTGTTCATTGAAATAGTTTATTTTAGCCATCCTAATAAGTCTCTTCAGAGTGTTTCTGTATCTTCTAAAATGATCAGCGAGTACAGTATTGAATGGCTGCCTACGGACACGAGCACCAAGCCTGTCTCTTTTCTTGATGGACACCAGAATACCCTCAGTAATCCAGGGGGTCAACTTCTCCCCACCACCACCACCGCGTTCAGTCACCGTTGCCGAGTCTATGCAGGACTGAACAATATCAACAAAGCTCCTTGCGGAATCATCGACATTCACAGACTCCAAGACAGGAGACCAAATCGCATTCTCTAGGGCTCCATTCAACACTTTTGGATCAATCTTCCTGCGTATAACAGAGCGTGCCGAATCCTCCGATCTCTGGGCACCCATACTTTTACTTTCAACTCCCACGACAGTAACAAAATGGTCGGTAATGGTTGTTCGAATGATGGCAGGATAGCATCGCAACTTAGAGCGTGAAAAAATGTGGTCAATACATGTGGCACTGTTACTCTGAATACGTGTAGCATTTGTTATAAGAGAGAGAAATCCACAAGAGACCAACGCATCCAGATACTTAATCACATTTCCCTCATTAAACGACAGCAGATTCAGATTCATATCACCTATAACAAAACAATTGGCACAGGAACGCAATTGATCAAGTTGGTTCAGCAGACCCTCCACAAAAACCGAGGGATCCAAACTAGGTGATCTGTACACCACCAGAACACAGTAATGTTCTGCAGCAAGAGTGAAGCCGACCCTCAACGCCGAGGCAGCAGCTACATTAGCTTGAGACACCGAGCAAGTCAGAAAGGACCGGGAATAAACTATAACACCGTCATTTCTGTTCCTACTGTTTGAGGAAATAAATCCATCATAACCAGGGATTGTTCTTAAAATTCCAACCGACGGTTCCCACACTTCAGTAAGCAGAATAAGATGCGGTTTACATTTCTGATCATATAACCAAGCTAGTAAAGCATCAAAATTAGAAGTATAACTAGAAACATTCATGTGCAGGAAAATTAGTTTGTCATGTGTACGGACAGAATTAGAAAAAGACACAAAATCATCATAATAGGGACACTGATATTCAAAATTATTATCATTAGAAACATTATTGAGAAAGTTCATAATAAGCAAAAATTGACGACAGAAAAAATTCAGTAGATTCAGAAAACGATTGGGCCAATCAGAGCTTTTGGAGATCTTCCAGACGGCTAATGCTGATGGGCTTGGCACCTTCTTCCTTCCTGGCGAATATCTTGAAATGCTTACTCCATACAAATTTATAATTTTTGTTCTTCGCGACGACTTTCGTTTCATGAAGCAACTGCTTGCGGAAGTTGCTGAGACTTTCATTGATGTATATGCGAGTATCTGGCCAGGAAACCACGAGATTATGAGCTTTTAGATCGAATTTCCTTGATGCATTGACAATCGATTCTCTCTCGTGGTCCGAATGTAACTTAGCGATTATTTTGCGGGCTTTCCCTCCCTCTTTAGAACCGACACGGAAAGCAGATTTAGGAGTGACATTCACTTGGAGTTTTTCGGCGATTGAATTTATTATCTGTGTGCAGTTCTCATTAGGGGATTCAGGGACACCAAAAATCTCAACATTCTTACGACGGGAAGCTTGATCTAGGTTGTCAAGATTAATCTGAAGCACTGATACTGTATTACGAAGTTCTGCATTATCCGTTTTAAGGGTAGACAGCTCATCCTTTAGAAATTTCATTTCAGACACAAAAGTATCAAATTGATCACTCATGTGCTGAATGGATAATTTAATTTCTGACACTTCCTTTTGAGCGAGCTGAATAGAATCAATTTTGGAAGACATTTCGTGGAACTTTGCAAGAAGAATTTTCAAATCGTCCTGTTTTTCGCCTTGTTGTGCACCTTGATTTGAGCTCGAGTCTTTACAGCTACCACATTTCCAGGAATTTTTATACTCCTTATTCATTCGCTTAAAATTACCTTCAGACATCGAACAACAAGCAAAATGGAAAGTACCTTTACATGATCCTTTGCAAACAAGTGCGTCGGTCGGCAGAACCGGGTCGCCGCAGCCAGAGGCAGAGCAGAGGACAGCGGGCATCGTTATCGTGATCTCACCGATAAGAGAACAAACAACAAACGTCCGAACGCTACGAGAGCTAGACGACGACTGAAGTAGGGAGCTCTTCCAGTGTACGCAAACAAAATTTCATGTTTGGGAGTCATATATATTGACAATGGGAGATGACTGGCACTTATAATTTACTACCTACATAAACAATTTGGTAGGTACACAGTCGCAATCTCGGACAGAAGAAACTACAAATGGCCGTGGTGGTAAAGAAGCCACAACCTAATATACTCGTCATGATAAATTATTATTTTCCATCAAGTACAAGTAATTCAACTTACCGTTCATTACGTACTCCAAAGTTGTTAACGTAGGATTCTTTGTCTTCAAATGTCAATACAGAAAATGGAAGGAAACTGAAACACAGCGCACACAGAAAATTACGCATCAGGAACTCAGAAGAAGGGACCAGGTTATGATTGCGGACTCGGGTGTTGATACTCTTGTTATTAGTTCCGAACTAAGTAGTTCCAAAAGCGTTCGGACCGACAGAGTTAAGCAGGGTTCACATCCATCCGGAGCCGTCTGGAAATACGGATAGGGGAAGCTAGTGAAAAGCAGTGGAGGGGATGGAGGGGAATCGCGGAAGTTGGGAAGGCGTTCATAACCATCCGGAATTTTGGCTGTCCGGAACAGCTGTTTCCTGCGCTTTCTCCCACAACTATTCTTTCCCGAATTTTATTTTATTACGTGTACAAATACGTACACGTGAAGACGAAAAATTTGCCTGAGTACCTTGACGAAAATTATTAGAAACAGAAGCATCTGTGTGGTTAGCACTTTTGAATTTTTTTGGGTCACCTCGGGGGTTATTATCGACTGGAGTGCGTTTTCCAAATGAGAGGGCTTTCAGTTCTTTCAAAAAATGATCTCGAGTTTTAATTTCGTTGGTGTGGGACAAGCGTTTAACTCTGTAATCAAATCTGGATAGGTGCGCGAGAATATTTCCATACCCCTCGTCCACTTGTCCACTGTGATGTGAGAATCCCACTTCTGATGTCGGAGTCAGAACCCCTGGCGATATTTCCCCTCCTCTAGTCCCTCTTTCTGGATTGGCGAACTCATAGTAATAAAAAGAACACAGATTCGTGGGCACACTCCCAGCAATAAAACCCTCTTCCTCAACCACGTAGTACTCTTCGTTGTACTCCCCAGCTCGACGTCACCATCTTGTGTGTCAAACCCCTCATTCCCCGCATCAGGGCTAGGGTCGCTTGCTGGTTGCTTGGTTGAGGTTGGGTTTTGTCTGGGTGCAGCTCCGATCTGCTGTCACAGTCCTCTCATTGCTTTGTGAAGTAACTTAGCACTCACTATAAGTTATACTCATCAAAATAGCCACGTCGATATATATATTTAAATTTATAATAATAAATATTTGAGGAAGCTATACCGCTCACCCATTTGGCAGTCGTATATTGTGGGGCCTGGTTACTAACAGAATTTATTTTGGATTCGCCAATTACAGCGATGCCATGGTCCGAAGAGTATCACCGCCGCAAGCCACCAGCTGGCAGCACACAGACGGCGTTGGTGCCTATCATGTTCATCGCCCAGTGTTTCGGGATTTTCCCCGTGTCGGGGAAACTCCAAGGGGACTATCGACTTCTCAGGTACGTACCTGAATACCTCTTTGTACTCACCTAACTATACCGGTACTTGAGTGAGCTCTCCCCCTCCACCGTCGACACGGTGTCCACCAAATCCCCACCAATGACAACCGCCACCAGTTTTTACTTAAGGAACGATACAGGATTTTTTTTCCTTTTGGAAAAATCCAGACCACTTGTCTACTCAAACAGAAAAATAATACAAAAATTACGTCACTACTTGAATTCACAGCCTGGTATGGAACCCGCATGAGTAAATCCGGTGAATTTTTAAGCCAGAAATGTGCGTGTGCATGTGTGTGTGTGGGGGGGGGGGAGGAGGGGGTTAGATAACATAATTATATGGCTTAAGTTCAACAGTTGGCTTTGACAGGGCGCGGCACCCAAGTATTTCCGCCTCGTCAACCTACTCAGCACGTCGTGAATCTCGCCTCAAGTCTTGGTTTATTACTTTGAATAACAAAACTTTGGAATCGAGCATCAAAAAAATTTCTTCACACCCCCCCCCCCCCCCATCCCTCAAAATTTGATGGTTTCCGTTTCAAGGTATGTAGAATCCAAAAATGGAATAAAAAAATTTCGTGCGAGGCGATGGGTAGCCAGGTAAAGAGCGAAATGATCAGATAGAATTCTGATCCTCTCATTGGAGGAGGGCTGCTGATCACGTCCGGGGCGCGAGCTGGGCAGCCGGACTTTTCGTCTCAGCCTGGAATGGCTGTTTACTTTACTTTTTACTTTTTTGCTTCCACACTACCGAAAATAGAGAAGCCTTGGATTCGTGAATGAGTAAAAAAATTGTTGTCCTCTGTCGTGGAGTCCTCCCAGAACCACAACACCTGTAAAATAGCAAACTTAAGTTCTCGAAAATAAACCGCACGAGTGGGGGACAAGCCGCAGGAGCTGGAGCACAACCTGGGTCCCCACCATCCCCTACCAAAACGCTGCAAAGTCCTTGGCACATGGGTTTATTATTCTATTGGACATACCTACAGAAACGTTGGCTGTTTATTTATTGTTTCATTCATATAAAATAATTTAAATAGCTATTTCTGGTGGTTTCCACCAATTTTGGCCCCCAAAACACGAATTATGTACGCTCCTTTTTTTTTCAAATTATCTTTGATCATTGATAGTACCATTTAATCGTCTTGATCCACCTCTTGATACTTTTTCTAGTGTTATTCTACAAATTGATGGTGATTTCAGACGATTTTCCAGGTTTTTGACTTATAAAAAATCAATTTTGGGAGCTGAACATCTGGTACAACCTCAATTTTCCACTCTTTGGTCAAAATCGACTTCATATTCGGTCTTCTCGTCCCCAAAAACGTGAAAAACGATACCTCAAAAGCTCATTTTACCAACATGTTGCTAAAACGCAAAAAGTACCTATTTTTACACACATTTTCACTCATAACACCCCTGGGTATATTCCGATCGGGCTGAAAAGTTTCGGGACACAACTAGGGCCCAAATGGAGCATGTGTGCGAAAGAGCGAATTTTTTAGACCAAAAATGAAGCCTGTACACGTGATACGGCGGACGGCGGACGGCGTACGGCGGACGGCGTACGGCGGACGGCGTACGGCGGACGGACATTGCATTTTTTGAATCTACGCACCTTGAAACGGAAAAGAAAAAATTTTGAGGGGGTGTTATAAAAATTTTTTGCTGAGCGAATACATAGGTGTATTATTCACAGAATAATAAACCAATAGGGGATGGAGGGAGACGACTTACAGAAACATAAATACTCGCCTCCTTCGCCTTTTTTCTCATTCTACGCATCCTCCAGTCGCTGACTATTCTCTCTCTCTCCTCACCTCCTCTCTCTCCTTATAACAAAAAGATCGGCGGAGGTTCGCCCTTAACCGCACAATTTACCAGAACATGGTGGAGGTTTCGCCCTTAACCAGAACTGGCAAAACTCCCTAAAAGATCGGTGGAGGTCCGCCCTTAACCGCACAACATCAAAATCCCTATATTCCAATTTCAACCAGAACATGGTGGAGGTTTCGCCCTTAACCAGAACTGGCAAATTCCCAAAAAGATCGGTGGAGGTCCGCCCTTAACCGCACCATACCAAATTCTAAATTCAAAATATCCAAACACCCCTACCTCGCCTCTCATGGTGAATTTTGAGCCAAATTAAAATTCACCACATCCTCCAAAATGAAAATTTCCACAAAAATTTTGCGTTTCAGACATCGAGGAACATTTAGGTTCCGTGTCTGTCTGTGGTAATTCCTTGTAACGCCCATAACTACCCGAAATAATGGTCGAAATGGGCTGAAATTTTGGAGGGTAGGTGCGGGTTGGGTCATAGATGGTCCCATACAAAAATCATTGAGAAAGTATGCGCAAACGTGAAATACTTGAAACGCCCATAGCAGCCCTAAATGTCGTTGAAATGAGTTCAAATTTGGAGGGTCGTTCTGGAATAGTACTTTGGTGGTTCCAAATGAATTTCATTAGAATCGTAATGTAGCTTGCGTCTGCACATGCGCGAACATGAAATGTTGACCATTTCCTCGTAACACTTCCAACTACGCGAAAAATAGTCGTAGAGAGCTGAAATGTTGAGGGTACACGTGGGTTTGATAGCAGATGGTCTCATTTCAAAATCATGAAAATCGTCCCGTCTCCGCATGCGTAAACGTGAAATACTTGAAACGCCCGTACCTACCTTAAATATCGTTGAAATGAGTTCAGATTCGGAGGGTCGATCAGGAATAACACTTTGATAATTGCATATGACTTTCATTCTTCTGCGCATGCGCGAACATGAAATGTTGACCGTTTCTTTGTAACGATTCTAAATACGCGAAAAATAGTCGTAGAGAGCTGACATTTTGAGGGTACACGCGGGTTGGATCGCAGATGGTCCCGTATCAAAACGATCCTACCCAACTACTCTATTCGTTCATATGATTCAATTGAGGAAGCTATAGTGCCTACTCGAACTGACAGACGTTTTTACTTTTTTGTTTTTACTAATAGGTTTTCAGCATCCAGTTTCCATTCGCTGTACTCCATTGCAGTTATCATAGCCGCGTGCTACTTCTCGACTGTGCCTTTTGCTGATGTTTGGTTTGGACATGAGATGACTTACGATTTAGGACGTGAGTACAACCACTTGATTGATAATAGGTGTACATAAATAATGTTCGTAACAATCTATTTAATAATAGATAGTCAAGTGTAGGGTATCTAGTAATAATGTAGGTTGATCTAAGATGGTACCGAAGTCATTTATATATAGAAATACATAGTAGGTATTTCTATACCAAACACCTTCGACTTGATAACAACTGTGCGTTGGTTCCAGGGGAAATAGTTTTCAAACTCGTGAGCACAACTTACATGATCTGTTTCTACCGCCTCGCTAAAAAATGGAAAGACATCATGAAGATATGGTCCGACTTCGACCTCAAAATGCGACGCTTTCGACCGGCCAATTTTACGAGAAAGATGGCGTTGTTCGTAGCCATCTACACTACAACCGCCCTTTGTGAGTGCCAAAGAAAACATTAAAACGACTCAATGAAGTTAAAGACTTGTTCGAAATTCAAGTTGAACAATTGATTGGTGAACAATTTTTGTCAATAATTTTGTGTTTTTGTTGTCGTTTTATGTCTAAACTTTGGTACTGCCTGTAAGTAGGTTACTATATTCTAACTCTGTATTGAACTGTGTGAGAATATCCGATGATGTTCGAAATCCTCCACATCTGAACAGAAATAACAAATTCTGCCTGCTAGCCTGTGGACATCGACATGAAAACGCTGCAAAGTCCTTGTCACATGGGTTTATTATTCTATTGGAGTTCTAGAGATTTTTGTTGGCTGTTAAATGTATTGTTTCTTTCATGCGGAATGATTGAAATAGCTATTTCTGATGATTTCCACCAATTTTGGCCCCCAAAACATGAAATAGGTACGCTTTTTTTTTTCTTTTTTTTAAAGATCATCTTTGATCATTGGTAGTGGCATTTAATGGTCTTGATTCACCTGTTTACACTTTTTCCAATGTTATTGTACACATTGATGGTGATTTCAGACAGTTTTCCAGGTTTTTGACTCATAAAAAACCAATTTTGGGAGCTGAACCTTTGGTAAAACCTCAATTTCCGCGTCTTTGGTCAAAATCGACTTCATATTCGGTCTTCTCGTCCTCAAAAACATGGAAAAAGATACCTCAAAAGCTCATGTTACTAACATGTTGTTAAAACGCAAAAAGTACCTATTTTTATACACATTTTCACTCATAACACCCCTGGGTATATTCCGATCGGGCTGAAACGTTTCGGGACACAACTAGGGCCCAAATGGAGCATGTGTGCGAAAGAACGACTTTTTTAGACCGAAAATGAAGCCTGTACACGTGATACGGCGTACGGCGGACGGCGGACGGACATTGCATTTTTGGAATCTACGCACCTTGAAACGGAAAAGAAAAAAATTTGAGGGGGTATTATAAAAATTTTTTGCTGAGCGAATACATAGGTGTATTATTCACAGAATAATAAACCAAAATGAACAGCAAATGAAACGCTATTCAGGTAGCTACTAGGATTTGGTTGAAAACGCCATTTTTACGAGGAAAACAACTTGCAATTCAGATTGCAGAAACCATTAATTATAGCAAAGCCCGAAAAAGCCAGCAGTCCAAGAGAGGCTCTATTTCAATTTTCAGCATCATAGGTTAAATAGGAACGAAATTAGCCTCACTCAGATGATCGGGGAAGCTGATTCTACCATAGCCTATAATCGCCCCCGGAGATTGCCGATCACAATGGAATAACTCTCGTCAAAATCGGTTCAGCGATTTGGCCACCTATAAAGAACATACATACATACACACATTCATTTTTATTTATATAATGTAGATTATTTTATTTATATATAAGTTACAGCACCCGACTGACACTTACTGCTGACGCAGTCATGATAGACCATAAAACCCCTGCGAGCAAGCTCGAACCTTCAGTTCTCGGTTCCGCGTAATTTCCTAAGTAGTTCCAAAGTGTGTTAATAACTTTATTCTGTCGTAATTTCAAAGTCCGTGTAAGTCCAAAACCATATATAAAGTTCCTTCGTCTCAAATTCATTTCGTCCTTTTTTAAAAAGTCAACTCCCAAAGAACCTACCCTAACTGGCGCAAGTCTTGGAGGACATTTTGAAGACCCAATTTCGACTCGCAAATTATCCGCGTAGTGTTTTCGCGCTGATCGTCGAACCCTTCAAGTGTCCGGAGTGCTTTCGAAAAGAATTGAGTGCAGTGGAGATCAGCAAATCAACACGCTCGACTTCGCTGACCACGAGGACGAAGGAACACCGGACTACCGAACATCGAACACAGGAACAACAACTGGAACCACCAGGTATACTATTGACCAGTAGTCAGCCAGACTCCTAGGTTACCTGTAGGCACTTAGGCCCACTTTCACCAAAAATTTGAAACGATTTAACCCGTAAGAGGTTGCAAATTAACGGAGTTTACCGCTCACTCTCTTTCACCAGAGCTCTGTGCGAGCTTAAACTTCCACCGAGGGGGCTCAAGTTTAAACGCCCGAAATCCGGCAAGTTAAAGTCGCTAATCTCCGTTATCCATGAGATCCCAATATGGCCGCCTAGCTCACAGCTGATTTTCGGTTCCGTTGTTATAGAGCTGTGAAATGAATTAACGCGAGTTGGCATTGTATTGGTATTTACTCTAAGTATACCATGTGTTCCACAATGATATTATATGTACCTTACCTCGTGACTGGAGTTGTCGTAAATCAGAAATCACTTAGGCAACATACAGTTTATTATTACAGCGGAACAATGGAAGCGGGAATCTACATCTTCTTCTTCCTATTTTTCCCAGTTACGTGTCTTGGCCGCAGCCATGCCAGACATAGGTTGGGGAATCGACATCACCTGAGTGGTGGTTGTTGTTGTTTTGACGAGTTTATAGTCCCGGCGCGTCATATTGTCCAACTTTTGCTTGGACATTTTAAACTAAACTCCGTCAGGCAAACTCCGTTATTTCAAACTGGGTTTAACCGACATTTGGGTTGGTGAAAGACGCCAGCTGCCTTTCCAGGTTTAGACCTCGACGTTAATTTTAACGGAGTTTGGCTAAACTCCGTTGAATAATTTTCTGGTGAAAGTGGGCCTTAGACCTATATAGGTTCCTAGCCCGACCACGCCCGAGTCGGTCCCCAAAGTCTTCATTTCCGTCTGCCCTGACAATTGAAGCCAAGCACGCCCCGCTTGTAGAAGTAAGTAACGTCAAAAGCAACAAAGGAAAAGTAAACAAAATAAATTCAAAATAATACAAGAAAATAATTTGGAATTTGAAATCGTCAAGTAACTCAACGTGCGAAAGATCGCATCATACCCCGAGCGAAGCTCATCTTAACAAAAAAGAAAAAACCTCAGATAAGGACGCAGTCCACTTCCGCCTCTCATCTCATCTTATCTTCAACTCTTCAGCTGACTCCCAGCCTTTTAACTCGACCGTCGACATTCGCCTTCACATAAATTTAAGCCATATTATTCTGTTAACCTTGTTAGTATTAAGGAACTTTATTTACTTACCATCTTTTATATTTCTGGAAATTTACCTAATTATCTAACTTAATCACTTCAGTTTAATTTTTAAACTGTACAGGGTTGTCCAAAATTCCGAAATCCATTAAATTACCCCGTTCGAGGCCCGACCCATACATAGATTGGTTCAACACTCTTCGTGGGCCCGAACGAACACCAACAATTCATAATATGGAAGGCCCCTAAAATATTTCTGCCCTCGGAACTTCTGACCAAAATTCCACCATGAATAATAAACCCCTATTCCCAGAAATCCCCCCATTAAAGGAGTCTCACTTTGCCCTCCTCCCAGATTTCAACGCCCGAGACCCCCTAGTATTAACCCGATTTATATCCGTATGCGACAAACTGTTTGATCATTTTTTCGACAACACGGGCCGGAATACTTTCCAAAATGACCTTTTGTTTGAAGTGATACTGTCGAGAGTTAAGGGTGATGCTGCAAGAAGAGTTTTCGCAGCAGATCCTCAAAATTGGGTGGAACTCCGAAAAGTACTGTTAGAATCATACGGTGACCGTCGAGACAAGTTTACCCAAACAACGGAACTTGCCCGCCTCAGCCAAAAACAGGGTGAAACCTGTTTTGAATTCCACACACGGCTGGAAACCGTCTTGAATAATGTTATAGCAGCGCTTCAGAAGGAACAAAGTTCGCACGAAATTATATCTTTCGTGCATGGGCTGGCCTTACTTGTCTTCATCACAGGACTGGAGGACTCTGTAGGATCACTGATCCGAGCGAGGAGTCCAGCTACCCTCGCAGAGTGCGTTTGCATCCTAACAAACGAGTTCCAATTCAGGAAACAGCAAAAGTCCGTTCCACCACCCAAGAACCTTCAATCTGGCAGCGTACCGTTACGATCTTTCCCTCAAGCCCAGCAATTTAGGCCACCTCTCCAATATTCAAAACCGAATTTCCAACATCCCAAACCACCCTTCCAACCATATAAACCCCCTGGACCTAACCCTTATAGACCGAATAACTACGGGCAGAGCTCACCAAGGAAACCATTTCGGGGTCCCTCTAGAAACAACCAATATAACCAAACCAAAACCCCAGGTAACACGTTCACCTTAAGTGCGTGCGACCAGCAAGAAGACGATTCGAACACCGAACCAAATCAACCCACTGATACACCCAGCTACCCAGGTTATTACGTATACGACCCCATTCTCCAGGCACCCGTGTATTACGATGCCGAAATGCTCCAGCAGTTTAGAGAAATGAACGTTCAAGAACCCGAAATTGAATCTGAACCAGATGATGGCTCTTTTTTAGAGAACGGCCACGATCAAAACCAAAACCAAACATAATTAACGCTCCCAACCAAACTAAAATAAATCAAAATAAATCAACCTCTAATCAAACTAAATCAACCCCCAACCAAACTAAATTAGCTCCCACTCAAATACAAAAATCGGAAGTAATAGAATTTAATCATATTTCTAATGAGTTAGGTACCTTTTATAATTTGTCCAAAAACCGGAATGAAGATTCTAGTAGACACTGGATCCACGAGGTCCTTCATTCTGTCAGATATTGCCAACAAATACTTCAACAAAAAACTGGAACCTGCCACTGGCGTAGTAGTTACAGCTCACGGAAAGTCCAATATCACCCATTTAACTATGCTCCCCTGTGGTGAACTATTCAATCATAAAAACTTGAACCTCCCTTTTCGAGTATTCGACTTCTAATCCAAGGAGTATTTATTTGGAACTTGGTGTGATTTTGAAAACCATCAAAGCGTCCGTTGACTTGAAAAGCAACCTTCTAAGAACACCTCAGGTCAACCTCCCTCTCTACTACTCAACTGGTTGCCTTTGTCCAGAGGGAAAAGTAGAATCATTCCTAATTGACGCTAGGTCCATCCAACAAATCAAGGTGGACATCGATAACGTCAAAAATGGTGAAGCCATAGTCGATTCGATCTCTTTCCCTGGATTGCAAATTCCAACTTGCCTCGTTCATGTCGAAAGCTCCCAAGCTTTCGTTCATGTGGCCAATCTAGAGGAAGAGCCCGTAAGGCTGTAAACTGTCCGTTAAATGCCGAACCAATTCCAGAGGATCAGTTTATTAATACGGAACCAACTTTAAATAACTTTGATAGCTCCCCTAGAAAATTTAAACGTCAGAACCAATGGGTTGACTTTTCCTAATTCCGACTTGACCATTTAAATCTAGAGGAAGAAAAGGCGATTAAAAATATAATCCTTGACTATGCGGATCTCTTTCAAGAGGACGAAGGCCCTCTAACCTTCACGAATGAGGTAAAACATCACATTCGTACCAAGGACGAAATTCCCATCTTCATCAAACCCTATCGGTATCCTCATGTCTACCGGGAAGAAGTGGCAAAGCAAATTGATAAACTTCGTGCTCAGAATATCATACGCCCTTCCAACTCCCCTCATAACGCTCCCCTTTGGATCGTACCAAAGAAAATGGATGCGTCCGGGAAGACAAAATTCCGACTAGTCATTGATTTATGCAAACTCAACGAGTCCACGATTTCCGATCGTTTCCCGCTACCCCACATCTCAGAGCTTTTGGACAAACTTGGCCGTTGCAGTTATTTTTTGACCCTAGATTTAGCTCAAGGATTTCATCAGATAGAACTGGATGAACAGTCCATAACAAAAACCGCATTTTCCACAGAAACTCAGCATTACGAATACTTAAGGATGCCTTTTGCCTTATGCAATGCTCCAGCCACGTTTCAGCGAATGATGAACAATTGTTAGAGAGGTCTGAATAACGAGATATGTCTGGTTTACCTAGACGACATCTTGATATTCTCATCCAGCTTGCAAGAGCACACGATCGCTTGAGACAGACATTCGATCGTCTGCGACAGTCCAACCTTAAGATTCAACCAGACAAAACTGAGTTCCTGAAAAGGGAATTGGCGTATCTAGGCCACGTGGCCACTCCAAATGGTGTCAAACCAAATCCGGAGAAGATACGGGCTATAGAGAATTTCCCAATTCCCCGGAACAGAAAGGAAATTAAAAGGTTTTTGGGACTCCTGGGATACTATCGTCGGTTTATTAAATGATTCGCAGCCCTCACTAAACCCCTCACTTCCGCCTTAAAGAAACACAGCAAAATTACCCCTACTTCACCTGAATTTGAAAGAAGCTTTGGAATCTGTACCACCCTCCTTTGCAACGATCCTATCTTACAATATCCCGATTTCCGAAAACAGTTCCGAGTGACATGTGATGCTAGCGATTTTGCGACAGGCGCTGTCCTAAGCCAAGAAGTCGACGGCTCGGACCTCCCAGTAGCCTTATACTAGCAAAACATTGTCAGAAACGGAGAGGAAGTACGCCACCAATGAAAAGGAACTCCTCGGAGTACTTCATGCTCTCAAAGCTTACCGTCCTTACCTGTACGGACAGAAATTCATCTTGTTTACGGATCACAAGCCTCTTCAATGGCTTTTTAACATGAAGGATCCCAACTCCAAACTATATAGGTGGAGACTAAAAATCAGTGACTTCAACTTCGAGATACGCTACGAACCTGGGAAATCTAATCACGTAGCTGATGCTCTCTCTCGAATCGAGCTAAACAACTAGGAGTCTGATCCACCAGCTCAAAGCCCCACACCACCAATCAATGTCGAACAATTGCTCCAAAACGTTCCAATGGAACTGCCAGAATTACAACTGGACCAAATTCTTCCTGCCCCAATAACTACGGTGGAGGAAGATCGAGCAATTGCCGAAATATTGGAGGAATTTTCACGCTCAAGGCAAAGGGATACAGTAGATCAACAATCCCTGGACGTCCAAGTTGAGACTCAACCTGCCCCTCTTACAACTGCAATCCAACCATTCACAATCCCCAGTAAAGAAGGACCAGTAAACCACTCTGTGAACCAAATCATATTTAAAATGGTAACAGCACTCCCTAGGAAACCCTCAATTAAACGCCTTTACAATTCCACCAAAACCCGCACCACTGTGGAATTATCTCACTACCACCTCGAGAAGGACATTGTCGAGTTCGTAAAAGAATATGTCAGACCCAAAATCCACTATGGGATTTACTTCCATAATGACCCGGACGATAAATTCTTCCAAAGATTTGCCGCCATCATGACTCGCACTTTTAAGGAGTCAGAAATCCGTATGGCCAAATTCTCCACCCTGCTGGAAGATATCGAATCTGAGGATGACATCCAAGAACTCATCAAGACTTACCACATAGGCAAAACTAACCATAGAGGAATTCCAGTGTGATGAATTTAAAATTGGCATCACGGTGGTGTGAGGGAAAATGCCCAGGCGGTTATGAGCGAATCACCACCGACGTCTGGGATCTTTTTGGTTGAAGGTTTTGCCTAGGCGGTTATGAGCGAATCACCACCGACATCTAGGATCTTTTGGGGAGTAGGTGTCCAGGCGGTTATGAGCGAATCACCACTGACATCTGGAATCTTTTTAGAGGAGGTTTGCCTAGGCGGTTATGGGCTGACCACCACCGTCATCTAGGATCTTTTAAGGAGAGAGAGCAAGGTAGGAGGAGAGAAGAGAGAGCTGGTTAGAGGAAGTGTCGAATGAAGAAAAAGGCGCAGGATCCGGGGTTTTATAGGAAAGTGAGTCCTCTCCCTCCAACCCCCTGTTAGGGGTTGGTGGTGGGGCTCCAGGTTGTGTACCCTGGGTCCTGTGGCTTGTCTCCCCACTCGTACCGTTTATTAACAGAAACTATCTTTCGTGGTTGAATATTTGGCGAGAACTTAAGCTCTTAGAGGAGTGGTTCCTGGAGGGACTCACGACAGAGGTCCCCCCAGTTCGAGCAAGGACTTGAGTAGGCTGAGGGCTACGGTACAGAAGGGGCTGAAGGCAGCAAGTTACAGGGTGGCTGAAGGCCATGGCAAACAGAGGTGGTGCTGAAGGCAAAAGGTTACACTGGGGCTGATGGCCAATGCAAACAGGAGTGTGCTGAAGTGCTTAAGATTAGGGTACATGGCGATCGGAAAAACGGCTTAGGGCCTGCAAGGGACTTAGAGCTAGTGGGGGTATTTACAATGGTGAGGGGTAGTATAATATGGTATAGTGTAGCATTAGTTAGGTAGTACGTAGTTATAAGGTCTAGGTAATAGGTGATAGTACAATAGTTGATAGTTGTTTGGAGTAGGTACTGCTTTGTTGTTTTGTTTACTTTGCGTTGGGTGAGTGTGGATCAGTGAAGTGCAGTGAATCAACGATAAGCGACTTCTTCACGTCTGTCGGCCTGCAAGAACTGGCAAGCAGTGACGTCACCTCATCAGATCCCTGATTCTCCCAAATCGCCACCTCAGTTCCACTCCAACGAGCGACCTGTACGTACTGACTGTGTCTCTCTCTTCCTTTCTATTTCTTGCCGATCGTGGGTCGCAGTATCCCACGTTACGTGCATATTTTTCCTTCACTTCGATTTATGGGTCACAGCATCCCTAAGACGCCTATTTCGCCTGTTCGTCTCTATATTTCCATCCTGCTCCAGGACAATCAAGGCAGACTGCACCTATCTATCCAGACTGAATTTACCTATCTGAATTTGACTGCACCTACTACTACCTACTGCAGCTTCACCTTCCGTACTACGCTATTCTTGGGATTTGCTGACGAGCAAATTACCTACCTTCCTCATTGGTTTCTGGAGCCCTACTCTCCATTGGACTCGCCTTGTGTCTTGGGATCTGGACTCTCTGCCATTGTTCCTCGCCCGGACTTCACATCTACTCTGGTCAGATCGATCCATTCATTCATTTCTACTTTCCTTAAGAACTTTCGAGAAGTTACTAAATTTAAACTTTACCTACCTAAATCCAAATTTTATACAAACAAGGAGCGCTCCGATTGATAGGTAGGTAAGGCAGATTCAAACTACCTGCTTCAATAAATTTCTTGTACTAGAAGTATCTACCTATTTTATTTTTAATCGCCAGATCCACCTCTATTTCTGCGCCTCTTTTGGGCCACTTTCTATAACTTCTCTGCTTTGCAATACACATAACATATTTTCTGGCCCCACGTTGGGCGCCACCAGAAAATATGTTATGTGTATTGCAAAGCAGAGAAGTTATAGAAAGTGGCCCAAAAGAGGCGCAGAAATAGAGGTGGATCTGGCGATTAAAAATAAAATAGGTAGATACTTCTAGTACAAGAAATTTATTGAAGCAGGTAGTTTGAATCTGCCTTACCTACCTATCAATCGGAGCGCTCCTTGTTTGTATAAAATTTGGATTTAGGTAGGTAAAGTTTAAATTTAGTAACTTCTCGAAAGTTCTTAAGGAAAGTAGAAATGAATGAATGGATCGATCTGACCAGAGTAGATGTGAAGTCCGGGCGAGGAACAATGGCAGAGAGTCCAGATCCCAAGACACAAGGCGAGTCCAATGGAGAGTAGGGCTCCAGAAACCAATGAGGAAGGTAGGTAATTTGCTCGTCAGCAAATCCCAAGAATAGCGTAGTACGGAAGGTGAAGCTGCAGTAGGTAGTAGTAGGTGCAGTCAAATTCAGATAGGTAAATTCAGTCTGGATAGATAGGTGCAGTCTGCCTTGATTGTCCTGGAGCAGGATGGAAATATAGAGACGAACAGGCGAAATAGGCGTCTTAGGGATGCTGTGACCCATAAATCGAAGTGAAGGAAAAATATGCACGTAACGTGGGATACTGCGACCCACGATCGGCAAGAAATAGAAAGGAAGAGAGAGACACAGTCTGTACGTACAGGTCGCTCGTTGGAGTGGAACTGAGGTGGCGATTTGGGAGAATCAGGGATCTGATGAGGTGACGTCACTGCTTGCCAGTTCTTGCAGGCCGACAGACGTGAAGAAGTCGCTTATCGTTGATTCACTGCACTTCACTGATCCACACTCACCCAACGCAAAGTAAACAAAACAACAAAGCAGTACCTACTCCAAACATACCGCCCAACAAAATTTGCTCAGCAAATTTCTGGAGTACTGTTAGGGTATGCAGGAAAGGATAGGGGAAGGAGCGGGACAAGCTTGACTGCAGGTCGCTTGAAGGTCGAACTTGCAGTCTTGACAGTTGCAACGCGTACAACACCATCAGTACCAGGATGGATCTTGACAACCTTCGCTAGAGGCCAAGTGAGAGGAGGAGAATCCTGTTTGAGAAGAACAAGGTCTCCTGGAAGCAGATTGGTCTGTTCTCTGTTCCATTTTGGTCTCTTCTGCAGGGTGACAAGGTACTCTGACTGCCATCTCTTCCAGAACACTTCAGTCATCCGAGAAAGAAGCTGCCATCGACTGAGCATATTCTCCCTAACATCCAGTAGAGATGGTTCTGGTGGGATCACTAGAGGACCGCCCACCAAGAAATGTCCTGGGCAGAGATAATCATTCTCTTCAGGGCTTGTAGATAGAGGGCAGAGTGGACGCGAGTTCAGCATGGCTTCGACTTTGGAGAATACAGTGGCTAATTCCTCGAAGGTCAGAGCTGTGTCGCCTACTGTGAGCCGAAGGTGTGTCTTCACAGACTTGACGCCTGCCTCCCAGATCCCTCTCATGTGAGGTGTCTGTGGAGGATTGAAATGCCAGTTGAATGTCGTCTTCATGGCATAGTCTTGAAGTTCTTGAGTTGTCTCTTCACAGACCAACCATTGAAAGAGCTCCTTAAAATAGCTAGAAGCTCCTAGGAAGTTGCTACCGCAATCTGTGTAGACATCTGAAGGAAGACCTCGCCTTGCTGTGAATCGCTGAAAGCAGGCCAGAAATGCATCAGTTGTGAGCCTGGAAACAACTTCCAGGTGAATGGCCTTGGTGGCCATGCACACGTACAAGCAAAGGTATGCCTTACCCAGTGCTGCCTTCCGACGTTGGGATTCCTTCAGAGCAAAAGGTCCCGCAAAATCAATTCCAACATGAAGGAACGCCCGCCCACCAATGACTCGATAACTAGGTAGATCTCCCATGAGAGGCGTCAGGGCCTTTGCCTTTGACTTGAAGCAGCGGTTGCAATGGAATCCACGATGCCTGATCAGTCGACGAAGGGATGGGATCCAAAAACGCCTTTGGATGATAGCTTGAAGAGTGTTAGGTCCAGGGTGTAGGTAGATTTGGTGGTAGTAGTCTACCAGGATGTCAGAAAGGTGACATTGACGAGGAAGGAGAATAGGATGCTTCTGAGTGTCCTGTAGATTTGAATGCCTGAGCCGTCCACCAACTCTCCAAATTCCGCGGTGATCGCAGTATGGTCTCAAATCTGCATACTTGGGTTTAACAAAATCAACCGAGGGTCCCTGTAGATATTGCTGTTGGACCTTCTTTATGCAGAACCTGAAACCCTCTTCGAATTCAAACCGCTTGAGATTTCCTGTGCGCATTGGGCAGCAGCAACAGCCAACATGCTTGCAGTTGTAGAGCCAGCGTTGGATCCAAGCTGCAGCTCGAATGAGAGTATAGTACGACGAGAATCGTCCCATCCACAATATGATTGGGTCAATCATGACTTTGGTCGTTACCAGAGATGCTGTGGCCTCCTTGACTTCAGGGAGAATAGGTGGGAAGTTTATAGAGCTGAGAGGCCAGTATTCCTCGTTCAACTGGAGCCATGAGGGGCCGCTCCACCAAAGGCTTTGTTGAGCCAGCTGTGAAGGCATGATGCCGCGAGATGCGACATCACTCGGATTTTCTTCAGAAGCCACATGCCTCCAAGCTGAAACGTCAGTGAGTTCCTGGATCTTTGACACTCTGTTGGCCACAAACACCTTGAGATTGTAAGATGGTGAATTAATCCAGCCAAGTGTGATTGATGAGTCTGTGAAAAACACAGGATTCCTCATACGTGATGATATGGATGAAAGGAATTCAGACAATGAATAGTAGAGTTGGGCCAATAACCAAGCAGCAGACAATTCCAAACGTGGGATTGACATGGTCTTTGTTGGTGCAAGTTTAGATTTGGCAATCAACAAGTTGGGAACCCAGGTGTCATCCTTCCTAACTCGCAGATAGATGACTGCAGCGTACCCCTTCTGTGAGGCATCTGCAAAGCCCACAACTTGAAATTCTGTTGAAGCAGTGGTGTTAAGATATCGTGGAATTTGAATTCCAGCGATCATTGGAAATTCTTCTAGGATAGAACTCCAATTTTCTTTGATATGAGAGGGAACTGTGTCATCCCAATCAAGTGAGAGCTTCCACAGCTCCTGGATAAAGCTCTTCATGAGCAGGATAGTAGGAGTGAGAAATCCTAAGGGATCGTAGAGTCTGGCAACTGTCGACAGAATACCTCGCTTTGTGAAGATAGGAGCTGGTGGGATAATAGTGAATTGGAAGGTATCCTTTGCTGGATCCCATTGAAGGCCCAAGATATTCACCCAGGTATCTTCGTCAGATGCCAATGTGACAGGATCTGAGGTGGAGTGTTCTGAAACAGCTGACAAGATAGCAGTAGAATTGCTTGCCCATTTGCTCAAGTGAAAGCAACCTTTCTCTAAAAGGCTGATTGTCTGCTGCTGAACTTCTAGAGCTGATTGAAGTGAATCAGCCCCTGCCAAAATGTCGTCAACATAAATATTTGATTGAAGTACTTGGGCTGCTAAAGGAAATTCTGATCCATGGTCCACCACGAGTTGCCTCAGAACTCGAAGAGCTTGAAAGGGTGCACAGGCCAACCCATAGGTGACCGTTTTTAGTTCAAATGTCTGAACCTCTTCCTCTTCTGAGAATCTCCAAAAAATGCGTTGGTATTTCCTGTCCTGAGGATTGACGAGAATCATTCGGAACATTTTCACAATATCAGTCGTGAAAGCAACCTTGTGACGACGGAATCTGAGTAGAACTTCCCTAATATTACTCTGAAGCTTCTCACCCACAAGCAAATGTTGATTCAGTGAGCCATTTTGGACCTTAACACTGGCGTCAAATACTACTCGAAGTTTGATGTCATTATGATCTTGTTTCACAACGCTATGGTGAGGAATAACAAACTTGAAGGGAGTAGATGACACAGCCATGTGATCAAGTTCCAGGTAGTCATGCATGAACTTGTGGTACTTCTCCTGAATGGCAGGATCGCGAGATAGTTTCTTCTCCAGATTGAAGAATCGACGCAAAGCAACACCAGAAGAATCACCAAGCTGAACAATGTCATCCCGAAATGGTAAACAAACGACGTATCTCCCATCTGGCATCCTGTGGTGTGTGTCTTGGAAGTGTTCTTCACACCTAACGGCATCAGGATCAATAGAACGTTGAGGGGAAAGTGGTTCCTCAATCTCCCAGAAGCGTTGAAGTTGGAAGTTCAAGTCGTCACTTGTCTCCATAGTAAAGAGGCTAGTTGAGGAAGGAGTATCTGACAATCCTCCAACCTTACCAATGACTATGTGTCCGAAAATAGAAGAAAATAACCTTGGTAGATTCTCTTGGATTGTTACAACAGAGCCAGTCCAGATTTCTGGGAAAAGATCAGCCCCAAGAAGGAAATCGATGGGGCCAGGTTTCCAAAAGCTGGGATCAGCTAGAGTAAAACCTTTGACCATCGAAACTACTTCCATAGGTAGAGGCACTGAAGGAAGATATGAAGTTATGTTGGAAACAACTAAAACTTCAGTTTTCAACTGAGGATGATTGGAATTCCTTGGTTTGATGATGCATGTGGACATCCCTTTGGCACCTTCAAATACAGTTTGACCAATACCCGAGATTTTCCGTTGAGCTTTGGTCATGGTGAGACCAAGCTTAATGAAGCACTTGTGGGTCACAAAAGAATTTTGACTTCCTGAGTCAATCACAATTCTGACGGACTGGAACTGACCACGAGCATCTATCACTTCAGCAATTGCTGTCCCTAATATGATGTGTTCAACATTAGGTGTAGCTGAATTCAGCGACATGGAAGTAGTTGCCTGGGTGACTGGCGAAGGAGTATAGACCAGTGTTGAGAGGGAGGTATTGGGATTCACAGGTGTTCTATGCAAGGATGAATGATGCCTCTTTGGACAAAATCTGCAGTGCCACTTTGACTTGCATGCTTGAACGGTGTGCAAAGGATCCAAGCAGTTGAAACAGCCAGTGAAACCTTTGAGCAGGTTCCATTTCTGATCAGCAGAAGCTTGATGAAACTGCTGACAGCTCAATAAGTGGTGTTGCTCTGATTTACACACGGTGCATGTAGGATATGCAACAGAGGCCTTTCGTTCAGGCGAACGTTTATTCTCTACCAACAGACTTTTAGTTTTATGTGTCTTTGGTTTAGGAAGGCTGGACTTGGAAGTCTCGTGATTGTAGGTTTTGTTAGAATTGGAGGAATGAGCCATAGGATTGATGTTGCTGACAAGCTGCAATGCTAATGACCTCTCTCGAACAAATGTCGATAACAGTTCTATTGTAGGGAACTGAACATCCCTATGACTCATCTCAAATAAGTCCCTAGTGGAAGGATCTAAGCACCTGATAGCTAAGTGAAACAATATGAATTCAGCCTTATCAGTAATATTCAGCAGGTTGAATGCAGAAACGTTGTCAGCAATTTTGGCTAAAAACACTCGTAATGATTCAGCAGTAGCTGTGCCCTGAATGGGTTTGAAATTCAATAGCTGATCGAGGTAGGCTGAAGCTAGCATACGCTTGTTATCATAGGTATCTATAACAGCCTTCCAGGCCAACTCGTAATTAGCTTCCTCCAGCACCAAGTGGGTTATCACGCTGAGAGCACAACCCCTCAATGCTGTTCGCAAATAGTGGAATTTTTCCATGGGAGATAGGGATTCTTCCGAATGAACAAGAGACTGATAGGTATCCCTAAATTTTGGCCAATTTATTAGCTCACCATTGAAACTGGGTAACTGAATTTTTGGAAGACCCTTAGACCTCATTCCCGAACCACCAACAGTCTGATTTTGTATAGTGGAAACACCAGCTACTGACAGCTTAGCTGCATCAGCTTCAGCTTTAAGGGTCTCGATGTTGCCACAGGAGCTATAATAGTAAGTCCTGGCTGATTTCTTATTGGCTTTATCAATAGTAGACGGAAATTCAGCTTCTGCTGAAATACTGGCGTAATGATCGGACAAGTTACCCCATAATTCCTCAAAACGGGAGTAATAATTTTCATTCATTCGTCCCATACCCAGGAAAGTACTGATGACAAACGGACCAGCTGGTGTTGTCTTACTGGTAGCCTTTCCACCATAATCGTAAACAAACTTCATCTCTTCCAAACATTCACCTATCTTCCGTCTGAGATCCGCGGCCGTCTTTTGAAACGCTGGATCGTCGCTACTCGCCATGATGAGGTCGAAACGACAATGAACGTGAAGTAAACAACTAATGTGGAGTTTGGAAGACAGGTCAGGAAGAAGGAAACCCGGAACGAAATGGGATGAGTGGAAATTTGATGGAAAGGAAACCCTGAACGTAGTACCTAATTATAAGGCGGCAATAGATACAAAAAAAATTCAAACAAATAGGTAACGAATTTTCAATTTGAAATTCAAAATAATTATGAACGTAGATGTATAGCTTCGAACAACTAAATTGATTAAAGTAGTGTACGAAGATAAAAAATGAAGAATTTCATGCAAATCAAGTGCGAATTTCAAATTAAATTGAGTTCAGAATTCTTAAGTTTTAAGGTCACACAAAATAACAAGACTACCGACACTTTCTTAGGTAGTGAAACTTGTGTGGAAAAGTAGGTAATTCAAGAGACCAATAGGTCGGTAGGTATCAAATCACCAAACATGAGGCAAAAAAGTTAATTCAAATAATTATAAAGGTACCTATTCAAATTCGAAACTTGAATATAAAATGCTTATATATAGGTATCTAGGATTCAAATAAAAATGTTCGAAAATGGAAAATTTGAAATGAAAATACTTCGTGAAAATCAATTCTTGAAAATTATAGATATTAACTTGAATTATATAGTTGCGCAGTGGAAATTATATAGAATATAAAATTATAATATTGCTCAGAAACCACGCTCTGCTACCAGAAAATATGTTATGTGTATTGCAAAGCAGAGAAGTTATAGAAAGTGGCCCAAAAGAGGCGCAGAAATAGAGGTGGATCTGGCGATTAAAAATAAAATAGGTAGATACTTCTAGTACAAGAAATTTATTGAAGCAGGTAGTTTGAATCTGCCTTACCTACCTATCAATCGGAGCGCTCCTTGTTTGTATAAAATTTGGATTTAGGTAGGTAAAGTTTAAATTTAGTAACTTCTCGAAAGTTCTTAAGGAAAGTAGAAATGAATGAATGGATCGATCTGACCAGAGTAGATGTGAAGTCCGGGCGAGGAACAATGGCAGAGAGTCCAGATCCCAAGACACAAGGCGAGTCCAATGGAGAGTAGGGCTCCAGAAACCAATGAGGAAGGTAGGTAATTTGCTCGTCAGCAAATCCCAAGAATAGCGTAGTACGGAAGGTGAAGCTGCAGTAGGTAGTAGTAGGTGCAGTCAAATTCAGATAGGTAAATTCAGTCTGGATAGATAGGTGCAGTCTGCCTTGATTGTCCTGGAGCAGGATGGAAATATAGAGACGAACAGGCGAAATAGGCGTCTTAGGGATGCTGTGACCCATAAATCGAAGTGAAGGAAAAATATGCACGTAACGTGGGATACTGCGACCCACGATCGGCAAGGAATAGAAAGGAAGAGAGAGACACAGTCTGTACGTACAGGTCGCTCGTTGGAGTGGAACTGAGGTGGCGATTTGGGAGAATCAGGGATCTGATGAGGTGACGTCACTGCTTGCCAGTTCTTGCAGGCCGACAGACGTGAAGAAGTCGCTTATCGTTGATTCACTGCACTTCACTGATCCACACTCACCCAACGCAAAGTAAACAAAACAACAAAGCAGTACCTACTCCAAACAATAGTTGATATTTACAATAGGTGATAGTACAATAGTTGATAGTTGATGTTTACAATAGGTATTTACAATAGTTGATAGTACAATAGTTGATAGTTGATATTTACAATAGTTATTTACAATGTGTACAGTACGGTATAGGTGATATTTACAATAGTTATTTACAGTGGTTATTTATACTGGTCGTGGTAGGGTGGGGTGGGGTCACAGTATGAGGGTGCGCGGAAATCCGCCGTTTTTTAGGTATGGTGATGATGTTAGTGTGGGTATGGTGTGGGAGTGTGGATGGGTAGTGGTGTGCTATGAGTGAAGAGCGGAGACACCCTCCAACAGTCTTCACGTTGGTGAAGACTGATGGAGGGGCCCCTTCACTGCCAGGGTGGTGGTGAAGGGGTTGAGCTGTAGGGAGCCGGTACCCGGGACGTCGCGGAGAGAGGCGGCGACGTCGGGGTCCGGTGAGTGAGATGGAGGAAATGTGAGGTGTTTCTGGTGCGGGGGTGAGAGTCGTGTGGTGGGATTTTTCGGGGAGGACGGGAGCTGGTTTACACCGGGCGAGGGGAACGGTGTGGGGTTGCCCGTCAATTAACAGGGTAGCGGTGGATGAAGTTGAGCGGATGACCTGAAAGGGCCCGGCGTAGAGGGGTTGAAACGTCTTGTGTATGCCGGGCTCTTTCAGGTACATGTGAGTGGCGGTGTGAAATCGTTTTGGATAAGCGGTATCATTGACGGGTGTTGTAGGTGTAGCGGTTCCCTGTTAATTGACGGGTTGTGATGTGTGGGAAAAATGTCAGCCGGTAAGCGGTCTTTAAACGCGTTTTGTGCGGGACTTGTGTTGTCTGAAGGACGGGCGGAAGTTCTGAGGCTCAATAATACGTAGGGGAGGGTTTTGGTCCACGAGGGGGATGTGGAGGAGGTGGAGATGGCTTGTTTAAGAACGGAGTGCCACCGCTCTACTTTCCCGTTGGATTGTGGGTGATAGGGAGTGGTGTGAATTTTTTGAATCTCGAGGGAACGGAGGAGATCTGAAAAGAGGGCGGACTCAAACTGCCTCCCCTGATCGACCGTGATTGTCCGCGGACAACCGTAGCGGCTGAACCAATTATTGAGGAAGGCCGCGGCGACGGCGTCCGTGGTAATATGGGCGAGTGGAATACACTCTACCCAATTTGTTGCACGGTCGATCATGGTGAGGCAGTATTTCTTCCCCTCGGAGGGGGGAAGGGGCCCGACCAGATCTAGATGGACGTGTTCCCACGGGAGGGAGTCGGGAATGGGTTGAGGAGATACATGGGGGTGAGCCGAGACCTTAAATTGCTGGCACTTCTGGCACCCCAGAACCCAGTTACGAATATCTGTGTTCATGTGGGGCCAGAAGTACCGCGTCTTGATGAGGTCCCGGCTCGCCCGGATGCCGGGATGATGTAAGGAGTGGTAGTGAAGGAACAACTGCCGTCTGAGCTCCGGTGGGACGTAAGGGCGTGGTGTATCTGCAGTCACGTCGCACCAGAGATCGATGGGCGGCAGCTGTTCCAATTTGGAGGGAGAAATGAGGTTGGAGAGGGCGGGGTCTGAATTTGGGAGTTGTTTGGATTTGAGGATGTGCGGGGAGGGGAAGGGCAGTAGCTCCGCCACCGGCGCGGGGGTGGGGCGGGAGAGCGCGTCCGCCACGCAGTTGTCGGCCCCCGGCAAGTAACGAATATCGGACGTGAATTGTCCGATAAATTCGAGTTGCCGGAGGCGACGAGGTGAGGCGGACTTTCGACTCTGGAGGAGGGCATGAGTGAGGGGTTTATGGTCCGTTACGACAGAGAACTGCCTGCCCTCCACGAAGTCACGAAAGTGCTTTATGGCTTTGTGGATGGCGAGGAGCTGTCTGTCGAACGTGGAGTAGTTCTTTTGGGTGGGGGAGAGGGTTTTAGAGAAAAACCCAAGGGGTTGGGGGGTGGCGCCGGTGTGCTGATGGAGTACTGCCCCGATTGCCCAGTCGGACGCGTCCGTGGTGATGGAGAGGGGTGCGTGGGGGTCGGGGTGGGCTAGTAGAGCGGCGGCTACTAAGTCTTGTTTGCAAGTTTGAAAGGCGGCTGTTAGTTCGGGTGACCAAGTGATGGGGCGGTTGTCATTTTTTTTGGCTGGCTGGGGTATGGAATTTATGAGGGGTTGTTGATGTTGGGCGGAGTGTTTTATGCGGCGGCGGTAAAAATTTAACATACCTAAAAAACGGCGGAGTTCCGTGACGGTACGGGGCTGGGGGAAGTCGGTGATGGCTTGAACCTTGTCTGGGAGAGGCTTGATTCCATCGGCCGAGACGAGGTGGCCGAGGCAGCGTACGGAAGGTTGAGCGAGGACGCACTTGTCGGTGTTTATTTGAAGTCCTTCGGCGGAGAAGATGTCCAAAATTTGGCGCACGACATCCAGAAACCTACGAACACCTAAAACGAAGCTACTTTTGGCCCAACCAAAGGACGACGATCCAGAGCTTCATAAACCAGTGCGATGTGGTTTACGCTCTAAATATGATAGACATCCCCTAAAAGTCAAGTAGGTATAACGTCACCCCCACACCGTCACGGCCTTTCGAAACCTTGCACGTTGATAAAATCACAATAGATAGAACAAAATGTCTTACAATTTTCGACCCCGTCTCTAAGTATGCTCAGATGTACGTGTATGGTCCCCACTAATACCAGTCTTGATACAGTCCGAGCCCTTCTTAAATATTTCTCACATCACGGCATCCCGAAAAAACTAATTTCTGATAACGGAGCTGAACTAAACTCTTCCCTTGTCAAGGAATTGCTAACCAATCACAACATTAATATCCATTACATATTATCTAGCCAACATCCAGATTCAAACGGCCCGATTGAACGTTTCGATTCAACCATCATTGAACACCTTCGGCTTTTAAATTGCCAAGATGCGTTTAAGAAGGATGATGTAGAAACCCGCGTACAATAATATGCCCTGATAGCCTATAACAATTCAATACATTCAACGACCAAACTAACCCCTTTTGAGATAATGCAAGGGCATATTTCAGAAGATTCTCTCCTGAAATTGAATTTAGAAGAACGCCTTGCTAACGATTACCTCGCAAAACATCGCGAGAAAATGAAAGTTCTCTATCAAAATCTCAAGGAACACGGCGATCAACTAAAGGAAAGAGTCATAGAAAATACGAATTCCGCCCGAGAAGATCCCCCTGAACTCCCCAATACGGTTTATGTGCAAACAAAACAACTCCAGAGCAAAACCAAACACCGCTCTAACCCCGAAATTATAGTAGCTGTAGATGAAGCTAGACACACAGCAGAAATTCAACCCCGTCATGCTAATACCCAACAAAAAATTCATTTTGCCAATATTAAGAGACCTAGGAAAATTCCAGAAGTTCCTAAGGAAAATACTGGCACAAGCTCTTCAAGCTATTCCCCGTCAGAAAATAGTTTCCCCCTATCAAACCTACCCCGTGCTAGGATTCCTCCTTCGGAATCTTCCTCTGAAGGCAGAATCCAAACTAACCACTCTCCCCAAATTGCTACATTGTCCCTGAAAACGTCCAAAAACCCGCGAACCAAAATGGAGCCCAACCTACCTCGAAAACCCCTTCAGTGGACAGTTTCTCAATTCCAAAACCTAAAAGCACTGGCAAAGATATATATCTCCAGAATGGTTGACCAAATAATATCCTCTCCTCCCCCATTTGAAACCTCTCCCCAATCTGATTTCATTCAGAGACCAGAAAATTCTCCCCAGCCATCATCAAGCTCTCCCCGAACTCCCCGAATGCCCACCTGCTCAATTAGGAAACCGAGAAAAGCCTTACCAATGCCTCCCGAATTAGACCTAAGATCAAGAACTATTTCTAAAATACCTATTCCTCAAAAACCTTACCGATCACCACCTTCAAGCTCCAGTTCCGAATCTAGTTTGTTGTCCTCATTTCAGGACAACGCCAACTCCACACAACCTACCTAACCATGGACCGCCAACCTGCCACTGTTATCCTCCTAGTGCTCTCAACTATACTCACGACCCAAGGACTCGAAATTGAAAACATTACCTCCAATTTAGCTTTATTACCCATCCGATTAGGTTCCGCCCGAACGATCAACTATTACCACACCGTTACTCACTACTACCAGCTTGCAGAAGTTCTCAATCAAGTAAACCAAATTAAAGCCCATTTCCAGGACATTAACCAGATGATAGAAACTGACAGCGAAGTCCAAAAGGTAGTTCGAACTCGAACTCAAGCCATTGAACATATGCTAAAAATAATGAAGGAAGATTATTTGCTTCAACCTTACCCCGCCGTCAGAGGCGAGGACTGCTTAACGGTTTAGGCTCCGTAGTCAAATTGATCACGGGAAATTTAGACGCCAACGACGAGGGAAAATTTAACCAGGTCCTCCAACACCTACACACAAACCAAGAGATACTGTCCCAACAAATTAGTCATCATTATTCAATAAACGAAGGATTTGTACAGAACCATCTTAGATATCAACTACAATCACGATATTCTGGCCTTCAAAATAGAGCGATTAAAGGAAGTAAGTTCCTTTGCAACCCATGCAGGACAGGTAGAAAACGCACTCGAGCATAATCTACTGTTACTAAAAATAATTTCAGATCTGACCCAAGACATAGAAAATTCAATCAGTTTTTGTAAATTAGGCAAACTCCACCTTAGCATTATTAAACCAGAAACCCTACAGAAGATCATAAGAAACATAATACCTACCATTTTATGGTGATAGATTACCCCTCTTTGAAGGAGAAGCGCTCTGGGAAATCCAAAATCACATCAAGGTAACATGCTTCATAAGCTACGAGGAAATCATCTATTTCCTGGATGTCCCCATCGTGCATCCTGCACATTACGACTTGATTCTCCTTCAATCCCTACCAACCTTTATCCCGAATTATTATGCTACCGTCCTACCCACCACCAAATATGCTCTAAACTCCAAAAACGAGATAAGATTTCTCAACAACCCGTGCGAATACGGACGTGATTATTACTTATGCCCTAACAGCCTTCAGCTATCCAGTGAACATGACTGCGAGTCAGACATTCTCACTAAAGGTATCAACGGTCGTTGTGACTTAATTCAATTAAATCTACTGCAAAATTACGTAGAGCTCTTGGAAGAAACAAACCGTTACGTCTTTTTATTCCCCTACGAAGATCAGATAAAAATTATTCTCCATGGTAATATACAATTCAAGACCCTCCACGGAATCTTCCCGGGCAAGAGCAGTCTAGGGATGGCAACAAAATATCGATATATCTGAAATATCGATATTTAGGTTACGATATATCGATATATTGGTATCGGTTTTTGACCTTCGACAGTATCGGGAATATCGATATTTTTGAACCGATATATATCGGCCTAGTAGATTTCTTCAGTGATGTACAAAAAGTCGCACATTCTACATCCACTCCACTCTAAAAAATGGGGTTTCGTGGTTCTGATCACTGATTCAACACTTAGTTTGGGGTGGTGGAGGGAGTGGTAGTGCAAGAACAGCTGCCGCCTGAGTGCTGGTGGGACGTAAGGGCGCGAGGAGTCGGCGGATACGTCCCACCAGAGGTCGTGGGGTGGCAGCTGTTGTAATTTTTCGGCGGAGATCAAATTTGAGAGGGCGGAATCAGAGTCGGGGGTTTGATGACTGTGAATAATTTGGGGGGAAGGGAATGGGAGCAGTTCTGAAACCGGCGCGTGCGTGGGGCGGGACAGTGTGTCCGCCACGCAGTTGTCGGCCCCCGGCAAGTAGCGTATATCGGTTGTGAATTGTGCGATAAACTCTAATTGCCGGAGGCGGCGGGGCGAGGCGGTTTTGCCGTTCTGTAGGAGGGCGTAAGTTAGGGGCTTGTGATCTGTGATGACAGAGAATTGTCGGCCCTCCACGAAGTCACGAAAGAGCTTGATGGCTTCGTGGATGGCGAGCAGCTCTCTGTCGAATGTAGAGTACATTTTCTGAGTGGGGGACAGGGTTTTGGAAAAAAACCGAGTGGTTGGAGGCCCACGCCGGTGTGTTGGTGTAGAACGGCTCCGATTGCCCAGTCGGAGGCTTCCGTGGTGATGGAGAGGGGGGCGTGGGGGCTGGGGTGGGCAAGTAGAGCGGCGGCGGCAAGATCATTTTTGCAAGTTGTAAACGAGGTTGTGAGCTCCTCGGTCCACTGGATCAGGCGATTATCGTTTTTCTTTGCCGGTTGAGGGATGGCATTGATGAGAGGTTGTTGGTGCTGTGCCCCATGCTTCATTTGACGTCGGTAAAAATTCAACATCCCGAGGAAGCGGCGGAGCTCGGTGACAGTGCGGGGCTGGGGAAACTCTCGTAAGGCCTGAACCTTGTCGGGGAGGGGTGTAATTCCGGAGGCGGTGACCAGGTGACCGAGGCAGCGGACGGAGGGTTGGGCTATAACGCTCTTTTCTAAGTTTATTTGGAGGCCTTCGGAGGAGAAAATTTCGAAAATTTGGCGGAGGTGGGTGAAATGTTCGGGAGTGCGAGGCGACGAGGACATCATCCAAGAAGCAAAATACAAACGGGAGGCCGCGCAAAATTTGGTCCATATAACACTGCCATGTCTGGGCAGCGTTACGGAGGCCGAATCCCATTTTTAAATACTCAAACAGACCAAATGGAGTAATTATGGCGGTTTTGGGTATATCCGGGGGGTAAATGTCAATATGGTGGAATGCCCGGGATATGTCCAGGGTTGAAAAGATGGTGGTGCCGTGTAGATGGGAGGAGAAGTCCCGGAGGTGGGGCACATTATAGAGGTCGGGTGTGGTCCGGGCGTTGAGGTGGCGGTAATCACCGCAGGGGCGTATATCCCCATTGGGCTTCTGGACAATGTGGAGGGGGGAAGCCCAAGGGGATTTGGAGAGGTGGATGATTTTGTCCGCAATGAGGCGGTCGAAATGAAGAAGAAGAAGAAGAAAGAAGAAAATACACATTTTATTAAACAATTTACATGCATATAAATTTTATGAAGCGAAATGCATTTACGACAATGGACTGTTTTCGTCGTATATATATATATACATATATATTGGCACATAACCACAATCTAATTATATGTAACAAACAGGCTACACGTAGCAGGATGACACCACGTTTTATACTTGATATCTTTAATTAATTTTCATGATTAACGTTTTATTGTTATTAGCATACGCGGAGAAGAGTTAACAAGTTTTAGGCAAGTGGGCGCTGAGCTATCCGTGGTTTCCCCTGCGACATCATGACCAGTTGAATTCAGCGACGAGCTCCGCACGATACCTCGAAGCAATCGATCCGAATCTCGCCAGTGCCCTCCAATCGCCCTCGTTCAGTAGGTGGATCGTCGCTTCCCGATCTAATGAGCCCGATCCAAGATACCGCACCCTGAATTCAGCAAGGACGGGACATACGCTCAAAAAATGCATCAGGTCCTCCCTTACGCCCATGTTGCACAACGAACAAAGCATACTGGATTCCTCGTTCTGCTCGTAGGGTTTAAAGTTCAACTGCAGGAGATCTCCCCTGAAACGGAGGGCCCAGCGCAGCACCCACAAAGTATATCGCTGTTCTCCCCTGCCCAAGGCGGCCGGCATCAAGCCGTGGTCCAGGAGGCGTTATAAACGATTAGAAGATTCTTGCGCCTTTATTACCATCTCATCGCGCCAGAGAGACGCCACATTTGACACAAGGCATTCCAGCTGTTGCTTCCAGGCATCCAGATCAGCGATGCTCCCGTCGAAGCGGCAACCATACCTGTTAGCTAATGATTGCAGGTCTTTGAACCAGAATACCCGCCTTCTGATCACCTCCATAGCTACCACCCGAGGGTATCTGTTTCTGGGCATCCTCAAGGTCCTCATTATGTACCTGCCTGCCAAATTCAGAGTGCAAGCAAATAAAGGCTCTGTCCCGGTCTCCAGGTATACAATGTAGTTCGGGCAGTTATTGGGCAACCCAAACACTGACTTGATGAAATGACGCTGCACCTGCTCCACGGCATTCGACAAGGTGCAGCCCCACACCTCCGCCCCATAACAAAGCACTGCTCTCGTCACGGCATTAAATACTTTCAGTTTAGCATCCAGGGGTATAAGGGGATGGCGTGCAATGGTCCGGTACACACTTGCTAATCCCAGCTTTGCGGCTGAAGCTCTGTCGGCGAAGTGCGCCTCAAATGACAACCTTGGAGTCAGTGTTACACCAAGATACTTATAGGAGCCCACAACATCCACCTTTTCACCCTGGAAGAACCATTCCTCCTCTGCGCCTAGCCGTCCTCCCCTGCGAAAAACCATGGCCTTGGATTTAAGTAAATTCACTGAGAGCCCCCAATGCGTGCAGTACAACTCCAAAGCAGAAATACTATGCTGCAAGTCCTGTGGAGACTCCGCCAGCAGCACCATGTCATCGGCATACATAAGCGTGCGGATTATGATGTCCCCCACCAACACCCCACAAGGGAGCTCCTTGGCCAAATCATTCACATGTAGGGCGAACAGCAAAGGACTCAAAAGACATCCCTGCCGTACACCACACTCAACCGGAAACCACTCGGATCGGCCACCTCCACCCCATACCGAAGCCCTGCCACCTGCATACATGTTCCTTAGATTCATCATAAAATTCCTCCCAACGTTCAGTCCATCTAGCTTTTGATACAGAAGGTCATGCTGAATGCCGTCAAATGCAGACCGGAAATCAACGAAGAAAGCATATAACTTCTTACCAGGCCCCGAGGACAATCTCAAGTGTACCAGGCCACAAAGAGTCGCAATGGCGTCAACAGTCGAGTACCCCTTCCGAAATCCATTCTGACATTCACTCAGTAAGTGCTCCCCCTGGACATGGGCCTCCAGGCGCAGCAGCAGTAGAGCACAAAACAGCTTAGCAATGCAGTCTATGAAGGATAACCCTCTATAGTTCTCCACGCTTGCACTGTCTCCCTTCTTGAATAGGGGAAAAATCAGAGCCGCAGAGAAACCCTGGGGGACCTCCCCTGTTGAGTAAATCCAGTTGAACAAACTCAATAATTTCGTCAAAAATTCATCGGGAGCATACCTGTAGAATTCATAGGCAATTCTGTCCAAACCCGGAGCTTTATTATCCTTTGCTCGAGACAGAACCACCCGCAGCTCCTCCAGTGAGAACAACTGATCCATCTGCAAGCTTGCCGAGGTTTGGCCCGACACCCCTAAACCAGGCGCAACTCGTACCCTGATGCTCCATTGCCTGTGGAAGTAAGCAACCCACTCAGACATTTCTATGTTACCCATTTTTCGGGCTGAGAGGGATTTAAGAGAGCGAATGATCCTCCAAAAGTCCCGAGCGTCTTTCACCTCAGAGAACTGCTCAACATACCTCAGGGAATGGTTTAACTCCTTCTTGTGACATAGGCTCTTATAACTGGAACTGGCCACAACATAGGCGGACCTGACAATCTCTGAGCCAGTAGCTCGATACAAGTTCAGCAGGGCAAACGACAACTTTCTTGCTCTCAGGCAGTCCCAGTCCCACCAGGGCTTAACCGCTTCAGGAGGACGGCCACGTTTCATAGCCGCTTCCCCAGCAGCCTCCTCTATCATTGTGCGCAGCGCCATTAAAATATCCTCCACACTCATAGAAGGACCAAGCCCCTGAGCAGCCACAACCGAGAGCCTCCGACGGTACAAATCCTTCCTAGAGGCATCCCAAACCAATCTCGGAACCAAGGGAAGTATGGCCTGTGGAGCAACCTCATCCCCACTATTGATACGTAATACTACAGGCATATGATCCGAGAATATCTGCTCCACAACAGTGTACCTAGTCGATAATTGAAACCAGGATACCCAAGGATGCGCAACAAAGGTCCACCACAGAGGCACCTGCCGGACCTATATAAGTGTATTCCCCCTCCGTATCACCACGATTTCTCCCATTTAGCAACACGAGTCCGAAATCTTCACATAGTTCCAGTAATCGTTCCCCTCGGTCGAAATGATGGCGAGCCTGTTGAAGTTGGAGGGGATGGAGGCGTCGTGCTTTGGCGGAGAGGGGGGGGGGCCAGAGGTTTCAATATGATGCTGGACGCTGGCGAGATGTGAGGAGGTCCGGCGGCGGGGTGTGTAGTTTGGGAGGAGAGAAGTGAAGCGGTTGGCTGCCGGATTGACAGAGTTTATAAAGCCGGGCAGTGGTTTGTTTGTGGAGGGGTCGAGCAGGCCCGCATGCCGGACATCCACCTGGAGGCCGAAATAAGCAAGGAAATCGGCCCCCAGGATAGGTTTCTCCACGTCCGCCACGGTAAATATCCACTCGTAGGCGGAGCCGTCAAGGTGGACAGTGGTATGGTAATTCCCATAGGAGGGAATGGTGGTACCGTTGGCGGCGTAGAGAATTTGCCGGTGGCAGCACGCCTGTCGCCGGAGTATAGAGTTCTGAAAAATAGATAAGGTGGCGCCAGTGTCGACGAGGAAGGGGACATTGCTCTTCTTGCATTTCACGAAGAGGCGTTGATGGGAGGGGCTGGAGTGAGGCATGATGGCGTCTGCTGGGACGGCGGAGGGGGTGCGGGCTGCAGCGGCGTAGGTGAGAGGGCGTTGCGGAGGTGCAGCGGCTGGCGTGATTGGCGGAGGCGTGGCAGCGGTGTTGGAGCGGGGTTGTGGTGGTGGAGTGGGGGAAGCGTCGCCACTGAAGGAGACGTGCTTGAGGGTCGCAGCGACGGCGGCGTAGGACCGTCGGGGTGGTGGGGCGGAGGCAGCGTTCCGGGAGGGGGGAACGGGAGTAGTAGAAGCGGCAGCGATTAGGGCGGGGGGGGGGGCTCAAAGGGGTCCCCCCCGTGGATGGGAGGAGGGGGACCCGTCGGATCTACCGACGGGCGTCGGCGTTTCCCTGCTTGGAGGGAAAGGTGCAGGGGGGTTGGCATTTGCGGGCCCCCTCCCCGAAGTTTACATGGTAAAAACATCGGTGGGGGGGGGGGGGGGTCGGCAGGGAGGTAGTTTGGCCGATTCCGGCGGGTGGTGGGGGTTGAAGAGGGCCTGGAGGCAGTGGAGGGGTTCCGGTCCGAGGAGGGGGGCCACCGGCGATCGACGGAGGGGGGGCGGTGACGATTAGGAGAGTGTTTTTTGGCCGTGGATGCCGGCGGCGGAGAACGCAGCGTCGATTTGGAAGAACCAGATGGCGGGGTCGTGCGAATAGAAGGGGGGTAACGACAGAGGAAATGAGGAGGCGGCAGTCATGACGTCGGCGGGCGCTGTAGTCGCAGGGGGCGTTAAGATAGAGAAGGGGTTGTCAGAGGTGGGTTGGATGACGGCCGCTGAAGTGGTAGGGGGTGTCAGAACGGGAGGCGACAGTGAAGGGTGCGATTAGGAGTCCATGGTGAAAAACGGGAAATTCAAAATTTGAATTTCGAAAAATGAAATTTTAAATTTGATGAGCCGACGGTGTGAGTTGAAATTGGAGGAGGCTGGCCGCGAATGTTGACATTAAAGGGCTGGATGTGAATTTGAACATTTAAAATTGACGATTTGAATTTAAAATTGGGGCCAAAAAAGCGAAGTGAGGGGTCATTGAGTAGAAAATCGCAGCGACGATGAGAGGAGAATAGGAGAAGGTTGAGTGAACGTCGGGTTCACCACTGTGATGAATTTAAATTTGGCGTGTGCTTCATCACGAGTGGCGTTTGGATATGCCCAGGGGGGTTATGAGCGAATCACCACCTCAGCACCTGGGATCTTTTTGGATTGGTTGGCTGGGGGTTATGAGCGAATCACCACCTCAACACAGCATCTTTTGGATATGCCCAGGGGGGTTATGAGCGAATCACCACCTCAACACCTGGGATCTTTTAGGTTGGTTTGGCTGGGGGTTATGAGCGAATCACCACCTCAACACAGCATCTTTTAGGTTGGTTTGGCTGGGGGTTATGAGCGAATCATCACCTCAACTCAGCATCTTTTAGGAGAGGAGATAGAGAGAGGTAAGGAGAGAGAGAGAGACAGAGTAGCCAGCGGCTAGAGGAAGCGTAGAATGGCTAGAAAGAGGCAGGCGCCGGGGATTTATAGACCCCAGTGGCTGTCTCCCTCCATCCCCTAGTTTGTAGGGGATGGTGGGGAATCAGGCTGGGCCTCTACCTCCTGCGTCTCTCGTCCCCACTCTTACTGTTTATTGGTGAGAACTAAAGTTGGTTGTACAAGGTTTGCGAGAACTTAAGTTTGCTAGTGTTGTAGTTCTGGGAGGAACTCACGACAGTCTCAAATTCATTTCGTCCTTTTTTAAAAAGTCAACTCCCAAAGAACCTACCCTAACGGGAAAACACTCTTGGTGATATAATATATAAAATTTGGTGACAGAGGGTAGAAATTTAAAGATCAACAGACAAAAAAGAAAACTTACAATAAATTTCAAAGGGAATATTTCGCCTGCCGGCGTCTTCGGCCCGATCTGATCCGATCCGATTGGGCCGAAGACGCCGGCAGGCGAAATATTCCCTTTGAAATTGTAAGTTTTCTTTTTTGTCTGTTGATCTTTAAATTTCTACCCTCTGTCACCAAATTTTATATATTTTATATATATATATATATACTCGGCGCTCCGCGCCTCGCCAGGGGGCAAGCCCCCTGGACCCCCAATCTCTTCTCTCCTATACTTTGTATAGAACGAGGAATTTGCAACGCAATTTGAGTCCGACATAGAAAGTCCTAAGGAGGCTAAATACCAAATTACAGCTTCATAGTGTGAAAAGGATCGAAATTAGCTTCAGGGGCCACTCAGCTGATTCGGGGCCTGGGCAATGTCAAGTTGAAGTCCTAAGGAGGCTAAATACCAAATTATAGGTTCATAGCGTGAATAGCATAGAAATTAGCTTCAGGAGCCACTCAGCTGATTTGGGGCCTGGGCAATGTCAAGTTAAACTCCTAAGAAGGCTAAATACCAAATTACAGCTTCATATTGTGAATAGCATAGAAATTAGCTTCCCCACCAACGGTATCGCGGGACAAAAAAGTGTGACATGTGACAAAAAAACTAGTTGGGGGTCGGGCTAAGAATTGCGTTGCAATTAATATATATATTTACACGGGCAAGGTGCCCAATATACAGAATACAACAACTATAATGAACTAATATACACCCAAATACGAGGAAAAAAAGACTATAAATAATTCGATAAAGAGATGAACCGTAGCTTGGTGCAAAAACTTGGTCTCATGTGCATAAGAGCAACCTGGCCTGTCTCTTAAAGGAGCAGTTACCCAGCGCAAACAAGTCCATATCACTTGCCAGTTATGCCAGCCTGTTGAACTGTCTCTGGCATCTGTTCAACGGGATATTCCTGAGGTAGTTGGTCGTCGTCGTTCATATGAAGAAGTCTGCTCCAATCTTGTCGCCTACGGGGGAGTGTAGAAACACCAATTGGCGAGGAGAGACGGGCAGTCGTCAATCCTGGGCTGGTTACTCACCAGCTTGTAAATCAGCGCGACGTCGGACAATTCGCTTCTTTGTTCCGGTGGGTCCAGTCCAGTCAGTTCGAACAACCCTCCGCGATCAAAACTGTACCAGGCATTGCCCATCCTGAATAACACATATCGGAGGAACGTTTGCTGTATCCTTTCGATCATATGTCTGGAATTTAGATAGTTGAGGGACCAGACAATCACTATATGCTCCAATGTAGGTTGCACCAGTGGTTTGTACAGGGATGTGAGTGCCCGTGCGTTGGTGAAATCCCTTGTATGTCTCTTTATAAATCCTAATGTCTTCATCGCTCGGGAACAGACGTATTCAATATGACCATTTAATTTTAACTGGCTGTCTAAAAGGAAGCCCAGATCCTTCACCACCGACTTTCGCTCAATGACTTGCTCACCAGTTGAGTGATAGGTGATAGGAGACTGCGAGCGCGAAAAACATGCGATAGAGCGTTTACTAACATTCAATGCTTACAAGTTTACTGAACACCATTCATCCAGATCTGCCAAAGACGATTGCAGGTTCTCACAGTCTGCCACTGAATTCACCAACGAATACATCTTCAAATCGTCATATATCCTCAAATGATGATGTGTCTACCACAGGTTTCGCCTAGGCATTCCTAGGAATCCCAGGCATGATGGCCGTCCAACTTTCAAGTGGGTACATCCTGAAATAATCCTTATTCCACGAAGATTTTTCTGGTTTCAGGTGAGCACGTTCTATCTTATCCATATACTCAGGAAGCCATTTCTCTGGTTCCGCGGGAGAAATCGAAGAGACCGTTTGTCCGGAGCCGGAAGACAGGGTATGCCTTGTGGACGGAATGGTCCTTGATCATGAAACGCCCTCATCAACTCATCAACATCTTCTTGACGGTGTCATGGAACTTCACTGATCTGTTCATTTCGTCCATTTCGATCGCTTTGAGCTCCAAATTCGAGCAGTTCAACATTGAGCTCGCCCATTCGTCAAAACTCAAGGTAAACGCGAACGATAGGTACCTACAGCTAAAAACCTTACCACTGGTTGTTTGGCCGTATCTAGCACTAGTTGTTCAATTCAAAACCGACACCCATCGGGTATTCTGGCAAATCCAAACGCCATTGACCATTAATACAGGTGTTGCTTCAAGTGAAAATGAAGAGAACCACGTAGGTATTAAAAAAAAAATTGAAAAAACAGGTTGACATGTGTTTGTACCCACTGTGGGTTAGCATCATTTACCAAAATTTCGTAATGACGTCACTACAGGAGGATACGCGGACTCGGTTGGGGCAGGATTATCTATGTATCAACGATACTGGTTTTGAGTTTATTATCAAAGATTTACCTACTTTTGGAGGGGCGAGCCGGTGGCCGAGCTCTCTGTCAGTTGGTGGGCCGAGGACCTGAAATGGGTGTTCAACTGTTCGAACATAAATTTGATAAACCGCTCAATGTTACAGGTAACCTTAAGTAAGATACCTAAACTTATAAAATAAAACATATTTATTTGGCTGCAATGTTTTTATTTACCATTGCGTAAAAAAACGCAGCAAATCCCTGCGCAACGGTATAGATAACCCGTCTATATAATATAATATATGTACTATTCTACACATATTATAGAATAGTCAGGGGAAAGGCCATTGTTGAGAATTGTGGTCCATCTATCAGGTAAATCTTTATGAATAGAAGGCCCAACCGTAGGATGTTGGGGAACATCGTCACCCTGGAGACGAAGAACATCACCATCCAAATCCAATATAGGGGTCCACTGCAGGCAAGTCGTGAGTCATGGTGTGAGTGTGAGGCATTCCTGTGGAATCAGAAAAAAAACCGCTGCAAATCCCTGCACAACGGTTTATTATTTTTATAGTGTATTGAATGGAAAACCACATTCAATAATAGGCTTTATAATAATGAAAACACTAATGAAGGAAAACGATACTCTATATTTCAATGGAGTCACCTATGTACTTGAAGGAACAATGGTTTCAGTATATGCTTCTACCTCACATGACTTATTGAATTTGTGGGTTTATCCACAGAACAACCATAATGCCTTCTATCACAAATTTAGACGGTCAGGAGATCGACGATTTCGACCGTATCTCCTTACCGGCGTCACACTGTTTGGTGCAGAGGTTTGGTCGTGTTGTACAAATTCTGGCAGCTGTGGTTTCGGTGGCGAGGACGTTGATGGTAACTGTTCTTGTGGTTTTTCAGCAGTCTGTCTCTGATTCATGACCTGTCGATTCCCTCCCAGCATCAATTCTGGTCCCAGGGACCCGGACTCAATGGTAGTTTTTGATGTTGAAGTTGATGGTTCTTCTTTGTTGACCAGCGATTTCCTCATTTGGTCAACATGGCGATGAATTGATTGACCACCGTTGGAGATGGAGTAGTTGACGTTCCCAATCCTTGCTGACACGACTCCTGGTGCCCAAGTTGAGTTTCCTGAATAAGTATGGTACAACACTGTTTCACCAATCTTAAATTCTCGGCAGGAAGGTTTCGTTGTTGTTCGTTTAGCCAGTCTGTCTAGTTTGGAACTAATCTGGCGACCCAAGAACAAAAACGCGGGGCTCTCACCAGTTGAGATATTGGGTGACCGGCGATATGAGAAGAGGAATTCAACTAATGCGTTCTTTATTGCCGAACGAGTGCTACTGGCGTTTGTCATCTTGTTGAGGGCATCTTTCAGGTTTTGCACGTGACGCTCCGCTTGGCCTTTCGATGAAGGATGGTATGGTGCTGTGGTGATGTGGTTAATGTCATTTTCTGTGAGAAAATTTTTAAACTCTTCACTTGTAAAGCTCGGTCCGTTGTCTGATACCAGTGTACACCTGCTGAAAAGGTCACGCAATTTCATTATTGTTTCAGTCGATGTCATATTAGCAGTGAGGCATATCTCCGGCCACTTCGAGAATGCGTCAACCACCACTAAATACGTTTTACCGTGGTGTGGCCCAGCGTAATCCACATGGATACGATTCCATGGTGTGCCAGGTGATTTCCATGGTTGTACATCTGCTCTTTTAGAATCATGTACATTCTCTTGGCAAGTATTGCAAGACCGTACACATCTCTCTATTTCAGCATTTATTTTTGGCCAGTACACAATCATATGATCGTGCTAACAACTTCATTTTTACGATACCTAAATGGCCTCGATGAAGTTCTTCCAGTACTGCCTGTCTGCATTTGGCAGGTACGCATACTCTATGTGGAAGTAGGGAGATAGGTCTGTACGACTTGACATCTGATGGCTCTACCTGGTTTCAGTACCAAGATGACCTCAGCAATCTTCCAGGAAAGTGGGACATGTTTGAGCCGAAAAGCAGCATTTATCAAATGTAAAAGCTTCCGAAGGCCTATTTCCGGTAATTCTTTAATAACTTGACCAGTAATAAGGTCGTAACCTGGTGCTGTTTTTTGTTTTCAGTTCATGTTTAACGCATTCAATAAGTTCCTGAAGCTTTGATAGCTATGGAGTCCGCCCCAGTACTATGAGCAACGTGTTCTTCACTTGATTGCTGCGGTAAAGGAGAGAATGTTTGGGAGAGGTGATTCGCAAATAATATTGCTTTCTCTTTTGCACTTTTGGTGCCATAGTTCGTTCGAATCGGAGAGATCGGTATTTTAGGTTTTCTCAGTCCTTTAGCTGCTCTGTATAAAGAGTAATCTGTGGATTGTTCCGCAGACAGATTTAGAATATTTCTAGCAAGTGTTTCTTGTTCTATTTCTTTGATTATAGAACTTAATTTCGTGGTAAGTCGATTTAGTTCAGCCTTGTCTCCAGGAAATCGAGTGATGTGCCATCTTTTTCTTGCCTTACGCTTTTTCCTTAGTAGTTTCCGTACCACTGCAGGGTAGATGTTACTAATAGGTTGAGAGATACCATCAGTTGCATGTGTAGAGCGCCACGCTGCTTCTTGTATTATATCAGTGAACTCCTCCACTTCTCTATCTAGTTGATCTGTTGTCCTTAGTGGCGTTTCCAACCTTATGCGTGTAGAGATAATATATGTGCCCTGAATAAATCCCAGTTGGTATTTTTGTTGACAAGTCGGGGCTGAGTGATCTCCTGATAGGCCATTACTTTCGTTAACTTGAGCATAGTTACTAGAGATACCCTTAAGAATGAATAAGTCGATTATATCGGGTTGTTTGTTCACATCTGTTGGCCAGTATGTTGGCTTACAGAGGACATGAATTCACAGTGATACTCATGGCTGGCAGAATAAAGCTCGCGACCTTTTGTTCTAGTGAGCCTCGATCCCCAGAAGGTGTGTTTTGCATTAAAATCACCCCCAACGATAAAACTGGCTCCTAGCTGGGTGAAGAGACTTGTATACTTTATCAGCTTTCTTCAAAATATGTTTTGGTGGACTGTAAATGGATGAAAGGTTAAAATCTTTTCCTTTAAATTGGATATTAACTGAGACAAGTTGCATTGTTTCCACTTCTATCTTAAAGTTTTCATGATGTTCGATTGAACATTTTATTATCACTGCTGAACCGCCCCTAGCTTTATTATTAGGGTGTAATGCGTGGTATAGAGAGTATCCCTTGATTCCTAAGTATGTTTGCTTCGTGAAATGAGTTTCTGATATTAGACATACCTACCTACCTATGTCAATTTTGTTCATGTCAAGGAATGCTCCAAGTTCAGGGACATGATTCATGATTCCATTGGCATTCCAGGTTGCAATACGGAAGGTTTGATGTTCCATAACGTGTGTAGGTTAACACTGTTTAGATAAGCCTTTTTCAATCTTTTCCATTCGCGCCAACATAGCATTATTTGTGGCATTTTGCCTTTCCATGAATTTGATTAGTTTCCCAAGAGTTCCCTCTACAGTTGGGGTATTATTAGAAGTACTCTCAGCCTCCTGTCGTTTCCCTGCTACAACACTTGCATAAGACACCGAGGGTCTCCTAGTCTGGGCAGCCTTCATGTTGCTAGGTTTTGTTGGTTCCTGGGACCTCCTGTTTGGGTTCCTAGATTGCTTTCTAATTTTCTGGAGCTCCTTTGCAATTTCACAGCCTCTGTAATTAGCTGGGTGGTATTTGCCACAGTTTACACATTTTGGAGGGGTATCCATGGGCAACTTACAATCGCAGGATTCGTGTTTCCCTGCACATATGTGGTGGCTCTTTTTCACAGAAGGATTTTGTGTGTAGATAACCTTGACATTTTTTGCACTGTGGTATTTGGTGTCCTGATTTCCTGAGGGGTTCAATACGTACCACCAGATTTAGTATGGTTTTAATATTGTAAATTTTGTCCAAGTTTTCCGAGTTGTCAAACGCCAGCATGAATAATGGAAGATCAAGCATGGCCGTAGTTTAAACATCCTGATCCCCATTTCTGACTCGCTTTTTTAGATTTACTGCATCTAGGACTTTGAATCCCTGCTTTTCAAGATCACTATTTATTTCCTCCGTCTGGCATGTTGGGTGTAGACCTCTAGCTACCGCTTTGATGGCCCGTGTGTTTTTGTATTCATAGCTGAACCAATGGAAGTTTTTTTCTTTCAGCTTTGATGATACAAGTCGATAAGTATCGCCATCGGGAACATTGACCTTCCACTGATCGTTATTTAGGGCTGTGACCCTGCATTGTTTATCAGTAGCCTCTTTAAGAGCGGTTGATAGAACTGAATACTCCTTAATTCCAGTTACTGTTATCGGTGGTGGAGGGTATTCCTTTCTTTCTTTCCCCTTACTAGGATTTGATGATTTGCTTCCCATAAGAGGTGTAGTTTAGATATTTTCTGTGGTTTGAGAGTGATTTGATCTCTTCTTTTTGATTTTTCTGCGGATCCATTCTGTCTCCTTAGCCAGGTCGTCCTCATCATTCGTGTAATTAACGTTAGATGGATCTTGACTTTTATTTTTATTTGAACTTGAACTAGCTTGCTTCAGTACTCCTGGGTTTAGATTTGGAGATTGTGAAGGCATTCTCTTCCTCTTTTGCATTTGCTGCCAGTTCGTTTTCTGTTCGAGTATATATCCTTGTCTGTGGAGTAATTATTTTCCCTATTAATCCTTTGCTCCAGTAGATTAATCTTTGATTTTAATGTGGTTTTCTCTTCCACCAGTTCAATGACTTTTCTTGATTCCTCCCTGGTCATTTCATCACATTCGCGTAAGCCACATAGAGATTTGACTATCGTACAACTCACCGAACGATTTGTTGACGTTCTCGTCAGGGATCTGCCGAATGAACAGTTGGTGTTGCGTAAGGTCGGCCTCCGTTCGCGACACAGTATTTCAGCGATCGACAGCTTTCCTCCGCCGCTATCCACGGACATAATGCTGACCGAGCAAAACCCGGTTGCACTCGCGGTACTGTTTAATTTTTTCAGAGCGATGTTTCCTCAACGGAGGTTTGAGCGGTACTGAACGAGTACCGCTCAAACCTCCTCGAATGAATGAGCTGGAACTATGGTTGTAGAATTACCTTTCTTGTCACATTAGACTGCTTTCAATGATAACCCAGTCACACGTACGAGTTGCAATACCTACTTGCCATATATCGTGTAGGGGCACAGCATCGCTTACTGGAAAACTATGAGAGAAACCTACAACCATCTGGCGCTATTCACCAAGTTTCTCGACAAGCATTTCTCCATGTTCGTAGTCCTGTCTTTCCTCAACAATCTCTTCTTCGTCTGCTTTCAGCTTCTCAGTACGCTGGTGTAAGTCACGTTTTTCAAAGTAATCCTACGTAAACGCTTGATTTTCGTTCACTGTAACTTTTCCCTAAACATTTTGCGTAATGTAGCTAATTTATAAGCGTATATAATGTGCAACATACCCTAATGAACGTTTTTGTTGTAACAAATAGGCGCATGGGCCCGTTGAGGAAAATGTACTTCGTGGTTTCTTTCACTCACATACTCTTCAGGACGTGTTCAGTCTGTTTGTCGGCTGCAAGCATCTACGAAAGCAGCAAGAAACCTATCAAGCTTTTGTTCATGGTTCCCAGCGGGACCTACAATGTTGAGGTAGGTATCTAATTCAGTTTGACTACCTGTCATAGTATAGCTAGTATAGAATACCATGTATAAATGTATAGCATAATGTATTTGTGGCATGTACAGGGTCATCACGGTCAAACAACTGAACCAGGTTCGACGAGGTTTTGAGAAATTATGAGTTAGTTACCTACAGGTCGAATCAGCTTGACTAAGTGTATTAAATTCGAAACACCTGATGTAGACGAAAGGATTATCGTCTATACAGTATAGCAAAGGGACTGAAGACAGAAAAAGAATAAATAGCCAAAAATGTTTTCGCGCAGAAAAAATTGAGTTATTTAAACTTGAATACATCTTACTAATTTGGAGAAAAAACGGGAAATTCAATGCAAATGGGGGAAGGTTGTAATTTGATACGTTAAGCAATTTTAAGAGCAGCAATTTTGGGAGGGCAAAAAGTATTAAGATTAGTATTTGTATGACTGATTTAATAAGTAGGTAGGTGTAATTCGAAAATTCGCTGATAAGTTTCTCAGTGGGGCTAGTCTGGGTACGTTATTTGCCAGTACGGGCTAAATTTTTATAGGTAGGCACCTACCTGTATTCCAACACTGGCTGTGGGCATATACCATCGTGGCCAAACAAATTTAAATTCAATTTTTTGTTCATATTTTTAATAACGAACCTTAGGGATCATACATGAAAAGGGATCGTCATGCATGAACCTTAGGTATCATGCATAGGTACGGATAGTGTCCAGAAACTTTGAATTTGCCGCCTTTTAGATCGATAGATAGGATTCGATTGGATGTATCGGTTTTATTTAGGTCGATGTCGAGTACAAGTGAATCGATAGTAGAAGTGAGAAAAGATTATGACGAGGATGTTTTTTGTATTGTGTAGACTCGGCGATATTTAAATACCTAATTGTGAATTTCCTTAAGAGTTTGTGTGAATTATACGGTGTTTAGATCGAAAGTAATTCTATCAGTCGTCAGGTATCACCTCTTACACGTTCCTGGTAAATTTACGGAACATTTTGGCATCCCTTGTGGGGAGGTGATATCAGTTCAGGATGTCCGAGTTAGAACGACAGCTTTCATTTATCAAATCAAAACGATCACAACTTCGACGACTTGCGACGATCGCTTTTGATGCTCTGGATGAACTTCTCAGTAAGGAACCCGTCGACAAGCAAGCGCTTGAGGAAAAGTTCGTTATCAGCACCGACGAGCAGAGCGTTTGTTCAAGGAGGATCAACAGGTGAGTGATTTGATATTTCTTTCTAACGCCGATGAAGAAGAGATTGCCGATGAATTTGACACCGTCGAGGTGTACCGCACACGTTGGTTAAAATTACCTACGGGAAATGATGAACGCGCCCGCTTCTAAGGTACAGGACGATTTTGCGGACGGCGATTCGTCATCAAATTCCGGTGTCACGACAAAGAAGAAACAGCGTCATTTGAAATTATTCAAGTTACAACCAAAGAAATTCGATGGCAAACTGCAAAATTGGTTGGGATTTTGGGCAATGTTTCGAACCATTCACGACGATGACGACATGGACGCAGGGGATAAATTTCAGTACCTAATTGAGCTCACAGAGGAGGAGTCGCCAGCTAGGGACCTTCTCAAAAGTTTCCCACCAACTCCAGAAAATTACCCTAAAGCTGTCAAGCAATTACATTCAAGGTTTGGTCGTACAGAATTGCTTATAGAACTTTATGTGCTTGAGCTCCTCAAGTTAGTGCTTATGCAGGCTACTGGGAGGGGGAACCTATCGTTACGTTCTCTTTATGATCAATTGGAGACACAATTGAGATCTCTTGAATCCCTTGGAGTAGCGAAAGATAACTATGCCAACATGTTGTTGCCGTTGGTTGAATCCTCTCTACCGGACAACGTCCTACGTCAATGGGAACGCGAGCGCTTGTCTACGACTGAATTGAATAAGGGTGAAGAAGGATTGTCACGTCCAGCAGAAAGGGATCAGCGGCTGGACCTACTTTTGAAGTTTCTGCGCAAGGAGGTTGAAGGAGAGGAAAGGTTAGAGCTTGCTAAAAACACATTCTCTTCAGCAAATAATGAGGTAGGTGCAACTAAAAATAAGAGTTCAAATTCAGAACCTACAAGGAATGTGTGGCGCAAACAGTCTAATCAAATTGAAGGAAATCAAAGTAAACCTGTCCCAACAACTACTGATCTACTAAGCATTGAGGCTGGTGATGCTGCTGAGATCAATTCTTGTATTTTTTGCCTCAAATCATCACATAAGACTGATTCCTGTATGAAGAGCTACGAGTTACCAATGTCTCTTATCCAAAGTAAATTGAAGGACAATGGTTTTTGTTTCCTTTGTTTAAAGCGGGGCCACCCCCAATTTCGGTGCAAAGCCTTTGTCAAATGCATAATCTGCTTAAAACGTCATAACTCATTGTTGTGCAACCAGAGAAAGCAGAAACCAGAGTCAGAAACGGCAAATAAATCTGTGGAGCACAATCTCACAAACTTTCATAGTAGTACTGTACTCCTTCAGACGTTACGAGTGAAATGTCGAGGCAATCAAGGCCTTGAAGTGAGGTTGCTCATCGATTGCCGCTCACAGCAATCTTACGCCACAAGACATCTGATAGAAAAGCTTGGATATAAACCTCAAAGAACTGAAGAGCTCGCACATGCACTTTTTGGTGGAGAGATTTCTGCTCCACAGCAACATAAATGCTACAAGTTGTTTCTGTCAAGTTGTAATGGCGCTTACCTGTGCAATTTTGATGTCCTCGATGTGGAAACAATTCGTCAAGCTGTGCCCACCCCTGCCAATGGAACGTGGCAGGATGAGTTGAAATTAAGGGGAACCACGCTCACTGATTATGGAGAAGGACCAATCGACGTGCTTGTAGGTGCAGATATTGCAGGCAAACTATGGACAGGTCGCCGAGAAGTCCTGACAAACGGTCTGAAAGCTGTTGAAACCCTCTTGGGATGGACCATCATGGGAAAATTGGAGCACAGTGATATGAACCCTCGAAATGTTGTGGACTTGATGTGTATTGGAGCTTCACCCAAGGACTTATGGAGTTTGGATGTTCTTGGGATTGAGGACCCTGTGGAAAAATTGGCTCGTGAAGAGAGAGCTATTGCAGCCAAGGATCATTTTCTGAACACAGTTTGCGTCAACAAGGATGGAAGATATGAAGTTCAACTACCATGGGTAGAAGATCACCCACCATTGCCTCGAAATTTTGAGATTGCCATGAAGAGGCTCGAAAATTCGTTGAAGAAACTTCAATTGACCCAGTCTGTGAAGGACTACAACGCTGTATTTGTTGAGTGGTTGAAAAATGAGATTATTGAAGAAGTGCCATATCAGGAGTGGGATGTCGGTCACTACCTTCCGCACAGGCCCATAATTAAAGAGGGTAGCACAACCCGGATAAGACCTGTTTTTGACGCTTCATGCCACCCAAAAGGATCACCATCGCTCAACCACTGTTTGGAAAAGGGTGTGAATCTGATCAAATTGATATTCTCCATGCTACTGAGATTTAGGACAAAAAGATATGGAGTGATAGGGGATATTGCCAAGGCATTTTTACAAATCTCAATTGCGCCTGCAGACAGAGATTTTCTCAGATTTGTGTGGAAACAACCAGGAGACGTCACGCCACAGATATTTCGACACAGAAGAGTAGTTTTTGGAGTGTCAAGCAGTCCTTTCCTTCTGGGATCCGTTATCGAGCATCTTTTGGAACAGACCAAAATGCTCTGTGTGGATGGTCACAGTCATTATTCTCTCAACATCGTTGAACAACTACTCCAGAGCTTTTATGTTGATAATGTTGTCACAAGTTTGTCAAGCATGGAAGAAATAGAGCGTTTTATTGAGGAAGCTACTTCAATTTTTGCTGGGGCTTGTTTTGAGTTGAGAGGCTGGGAATTCACCAATCCTACGCTAGAGGTAGAGACAGCCACCTCAGTGCTTGGTATTATTTGGGACAGAAAAACCGACACATTGTCTTTGAGGGTGAGCGTTTTTGAATCTCTGGTCGCTGAGAATGTCACACGACGAAGTCTCATGTCAGCAACCCAGCGCTTATTTGACCCGATTGGAATTACCTCGCCTACAATTCTGATCCCAAGGCTGTTGGTACAGAGAACATGGGCCAAAGGTGGTGGCTGGGACTTGCCTGTTGAGGAAGACATAGCGCGGTCGTTCTGCTCATGGGTTAAACAGGTCTCAGTGCTACAAAATTTGAAATTGAACCGGTGGCTTGAGAACTATTTGGAACCTGGAACAGAGACCTCATTGCACATTTTTTGTGACGCCAGCCAGGTGGCTTACGCTACAGCCATATTCCTTAGAGTGGAATGGAGAGGAAAAGTACAAATACACTTGGTTGAAGCTCGTACTCGCGTGGCCCCTCTCAAAAGATGTTCAATTCCACGACTTGAGCTGTTAGCAGCAACATTGGGAGCTAGATTGGCTTGGAATACTCTGAAGGAGTTGAGCGTTCAAAATTGTTTTTACTGGAGTGACTCGACTACCACACTTGCGTGGATCCATCGTGAAGAGCCTTGGAACATATTTGTATTTAACAGAGTGTCTGAGATTCGACAACTGAGTGAAAAGGACAAGTGGTTCCACGTGCCTGGAGTGTGCAATCCTGCTGACTTGCTGAGTCGAGGATGTAGTCCAAAGCAGCTCTTGAACTCTCAGTGGTGGGAGGGCCCGCTATGGCTTAGACAACCAAGATGTGATTGGCCTACACAGTCAACACCAGACTTTGACGAAGAAGCAATTCAAAATGAAAAGAAGAAGATGGTTGTCTCTGCAGTGTCTAATGAACCACCAATTTTCCACTCCAAGAATTTGACTCGATTTCCTCGCTATCACAGAATTGTTAAACTAGTAGCTTGGATGATACGTTTTCTTTTCAATAAATTTTCGAAAAGGATTAAATATTCAGGACCTTTGTCATTAAAAGAATTGGACCGGTCAGAGAAATTAATTTTGAGAATCATTCAGGGCGAGGGTTTTGAGGGAAAATATGATCGCAAATTGAAGAAATTGAAACCTCAAACCGACCAATTTGGCATCATCAGGCTTCGAACGAAAATATGGGCAGGAAAAGATGCAGAAGATTTCCGCGCGCCTTTCATTCTCCCAACCGAACACGTTTTGTCTGACATGATCATCATGGAAGCTCATATTCGAAACGGTCATGTCGTCGGCCAGGGACTTTTGAGTAGGTATTATGCGTGAGCGCTATTGGATTTTTCGTGGAAGACAGGCCGTTCGTCGAGTCGCCTCTAAGTGCATGCGGTGCAAACGTTTTCACGCCAGAGCTTTGGACGCCGAAACTCCGCCGTTGCCAGAGAGTCGAGTTCGGGACGCCCAAGTGTTTGAAATTTGCGGAACTGATTTTGCCGGTCCTATGTATCTTCGGAACGGAGATAAAGTTTGGATTTGTATCATTACCTGCGCCGTGTATCGCGCGGTTTATCTTGATTTGGTGACTTCATTGTCGACAGAGGCGTTTATGTTAGCCTTCAGGAGGTTTGTAGCCCGTCATGGTAGACCTTCGATCGTGTATAGCGATAATGGGACGAATTTTAGAGGCTTCAGTAATCTACTCCATGACATCGACTGGGAAGAAATCTCGAAAACGTCGTCAGTTGACAGGATAGAATGGAGATTCAACCCCCCAACCGCAGCCTGGTGGGGCGGATTTTGGAAGCGCCTTATTGGCTTGGTGAAAGTTACTTTGAAGAAGATTCTCGGACTCGCGTTTGATGAATTGTTGACCGTCATCTGTGAGTGCGCTGCATATGTGAATTCTCGTCCAATTACCTATGTGTCTGAAGAGCCAAACGACCCAGTGCCTATTACGCCCCAAATGTTTTTGAGTGACATAAGAGAAATTGGAGTTCCGGATCTCGAAGTGATTGACACCACCAGCATGGAGAAAAGAGTAAGACGTCGGAACGAGACAAAACAGAATCTTCGTGCTCGCTTCAGATCAGAATATTTGGGGCAGCTCATTTTGTCCATGAAGAGCCTCAAGAATCCCCGGGAGCCCATGGTGGGAGAATTGGTCCTTATTGGCTCTGACAACAAGAAGAGAATTGACTGGCCTCTAGCCATTATTCAGGACGTTTTTCCAGGACCTGATGGAAAAGGTCGCGTCGTAAAATTGCGGACAGCCGAGGGTGAGTTGACGAGACCCATTCAACGTATCTATCCACTTGAGATACCTCTGTTTGAGAACGCGATCCTCGATACGACAACCGACCAAGTGACCAACGTTCCGGATGACAAGTCAAGCGCTGAAGAGGATTCATCATCAGATGTCGCAATTCGAGAAATTCGAACTGTCAGTGAAAATCGACAAGCCGCCACACGATGTGGACGTTCAGTGAAAATTCCTTTGCGATTTAAGGATTATGTGGCCACTTCTGACCGTGAGGATTAAGAATTAGAAAATTCGGAATTTGAGTTGAATCTGTCTCAATGTAAATTTTACTAATCTGTGTCATAATGTAAATTTTACTAATCTGTGTCATAATGTAATTTTTGCGAATCTGTGTCAATGTAAATTTTTGCGAATCTGTGTCATAATGTAAATTTTACCAATCTGTCAATGTAAATTTTGCGAATTGGTGTCATAATGTAATTTCTAATTTTGTAGATTGGACTAGATGTAAGACTGAGTTCTGTTCCTAATTTCCTGTACATTGAGAATTGAGCAGTTCCCACAGCTCAAGGTGGGAGTATGTCCAGAAACTTTGAATTTGCCGCCTTTTAGATCGATAGATAGGATTCGATTGGATGTATCGGTTTTATTTAGGTCGATGTCGAGTACAAGTGAATCGATAGTAGAAGTGAGAAAAGATTATGACGAGGATGTTTTTTGTATTGTGTAGACTCGGCGATATTTAAATACCTAATTGTGAATTTCCTTAAGAGTTTGTGTGAATTATACGGTGTTTAGATCGAAAGTAATTCTATCAGTCGTCAGGTATCACCTCTTACACGTTCCTGGTAAATTTACGGAACAGATAGGTACCCCTTCTGCGTAGACCACTGTTTTCTTTTTTAGTATAATCCGCCTATTTTTTTATTCGTGGAAATTGAGCCTACTTCGGAATCGAATTTGCGCGTGCGCATTGGCCGTAATCATGAGCCAATCGTTCAGTAATTCATAGGGGTCCATCTAGAAGCTACACCCCAACTACCGACCAAATTTGATCTAAATCGGGCCGTTGGTAAGAAACTGATTATCGCGGATTTTGCGTTGACGAAATCCAAAATAACCATCTTTCTTCAAATGAAAATAAATAATATCACGGAACAACCAACTCGATTTCATAAAGCCATGCGTAATTAATCAGCTGTTCCCTAACAATGCTATCGCGGCTGGATTTGTACCGTATGATTCGCACTTTCGCACTCACGTTAACGAGGCTTTTCGGTACAAAGTTCAGGGCCTTACTGTAGACAGACGAACCGGGCGGTCTCAACAAATTCTCAAGTTCGGAATCAATTTAACAGCTTCATAAAAGCCATACCCTTCTATTGAAAGTTTACGAACTACTTAATCATGACGTACTGAAAATTTCAACTCTATTTTTCCATCTCTAAAGGGCATGCGCAAACGCGAATCCGAAGTACCTACTCAGTTTCTCACGAATAAATGGCCCGATTATGCTCAAACAGAAAACAGTGATCTACGCACAAGGGGTATCTGTACAGGAAAATAATAAATCGTTGTGCAGTAATTTGTAGCGTTTCTTGAAAAATGATCCAAAATGGTATAATCCGTGTCAAAAAAGTATGGGTATGGGTAGGTTAGGTACTTATGTCCTATTTATTTACATTGATTTTAATTCATTTTCAATTGATTGAGGTAATGGAAGCAATAAAGAAAATAATGAGATTTTTTATTGTTACTGTAAGGAGTTTGGCATTCATGTTTCAGCTCTTTGAAATGTTGATAGACCGACTTACCATTTGCCTCATTAGGGTAAAGTGTGAGCAACTGATAAGTATTGAATTTTTTCAGCGATATCAGTATGCCTAGAGTTCAAATTTATTTGTCTAAAATTGGGTTTGATTTTGGTTTCTTCAATTTTATAAATTTTTATTTAGCATCTGGGGCAATCGCTGGATTGTGAACCCTACAGTCAGGTTACAGGTTAATAATTAGGTCTACAGGCCTACTATATTAAATTGCTTGCAAAATTGTAATGTTATATAAATAAGAATAATGTTTCATGTTAGAAAAAAATAAAAAATAAAAAATTAAGAAATAAAAAGAAGCACCTAGGTATTCATCTTAGGAGAGTGGTGTGTGGTGGGGAAAATGGGAAAGTAATATAAAGAGAAGTCATGTGTACTTCTATTACATTTGCCAAAAGTTAAAAATGTCACGTTCAAATTAATTTGCAGATAATTAAATTTAAGTAAATTATATGCACCAGATAAAGTGAATTTATATGGTGATTAAAAAAAAAATTTGCCTCAACATTTAGTTTCATTTGTCGATAGTTCAAACATGGAACACAGTAACTTAACAGGTGGAAATTCAGATACTTGGCTGGCCCCCAAGAGCTTAAACGACCATACGTATGAGACAAAAATCAAGCTTGATCTATTTCAGGTTCACAGGCTCTTACTGCAAGTATTGCTTGACCGTCAAACATTGTCCGGTTTCAATTTCTTTTACATCACTAAAGGTCTTCTACTTACGGTAAGTAACACGGTTCATTAGAAATGAAATCATTTATGAGAAATTATGCTCAATGCTTATCCAATGTGAGAAACTTGAAAATTGTTTGGCACAGTATTGGGCGGGGTTTTCCTGGCAAATTGAGAATTCTCACAAGAAATTTTACGCTGATCACAAAAATATACCACAGTGTATGAGCTCAACGGAGTTTGTCCATTTTATTTAGGCAAAAATCGTTCATTGAGTGATTTCGAAAAATTCAAAAAGTTCTTAATGAATGATGAATGATTTCTACACGTCAAATTTTCGTCGAATGAAATGAAATAAGGAAGTTTCGGTTTTCAACAAAGAATTCGATTATCAACAAAAATTAAGGTTTCACCTGGGGGGGGGGGGGGGGGGGTCCAGGATTCTATTTCCGTATTGATAGCATTTTACCGTCCGTAGTTATGTGTACCTTCTCCAGTTTATGTTATTTTTTTCTGAAAAACTTATAAATCTCACATTTCTATGAACGTGAACATACCTACCTTGTGACGGTGCGTCTGTTCTCGAGTTGTTTTTTTCCGGTGGAGACGGGGTCGTTTGGTGGAAGCCCAATCGGTATCCCTTCCCTTGAGTCCTGAATTATTTCTGGCTTACAAAAAATTTTTTTCGAACTTTACTTCTATTACTTATAGCTAATTAGATGCTCCATGATTTTTTCATAATTTTTTAGCCAATAATAAAAAAGTTACATGTATGTACAGTGTAGTGATTGAGGAGGAGACAGACGAGTCGATCGCTTGATTGAGAATGGTTAGTTTATTGGTGGCAGTCGGCTCTTTTATAGCCCCCTGACATGATCAGAGGGGGGTCGGGGGGGTCCCCACTCTGAGAGAATACATGTCTACACATAGTGTAGGTTGTGGAGGAGCAGCCGATCACAACATACAGTATACTGTACTCTGGGACTGTAGGTAGCAATGTTCGAAAAATGAATGATTTATATCCGGTAAGTAATAAAAAGAGTTTATTTCAACTGACAAAATGTACATTGGCACATGTTTAAAAAAAATTACACATGAAAATCATAAAAACAGTTCCTCGATGCATTTATGCATAGGTGCAAACCACACTTAGTGCACAGAACGTGAGTTCTCTCCCCACATGAGTCAGATCTGCATCTGGTTGGTGTCTTTTTGTGGTCGTGCATTGGCAAATGGCCAACACCGTCGTACCTGATTTCTTGGAAAGGACGTTGTCGAGGAGTGGATTTTCCAGATTGATTCACACGAGACACAAGTTTTAAAGACGTTTTATAAGGTTTTATTTTAAAGAGAAAATGCGAGAGCAGTATAGCGATCACCGATCAGGGCAAGTGTGTACAGTAAACAATTTGACTAGGGCGGTGTCGAGTACAAACATGTCATTGGTTGAGTACATTGGCGCCTTATTTCAAACTATGTAGGTATAAAATTATTACTCCCAACATCCCTTCTTAATTTTAGGATTTAGTACCACTTGTCATTACATGCATTATAAAAAAAAATCATACAACATACGTAATAGTTTTACAGTTTTAAAATATAGAATATGAGTTACAGGAACCAACATTTTTAAATTCAATAACATTATCACACAAGGAACAAAAATATTTCAAAGTTAAGTGGTAAAATATCAACACAATATTATTCAAATGTTTAAAAAAATGTATCATCCATCAGTCTCAAAACAGTATTCAAGAACAAGGTAAGTATCTTAATTAACCATCATTCTTTTAAAATTTTCAAATTTGTTCGGACCCAAAGCTTTAGTTAGCAAATCAGCAATTTGTTTGTCACTAGGACAGTACTGGATGTGAATTAACTTTTTATCAACAATTTCTTTTATGTAGTGAAACCTGACGTCTATATGCTTGCTTTTACGACTAAAGTTTCCTTTTTTAATCAAACTTATAGCACTTTGGTTGTCCACGTTTAGAGTTGCTTTAATTTTCCTGCACGTAAGTTCTTCCAATAAGTTCTTCAGATAAACCAACTCTTTGCAACATTCAGCTGCGGCTATATATTCACTTTCGGTGCTCGATGTAGCAACGATTGGTTGTTTCCTTGAACCCCAGCTGATTGGTCCTCCACAGAAAAATATTATGTATCCAGAAGTACTTTTCCTGGTCTCCGTGTCTCCTGCGTAGTCTGAGTCACAATAAGCGATAAGTTCGTCGGGAGATTCACGACTGAAGTTTATTCCAACATTGACACTTCCTTTTAAATATTTCAGTGTTCTTTTCAGGTTTATCAGATCGTCGTGTGTTGGATTTTCGACTCGGCGGCTGCTCATACCCACAGCGTAGGCCAAATCTGGTCGAGTTTTCGTTGTGAGGTATAGAAGACTTCCAACTACTTCTCGAAATGGAAAATCGACGCGCTGTTCGTTTTGGTTTATTATTTTCAATAATGAACCATTGGAATCGAGCATGAAAAAAAAAATTCTTACCCCCCCTCAAAATTTGATGGTTTACGTTTCAAGGTATGTAGAATCCAAAACTGCAATAAAAATATTTCTGTCTGTCCGCCGTACGCCGTACGCCGTACACCGTACGCCGTACGCCGTACGCCGTACGCCGTACGCCGTACGGGCCACTTTTCTTAGTTACCATGAAAAAAAATTGATGAAATTCGGGTTATAGGTTCCGTTCGGCGTCTAGTTGGTCCTCGAAGCTCGACGTTACTGTGAGTCATCTCTAAGGGGTTCAAAATAGGGGTTGAAATTTTCAAAACGCCTATACAATTTTTTTACGTAAATATTTTTACGGTTTTAAATAGTTCTTGAACTTGCGAGTTTTTTAAGACCATCCGGAGCGTCGTACGTCCAGCCGTTCGTTCACAGTAAGGCCCCGAAGTTTGCACCGACAGGCATTTTCGACTCCAGTGTGAATGAAATTGTATACAATTCAAACCAAATCTCGTAACCAGAGACGCGCCCACAATAGGAATTTGTGAATACGGCCAATCATTGGTAGGGATCACCTGATTATATTGGCGGAGTATGAAGTCGAGTTGGTTGTTCTGTGATATTATTTAATTTGGAAAATGATGGCTCTTTTGGAGTTTGTTGGTAGGTAGTGAAACTTGAACAAACGTTGAAGTATTATTGATGGGTAAATTATTACTACGGTAAATCATTACTCAACGGTAAATTATTACACAACGGTTCATTATACCATCTACGTAGAAGGGGCTGGAGTTTGTTGGTAGGTACTTTTGCAACTTTTTTCACTCCTCATCAACAATTTCTTTTCAGAACTTCATTATGTGTGTTTCTTTTTGTTAGGTACTGTTTGTCATCGGCAGAACTATTTTAGCAACATTTAACTCGTGATTTAGGTAGGTACCTAGTAACGAGTACGGGGTTAGGTACTAACCTACGGAGGGTCTGTGATCTACATAATATGTATATAATAGAATAGTACATATCATATTATATAGAAGGGTTATCTATACATAGAGCTGTGATCTGTAACACAAGGGTATTCTATACAAAATAATAAACCGTTGTGCAGGGATTTGCAGCGTTTTTTGGGGTGTGACCGTCGACTTTCTGGAATGGAGTTGATACTGGTTTAGCTTCATCCATACCATACTTTTTCAGGAGTTGTTTTGAGTATTCAGTCTGAGAGAGCTTGACTGAAGTTTCGGATTTTTCGAACTCGAGGCCTAGAAATGTTTTTGGATCACTGATAACAGTCATTTCGAACTCTTTATTAAGTTGTCTCAGCAGGGTATTCATTTTATTTTCGTTGTCTGAGGCAAGAATTCCGTCATCAACATGTATGGCCAATATCAGAGTTGCATCCTTATTTTTGAAAACACAAGGCTCATTTTTGAGTGCTTCTAATCCATTTTTCTTTAGGAACTCTGTAAATCTCTGGTTCCATTTTAGTGGTGCCTGTTTTAGGCCGTACAAGGCTCGTTCGAGTTGACAGATTTTTCCAGTTTCCTTGTAGCCTTCGGGCAACTCCATGAAGATTGGTTCATCCAACTTTCCATATAGGAACGCCGTTTTTACGTCAAACTTCTTGGATTTGAAACCGTTCTTCACGATCAACGCCTGTACTAGTCTTAGAGCGTCACTACCCACTACCGGGCTGAAGGTTTCTTCACTGTAGTCTAGCCTTTGTTCGCATCCTCGAACGACAAGTCTGGCCTTGTACTTTCCATTTTCTTTTATCCTGAAAACCCATCGATTTGTCAAGATTCTTCGTTTTCCAGCATGTTCCCGATCCACTAGTCTCCATGTATTATTTTTCTTGAGAGATTTCTTTTCCTCCTCAATGGCTGCAGTCCATTGTTGTCTGTTGGAACCTGAAGCAGCTTCTTTGAAAGTAAGAAGGACATAATCTTGTAGTTTTACTGGAACGTTTTTCTTTCTTTTTCCTCTTCCTGTGTCTTCGTCTTCTTCTGTTTCAGCCTCTTTGTAGATTGACTCGGGGGCTTCGGGGGCTCGGGGGTTTTCTTCATCGTTCATTTCATCAGGATTGTTTCCATCTTCAATGTCTTCTTGTATTTCTCTTTCTGTATCGTCGTCTTCCACTAGTGTGTCCTTTTCATCTTCTTCAATTTCATTTTCTTTTTCTCCCTCTGTTCCATCTACATTGTCGATTTCCACCACAATTTTAACGTTTTCATACTCATCTTTTGTTTTTCTTGGTGGCAGATCGTCTTCAAATACGACATCTCGAGCGTAGATTATTTTTCGTGCGTTTTCATCCCATAGTCGATATCCGTTAGGTTGATAGCCGACGTGGATGTATCTCTTGCTTCGAGAGTCGAGTTTTTTCAACCTTGTAAGAACTTTAGCGTAGGCAACGCATCCGAACAGGTGAATTTTACTGTAATCCGCCCTTTTGCCAAACCACATTTCGTACGGGGTTCTTTCTCCTGATAGAGCATCTGTCGGGCAGCGATTCAAAATGTAGCATGCAACGCGAGCTGCCTCCCCCCACATTTCAGATGGTAGTTCAGAATCAAAGAGCAGGGCTCTCGTTTTGTCCATTATGGACCGGTTTACTCTTTCAGCCTTGGCATTGAGCTGCGGAGTATGACTTATAGTGAAATCCATCACTATTCCTCTGGATTTGGCCCAATTTAGCAAATTGGTGCTTACATATTCGCCTCCACAGTCACAACGAATTTTTGATACAGGGAGATTCCATTTTGCTTCTACTTCTGCAACATATTCTTTCAAACATTGAGCAGTTTCATTTTTCTTTTTGAGCAAATAAATTTGCAGAAAATGAGTATAATCGTCTAAGCATGTCAGAATGTATTTATAGCCATCCCAGGTAAGTTTTTCGACTTCGCAAATGTCAGTATGAATAATCTCCAAAGGACGCACAGCACGCGTTCTTATGGATGAGAAGGGTAAACGTGACTGCTTGGACTTGACACAGATTTCGCAAATACGGTTAGCGTGTTCAAAATCCTTAGATGTGAGTCCAAGAGTATTTTCTCCATTCAGTTTTCTTAGGTTTTTGAAACTGAGATGTGCCATTGCGCGGTGCCAAAATATGTCATTTTTCTTAAAGATTTTGTAGCACTGCTTTTCGGTTTTTGAGGTATTATTTTCAGGCAAAAGATTTAGTAAATACAGACCATTACTCTGTCTTTCACCTTCGAGGGTGTGATCTTCTTTCGATATTTTTACTTTGTTTTTAGTGAACAACACCTCACCTCCATGAGCTGTGATTGCTCCAACCGAAATAAGGTTGCTGTCAAGATCAGGTACGAGAAGGACATCTGAGAAAACGCAATCTTCTGTGCCTAGAGTACCTACACCAGTAGTCGACAGCGACTGATCTTTTTTCGCTACCCTCACGTTGTCATTTTCAAATTTTAAATTCGACAGCAGCGAACTATTTTTGACCATGTGATGAGACGAACCACTGTCTACGTAAAATGGGACGTTTTTTGTTGACGTTTGGTCCTGAGCGCGGACAAAATACGCAACTTTTTTATCGTTTTGTTTCTTCTGACGATTTTCGTGTTGCGAGCGGAAGAAACAGTTTTCCCATTTGTGATTGGTTTTCTTGCAAAACTTGCAAGCGACGAGCGACTGGTCATTCTGCGACTGTTTTCCGCCCTTGCCGGACTTTTTCTGTGATTTTTCCGACTTGAACGCAACCAGTTCATCTTTTTTATTTTGAGAACCGATTTTGTTTTCTTCAGCGTACAGTCGAGTCACAAGGTTATCAAGTGTTCGATCGTCTTTTCCGGTGGAACTCCAAGCAGTAGTAAAATGTTTGTAGCTTGGCGGAAGGATCGATAAAATTTTCGATATGACCATTGAATCCGTGATTTTAGTATCTTCATCAATCGTGTTTATCCGAAATGCAATGTTTTGAAGATCGCTTATATTGTGGGACATGTCATGGGAATCGTTGAACCCAAACCCAAAGAATTTTTCGAGTAACTCATTGAGCTGATCTTCGTTTTTCCGGTCGAATATCTTGGATAGCTTATCAAACATAGCATTCGAAGTTTCACAGTTCAATATATGAGTTAGATTTGTTTTATTAATCGAAGCCATAATAGCCTTTTTGGCACGAGCATCTTTACGGATAAAATCCCGTTTTTGTTTGTCGTCTGCGAGATCTTCTTGTTTGACCCCAATCAACGCAACATCGTCTATTCCTGCCGATTGAAACAGTACCGTAATTTGTAATTTCCACAACTGGAAGTTTTCGGCTCCAACGAGCTTGTCAATGTGTGACACATCGTCTGTTTGACTAGCCATATTGGGTTTTATTTTATTTTTACTCACCGGCCTGTTGAGCTGAAAAGAAGCGACGACACTACACAAACGCACTGAGTTTTATTAACACTGTTTTTATAGAAACAATCTGGTTTTGATCATACTGGGTGCCATAACCTGTCGAGGAGTGGATTTTCCAGATTGATTCACACGAGACACAAGTTTTAAAGACGTTTTATAAGGTTTTATTTTAAAGAGAAAATGCGAGAGCAGTATAGCGATCACCGATCAGGGCAAGTGTGTACAGTAAACAATTTGACTAGGGCGGTGTCGAGTACAAACATGTCATTGGTTGAGTAGGTACATTGGCGCCTTATTTCAAACTATGTAGGTATAAAATTATTACTCCCAACAGACGTATCTCCGTGTTCGGTCGTTTTTTCGCAAGATCATCATTTTTTTCTTCGTTTGATGGACCCCCACTCTTTTCATTTTGGTATATTAGTGTTGGTGGGCGAGTTTCGTTCTAAAATGAAGAAGGTCTTGTTGCTCTTTCAATGGGACTCCTATTGCTGTACAATCTTTCCTATATTCAATCCAACTACTGACAACTGCTAGATCAATAGCGTGGGATACCATTCGTACAGTCCATTTGCTTGACCTCACATTTATCCTGTAGAGGCTGATAAGTTGATCAAGGAGGTCAACCCCACCCATTGCATGATTGCATTTCATAATAATCTCCGGTCGATCAACGGTTATAGGTATATTGTTTTTTGACCTTATCCCACCTTCTAGCTTCGTCCATATTTCCCACGCCTATGAAGTTAGAGGCCAACACCACTGGTTTATTGTCCAGCCAAAACACTAGAGTCACATCGTTATCCTGTGTGGTGACTTCTTCGCACGACCCTTTCGGTTTCTTCATAAATGCTGACTTCATTGAAAAAGGAGGATTGTAAAACCTTTCTTGTCTAATAGTTCCTGCTGCATTTATTTTTTTCCTTTTCAAGATCTTCAGGAGATGGAAATTTGAAAAATAATTGTCGTAGTACAATTCGTGAGTCCTGTCATCATTGATCCTTTCAGCGAGTGTGTAAACGGTACCTCCACTCAACCCAAGTAGCTTTTTAGCATGTGGATCGAGTGGAGTGGTTGAGCCCTCATAGATAATAAAATCAAATGGCATTCCAGACTTCCCACACAAGAAGTAGACTTTCACGCCCCATGTGCAAGGTTTACCTTTTACGTATTGCTTTACATTTAGCTGCCCTCTGAATGGGATGATCTGTTCATCAACTGACAAACTGGTTTCAAGAGGGAGTTCTAGGTATCTTTTGCGAATAGCTTTATACAATGGGCGCACTTTGAAGAACCTATGTTTACAATCGCTAGGTACTTCAAGGTTATTGACGAATTGAATGTGCGATCTCAATTGAAAAAGTCTATCTCTGGTCATAGTTTGAGGGAAAATTGAAATGTTGTATGTGTGGTCATAAAACAAACGAACTCTGGGGAAGGGAAGGTTTCCCATAAGAATATGGAGGCCGATAAACTTTTTGAGTTCGCCAATACTTGTGGGTTTGTAAGATCTTGTCCCTTTCTGAGTTGCATATAAATTTGTGTGAAATGCTGCAGACTCCAGAATTTCGTCAGGTATGTATTTTTGAAAATAGTGCAGTGGTGACCTAACATATTTTATTAACTCATCAGGGTTATACCTATTGTGAAGAAGAAACAGTATCATTCGATTCAAAAACGATGGGTTTTTTTCCCATGTCACAACCAGTTTTTTTTTGTTTTCTTCTTTTCATTTCTCCATGCAACTGTTGGAAATACGTAAATAGGTAGGTTACCTCACCTTGCAAGTTTCCTGCATCAAAATCACTGACTGGTGGATCGTCAACATCTCTTTCATCATCACCCATTGGTGGGTCATCATCAAAAAGAATGTCAGGAATATCATCACCCACCGGGTGCATCGTCAAAAAGAACTACAGGGGAGGCATCTAGAAGAACTGCAGGGTTGTCGTCATCAGTGGCATCTTCAAGAACTGCATGGTTGTCGTCATCAGTGGCATCAACGATGGAGACATAGTCTTCAAAAACAACTTCCTCGGTTTCTTCACCACGAAGAACTTCATCAGCGCCTTCGAATCAAAAGCATACCGTAGATTAGCAGGGGAAAGTATTAAAAGTCCCAGTCGTGCAGCATGACCTCATGAGCGAATTTTCATAATGAAACAATGTATTTATGACATTTTTTGTAAAAAAAAAAATTTTGTAGGCCAGAAATAATTCAGGACTCAAGGGATTAGGGTTCGACTCAGAAAGCCTCAAAACGGATTCCCATGGAAAAATATTTCAAAAAAGTTCGAACCAGAGTAATATAGCTTTATTCTTTACGAAAATTCGCTAAAAAGCTAGTCTCATAAGTATTGCCGACCAAAACTTACCAACTCCGTTTTTCTTGGTACGTTGTGGTGTCTGCAGAACTTCATCATCCACATCGTCCTCAAAATCTGATACATCCCTCAGCAGACTATGTACTAGTTCCAAATCGTCAGGGTTTTCCAAATCAAATAATTCTCTTACTGAAAAACAATGAGTGAAAAAGGTAGAACCATTAGAAATAGGTAGGGTAAAATCATGCTCCACAGTCCCAGTGAACAGTACTTATGCTGTACACAGCATTTTGTTGCCCGGGAGCGATTGTAATGATTGAATATAGGTAAAACACGCCCTTATCGTTGCTTTTATAACCTAAGCAACCAGTAAATAATTTTTTTGAAAACTTTCAAGCATATAAATGAAGCGAAAATTACATAAATAAAGCGCACTTACCGGTTGACTCCATTGTGCTCTGACTTGGATTAGAAAGACTGAAATAACCTTTATCGAACCTTCACGAATGACGAACCTTGTGCCCCACTGTTCTCTACTGATGTCTAGGGAGCGAAAAAGATGCTAACAATTGATCCCTCCCTCTTTCCCAACTGGGAAAGGAACTATATAACTGACGTACAGTATACTGTATGCCAGGACTCAAGGCTGGTGATAATCTCGCTGTCTAGGAGGGGGACTCTAGAGGGTCCACCGTCACTCTTTCACAACCTTACGATTTGGATTTGATATCACTGACGCAAAATATAGCTTCTTACGTCTATTTAGAGTTTTTTTTTTAAATTTGAGCATTTATTTAACCACCCTGGAGTTGACTGCAAATTCGTAATCGAAATGGGTCCCCACAAATATGGTATATTCGGGATGAAGGTTTTTCTAAAATACTTCAAATCCTGGCAGAAACCATTTGACACCCTGTAGGTAATACGCACAGCAAAAGCCCCATTTGAAACCATTTTGAGTAGGTATACGTAAAATTTCAAATCTAACATAATTATATTACCTAAAGAATCCTGATTGCAAAACCTTCCCGATGCTTCAGGCAAACAAACCTAAATTGTGGAAAGATCGATGATCGTTTGATATCTTTAACAGGTAGCTGGAACCATCCTGACCTACGAAATATTCTTGGTCCAACTCGACAATCTGAAGGACGTCGAACTTTATGAAGAAGATGTGCATCGTGGGCACCCATAAATTCAGATTCTCACAGAACCCAGGAATCGTGGCTACTTGGAGTCCAGCCAGTTTTAGGGTCAACTAACTGTAGAGGTAGAGTTCACACACAATGAGTTGGCCTACATTTTTTAAGCGTGGTGGGGTGAGAGATTTTTCTCCGCACCACGGGGGAGGGAGAATCAACGGCACAATCAAGCATGTGCCGAAAAATGGGAGAATCTAAACCTTGGTACCCAAGTCCCTTAGCTGTCCCTTCTTAATAGCTGATCGCCCATTTGTTTTTTCCCCTGCTCGTTCCTCAATTGATTACCCAAATTATTAATTAATTTTTTTAAATGTATAATTTATGTGTTTCATCATATAATTTTCTATGGTTTGAACAAATTATAACGGCTTGAACATTATATCCCAACCCCATTCTCTGGGAACATTATAACCCGAGACACCATTCTTGGTGATAACATTATAAAAAGTGGTACCCTTTTTCTGCAGTGACTGAAGTGTGGACATCTGCAATCGTGCGATCATCTGAATGCACTAAACTTTTACGATATGAATCCAAAGTCCCTGTACCCTGTAACTATTTCCCCATCTAGAATTTATTAATAGCAATAAATAATAAATAGTTTATTTACATATTTTGCATAATTCAGATAGATTGACAGGTGAAATTATGAATGCAATGTTTTTGTGTGTGTTGTGTTTTTGTTCCTTCCGTTATTTTTTGAGCCTAAGGTCAGAGACCAGTCTAGGCACGTCTCTCTCCGAGCTCAGCTCGTGTTTCCGTACGTTCGGTAATACATTTATAGCAACTTTTTAAGGGCCTGCAGACCCTGTGTTGAAAACTATTTACAAGTTTTCTCAGGCTGTGATTTACTTACAGTTGTGGAAAAAACGTGTAAATTCACTATATTAGTTGGGAATTGCCCCTACGTCAACCGATTACAAAAATTCATCAAATTTGAACAAAAATAAAATTTTAAATTGGGCTAAAAATTGTTTAAATGAAAATGCCTTACGTAGGGGTCTTTTCGGAAGGCTAGTAAATCATGAAATTCAATGAACGCAGTTATAACTTGTAAAATGAGCGAGCAAAATTGCTAATAAATTTCAACGATGTTTGAAAAAGGGCGTCAAAATAGGGGCTCAGGCTTCTGCAGCTCTCTGGCGGCAGGTAGTGAAAGGACAGCTGCTGGCTCTTATCATGGATGCTCCACCCTATACTATCCATGCGTTCTGTCGCTGCAGGTTATTTTCAACGTCCTTGTTCAGAGAGTGAATGCGGTGTTGCAGCACTCCCAAAACGAATTGGCAACGCTGTAACGATGGGCTGGGAAGCTTTCCTCCAGAATAATAGTTCTGAGCTGTTGCTCAGCCTCCCCTCCTTCCCCATCAAAGCCAACCTCCTCTACTGCTTGGAAGTCAGCTTTGTTTTTTTCTTAGTTTTACTCATTTAGGGCGGTATTCATAGTCCTGACTTAAGTAAAAATAATACTTTACTTCTGAAAGTAAAATAATTTCTTAAGGAAATGCTTTATCTGATTTCGCTTTCATAGACATTACTCCCCGAAGTAAAGAAAAATCTTTACTTAATCTTTAACTTTATAAAATTAAGAAAAATCTTTATTTAAGTCAAAATTTTTCCCAACTCTCTGGTTTGAGCTTAAGTTGGCAGTTCTGGCAGGGTGTGTGTTTTTGTTTAGTTATATGTCCTTGCCTATTAGCCGTGCCGTTCTGTCGGTTTTCCGTTGTTGTGAACGCCGTTGTCCAGCGTCCTCCCTGTGTCAGGACAAGTAAACAGTGGAGCAAGCAACCTTTATTTTGAGAACTTCTATAATACACTTGGTGCTCGCGTTTAGCGGTGCTGACGTGCATTTACTTCTCCCTTTCCCTTCTGTATTACTCCTCCCTTCTTTTCCCTCCCTCTTCCCTTTTGTTTTTACTCACTCTTTAACTTTTTTAGTTATCCTTTTAAATATAAATTACGTTCTTACTGTAGTTCCTTGGTTTGCCTTTTCAGTGGAATCAACTACCAATTGGTCTTAGAAAAAAAGAAATAATATTGGGTTTTATCCTACTTTTGGTCAGGCAGAATCTTATTAGTCGGCAAAGTCAATAAAGTTAGTCAATAATGAACAAATCGAAAACGTTTGGAACAATTTTTGATGAACTATCAAAATCGATGGCAAACTCCCGGCTCACGTTAGGATTACTTCGAAGAGTGAATATTTACAAAATGCAAAGGAAATAATTGATAAACAAAGTCCTTGTCACATGGGTTTATTATTCTATTGGACTTACCTACAGAAATTTTGGCTGTTCGTTAATAGTTTCGTTAATGTGAAATAATTGAAATAGCTATTTCTGAATGTTTCCACCAATTTTGGCCCCCAAAACACAAATTAGGTACGCTACTTTTTTTTTCAAATTATTTTTGATCATTGGCAGTGCCATTTAGATTGCCTTGATTCACCTGCTGACACTTTTTCTAGTGTTATTATACAAACTGATGGTGATTTCAGACAGTTTCCCAGGTTTTTGGCTCATAAAAAATCAATTTTAGGAGCAGAACCTTTGGTAGAAGCTTAGTTTTCCACTCTGGTCAAAATCGACTTCATATTCGTCTTCTCGTCCCACAAAAACATAGAAACCGATACTGAAAAGCTCGTTTTACTAAAACACAAAAAATACCAATTTTCATAGACATTTTCACTCATAACACCCCTGGGTATATTCCGATCGGGTTGCAAAGTTTCGGGACACAACTAGGGCCCAGATGGAGCCTGTGTGCGAAAGAACGAATTTTTTTAGACCGAAAATGAAGCCGGTATGCATCACCCGCATGCTCACCGTTACATCGAACTCGTCATCCCACTCATCGAAGTCAAACAACATTTCGTAATCCATCGTATCAAAACAAACAAAAAACCCGAATAATTAGGAAAAGAAATAAAAATGCCGAGAATGATGACACTGAAAATATGACATAAATGAAAAGAGAACAGTGCAAACGATCAATAAGGAAATGCTTAAGGTACCTTTCGACGTACCTCAGTTTTTTCCACTTATTTATGCCAAAAAGTAAAGATTTTTCTGTACTTATTGTCTATGAAATAGGAATAAAGGAAATGCTAAAGGAAGACTTAAGCATTTCCTTTATCACTGACTATGAATAGCCCAAGTGGACGTTGCTTCCTTATTTGTTCACTTAAGCATTTACTTTAATTAAAGTGAGGACTATGAATACCGCCCTTACCATCCTAGTTTTCACAAGGGTGGGTGAAAATGGTTTGAGACAATAAATACGTAGGTATCTTTACAGCATTTGGAGAAAGTGGGGAAGGGAGCCAAAAATGCATCACATTGAGGTTGGATTTTCCCAATTATTTTGAGTACCTAATTGCCTAATTAAAGCTACAAAACGTTTTTGATTCTTCATAGCTACCTACCTTATCAGTTCAGGTATTTTTATCAATTAAATGTTTCATTTATATATAGGAGTGGGGGTAATTATTATATTCTCTAATTCTAACAGTATAAAACTGGGGGAAAAAAGTTTCATTTTGTAAAAATTACGCGGATTTCCATTTCATATTCTAATTGAGTTGTGTGTGGTGTAGGACAGGAGTGGGGGTAATTATATTAATTCTCTAATTCTAACAGTGTAAAACCGGGGGGGGGGGGGGGTTCATCATGCAAAAATTACGCGGATATCCATTTTCATATTATAATTGAGTTATGGGTGGTGGTTGTACAGGAGTGGGGGTAAGTAATTATATGAATTCTCAAATTCTAACACGTAAAATCCGGGAAAAATTTGAATGATGTACAAATCATGTGAATTTCAATTAGAATAATAACCTAATTAATACCTAATTAAATTAATAATCTCATTCCTACAGTATAAATTCGGGGGGGGGGGGGGGGGAAGGTTTCATGAAGACAAAATCGTGTGATTTCCATATTTGGGCTTATTAGGTTACTGGTGGTGGATGAAATAGAATGAGGGTAATTATGTGAACCCCATCTAATTCCTAAATTATTACACAACGGTTCATCTACCAACAAGGGGCTGGATTTTGTTGATCGGTATACTTTTGCAACTTGAACAGCCGTTGAAGTATTATTGATGGGCAAGTTATTACACAACGGTTCGTTATACTTGACCACAGAAAACAGTGATCTACGCAGAAAGGGCATCTATTTCACTCCACATCAACAATTTTCCTACAGAACTTCATTATTTGCGTTTCTTTTTGCCGTTTTCGTTACTGTTTGTCATCGACAGAATTATTTTAGCAACATTTAACTCGTGATTTAGGTAGGTACCTAGTAACGAGTACGGGGTTAGGTACTAACCAGCGGAGGGTCTGCGATCTACATAATACGTACCTATAGAATAGGTATTACATATATTATATAGACAGGGAGCTGTGATCTTAACAGAAGGATATTCTGTACAAAATAATGAACCATTTTGCAGGGATTTGCAGCGTTTTTCACTACCTATTCTGCTCGAACTTGTTGGTTGGGTAGGTACCTACATAATATTATAGGAAAGCCTCGAAAACTTAGCTTGTGTGGCGCATCATCAGTCTCTGACCCATGAGTTATTTTGTGAGGTGCTCTTACGTTAGGTAAGTGTTTTAATTTTGAGAGGATTTTATTGGGCATTTAATGGTATGTAAATCAATGTGTGATCAATAAATGTATCCACTGAACACAAAGTAGGTACCTACCTATGTGAGACGCATTTCATTAGAAATGACCTTCCCGCACGAAACAAACAATTTAGGTACTCTCACACAGTGTGCGAAATTTTATTTCATATTTATGTACACGTGTACTTCACTCAAAATTAAATTTGACTTCTCTAAAGATCGATTACACACTGCCTAACTCTAGTGTTCTATTTATCGTATTAAAACAGCCTACTAAGACAAATTATCTAACATGATTTCAAATACCTACATTCAATAATTAAAATACCTTTCACTACCTATTTAGAGTTCAACGATAATAGGAAGAGGATTATTAGGTAGTAACAAATGGTACAAGTATGTTATAGCCCCGCCAATATCGATTGTATCGATTATCTCAAATACATCGATCCTTGTGGTATCGATGACGGCTCAATATGGCGTATATGACGTAATATCGATGTATTTGAGATAATCGATACAATCGATATTGGCGGGGCTATAACATACTTGTACCTAACAAATAACTTCTCAAGTGTTTAACGTTTTATCAAGCGAGGCGGTAGCCGAGCGATGCCGAGCATGAACCCGCGCCCGGCTGCCCCAGAGCCTAATACAACTGAGCGAAGAATCGGGCCAACTTTGGCCTCCTCCCGGGCCTTCCCCGTTATTTCTATATTTTATTCGCGCGTATATATTTTGTGGGGCAAACACCCTGAGTCGCCTGACACCAAATTCGAAGCGGTAGGTGTTTCGAAAACCTGCGAAAAATAGGGCTCAAAATACGTGTTTGGTGACTTTCTTCCCATTTTTTTTTCCACCCATTCTTTGTCACGCCACTTCTACCGTTTCCCCTCGACCGATGTTTATGAAATTTGGTATGTAGATCAGGTTTGGCGTGGTGAAGTACCTTTTGGGAGTTGTAACCGTTTTCGCACAAGCAAAGGGGGGGGTTCCGGGGGATGGGGGCTTGTTTGTTCCACCCATTCTTTGTCACGCCACTTATATACCCTCTTCCCTAGACCGATCTTTATGAAATTTAGTACCGATCCAAATCATGTTAATGCTTGAAGTGATTTTGGGTGTTTCCATCAAAACGAAAATTAAAAACTGTAACGCCGAAGTGACATGGCGAATAACGGGAGGTCTACCCTTTCCAATGTGAAGTGTCAAGCATTTTTAGCATTGCTTGTGTGAGAATATCGTCGTTGCACCACATTGATTCAGGCTTCGGATCAGATATTGTTGCACCACATTCATTCAGGCTTCGGATATTGTTGCGCCACATTGATTTCAGCTTCGAAACTTACTTGCGACCTTTCAAAATTTGTGATATCTCCTAAAAACGACCCGTTAACCTTAGCAAAACATGGATTTTTCAGAAACTGTTCAGAAACCATTGAAATGTTTAGGTACTACCATGAAACGTAGGTAACTAGTTATTCGTAGGTAACAAAGGTAACGTTGGTAATTCTTCATCACATTCCTCTTTGTGCTCATCTTTATCACATTCCTCTTTGTGCTCATCTTTATCACATTCCTCTTTGTGCTCACCTTCGTGACATAATTTCGTGACATAAACTTCGTGACACTTTTCGACTCTGGTAGTCCACCGCAAAAACATTATTCATGTTAAAATAAACGCTTGCATACGAGTCTGCAACGCATTGGGACATTTTCATGTCTTTACCTATTGCTTTTGACATTATTAATATTGAGAGGTAGGTACCTAATTTCAATAAAATAGACGATTCCGGATTAATTATCTTCTACACTCACGATCATTAGTTTGTAAACAAAATATGAGAACAGTTATGCCCATAGCTCCGCTATTCGTATAGTCAATATGTTATGGAGAACATGAAAATGTTCGTTAAATCGAGAGCTTTCCAACGAGTGGTGAACGATTTTTGTGGGTTAAAAAGTGTAGAAAATGAACAAACCTAACAACGGGGTCGTTGTAAGCGGAAATCATTATAAAGGCACTGTAACACAATTTCGTTACGCAATTTCGTGACAGTTTTTTGTGCTATGTGCCAGGGCAAAGACATGAAAATGTCAAAAACACTCCCTGTAAAAAAAGATGCCAAGCTAAAAAAGGTGTGATATCCAGGTTGTGCCAAGCACTGTGCCTAATAATCTTCCGTCCACATCCGACAGTTCATTTTCGACGTTAATTTTGAGGCATAGACTAGACTTAGCTAACAGGGTGAGGAGTGAGTTAATCTTTAGGAAGTGTGCTGCTTGGCCGGTCTAGTTACTGATCTATTCAGTTCCTACACGAAAGATTCGAAGCCATCAAAATTAATGATTCAAATTCTACGTGCCTACTAATCTTCCGTCCACATCCGACAGTTCATTTTCGACGTTAATTTTGAGGTGAGGAGTGAGTTAATCTTTAGGAAGTGTGCTGCTTGTCTGTCTACGACATATCAGGCACATAGCATGTGAATCATTAATTTTGATGGCTTCGAATCCTTCGTGTAGGAACTGAATAGATCAGTAACTAGACCGGCCAAGCAGCACACTTCCTAAAGATTAACTCACTCCTCACCCTGTTAGCTAAGTCTAGTCTATACCTCAAAATTAACGTCGAAAATGAACTGCCGGATGTGGACGGAAGATTATTAGGCATAGTGCTTGGCACAACCTGGATATCACACCTTTTGTAGCTTGGCATCTTTTTTTACAGGGAGTGTTTTTTTTAGGAGATTCAATGACTGAAATTTAAACAGATAAACTAGAACGAGCGACTACTAGTGATTCGACTTGACGGACGGTAACCCCTATAGGTATGCGGAATAGGATAAAAGAAGTGTGAACCAAAGTACTAACGTAATGACAAAATATTACCTATATAAATGACAGAACTACGCTTTGGAACTTGATCATAAATATATCACAATTCATACTTGACACTTTTTCTCGAGTAGTATCTGTGTGGTACAGGATCTGAAGAGCTCTGGATTTGTTCAGATCAGGTAACCTTGAATGGGTTGGATTTTACAGTGATATAAGAAAATATTATGAGATTTGATAATTAAATTGTTTACCGGTATCGTATAACGGTTTCTATTGGAATTTCTCAATAACGACTTCAATAATCAAGGTATGCTATGAGGTAGGTAGGATTTCTACTCACTTCTTTCTAGTAACGTCGTTCTCTAATTAATCAGCAAAGTTAATATATTGAACAAGAATCACAAGATTTTGATGAAACTGGATAATTAAAATAATTCAAATCTCTGAGAAGCAGTCAGGCAGAGCGTTCCGGAGCGAGTGAAGAAAATTCTCTTTGGTTGGCCAGGTGTGGATCGAAAGGAGTATTCATCATAACTGGAGTATTCCACCGCATTCTCTTCTTAACACTCCCTCCGCGGATGGTATACTCCTATCTCAAGTGCCGCTTCCTCATGCTGCTTTCTCATGGTCGTTCTCTGCTTTCTCATTGACGTCTTTCTCGTGCATACGTTGTCCTTCTCTTCTTTCTCATTGATGTCTTTCTCATACGTTCTCTACCTGAGCCTTCCTGAAAACAGATATATGTTATTCGAAGTCTAATCTGTGCATTAGCTGATCTCTAAATTTACAGAATTTTTGGGGGGACACAGGTTTAGTAAACATGTCTCCCAATTGCTGATCAGTGCTGATCCACTGTAAATTGATGTTTCCGTCTCTGACTTCCTTTCTCACATAATGGTAGCACAGATTAACTAAGTGCTTAAGCGTTCTCGATTCGTCTGTTTTCGCCAATTCTATAGCTGCCTTGTTGTCCTCAAACACACAAGGCACAATGTCTTTCTCAATCAGTCTCAGGCACATTTCCCTCAGATTTGTTAATTCTCTACATGACAGACTAAGAGACACATATTCACACTCAGCTGAGGATAAGGCAACGTGTGTTTGCTTCTTCGTTCTCCAGCAAATCACGTCGCCAAAGAGTCTAATTACGTACCCACTCGTAGACTGTCCTTTCGCATCAGATATACCACCCAGGGATGCGTCTGGGAAACATTCTATGAGGTTACTCATTCCCTGATACAACAGACCATAGTCAGACGTACCTTTAACGTACCTTATCACGAACTAAATCACTCGCGAAGAAATCGTGGAAACCCATTTCAAAGAAAAACGGAGTTATTGAAAAATAGTCTATTTCCACTAATACATGTATTAGTGGAAATAGACTATTTTTCAATAACTCCGTTTTTCTTTGTACCTTATCACTCTCTTAACTTTCTCCCAATCACTGCGATTGTAATCACTCTGCTTTCTACTCAACCAATTCACTGCAAATGATATATCAGGCCTGGAACCATTTTGTAGGTACAGCAGTGCCCCTATCGCCTGTCTATAAGGTATGTTCGAGTGCCTTGGTATCATATTATCATCTCTGATCGCACTCTCCTTCTCTTCATTCCCTCTTCCTATCATTGGAGTCCTTACTAATTTTGGATTCTGTCAATCCAAATCTCTTGACAATTTTTTCTATAAACTTTCTCTGGTGTAGAAACAATCTTCCATTCACTTTATCTCGGACTATCTCCAATCCCAAGAATTTTTGGGGTTCTCCAAGATTGGTGATGGAGAATTCTTTCTCTAGATTCGACTTGACTTCTTCCTGTTTGCTTTTGCTGTTCGTAACTACCAGTAGGTATGTCATCTACATAAAGCAGCAGAAGTGCAAAATCGTTTCCCTTTCTCCAGATGAATAAACACTGCTGATGCTCGTAAGCACTAAACTTCATTCTTGCCATAGCTTCCTGAAACCTTACAAACCACCTCTTGGGTGACACCTTGAGTCCATATAGAGCTCTTTTGAGGTCACACACATGCTCCTTTTCAAAACCTGCTTTCTCTCCCACATATTCAGTCCAACCGTCAGGGATTTCCATGTACACTTTCTTTTCAAGGGTTCCATTCAAAAACGCAGTTTTGACATCAAATTGGATTAATTCTAAGTAAAATTTATTTGCCACAATTAACATAAATCGCACATCTGTTAATCTTGCCACAGGAGCGTAGATCTCAGTACGGTCGTACCTACTTGTTGGTATCAGCAAAGCCTTTTGCAACCAAGCGACTCCTGTATCTCACTTTTCCACCAACCTCAGATTTAATTTTGTTGACCCATCTCGCTCTAATGACTTTCTTACCTTTAGGCAGCTCACTTCTATGAATGACATCCCAGGTTTCGCATTTTGAGAGAGCATCAAACTCTTCATTTATGGCTTTCACCCACTTCTCTTTGTCATTCCGCTGCATGGCCTCTGCATAGGACTGCGGTTCTTCCTCTGAGTCAGCTATCATTGCATTCAATAAACAGGCAGTGTCGTCGTTCTCCCCAGTGTTTTGATAAAACTCAAATTCTTCATTCTCACCCAACCATTCTCCTAAGTCTTCAATTTGACGTGATTCTTTCTCAGTATCTTCTCTTGAAGCATTCTCTGTTTTGTCATTCTCAATTGATCCAGTACTCAGATCTGGAAAACTTTCTAATGATTCATTCTCAGATCTTTCTCCAAATTGAAGTTCCTCAATCACTGTAATTTGAGTTGGAGTATCAAAATTATCTCCATACACTCTCGACTCTACGAAGTCAACATGCTTTGATCTAATAGGAATTTTTTCTTTCGCATCCAACAATAAATAACCAGTATCATTACATTCTAACAGAAAACATTTCTTTGATCTCGGTGAAAATTTCGATTTTGATTTTAAGTCCAAAGCATACGCTTCGCAACCAAATCTTCTCATGTACTTGAGTTTGGGCTTTCTATTATGAACTAAATCATAAGGGTACTTGAAATCAATGTTTGCGGAATTTGGCGTTCTATTATGTACAAAAACAACATGATTTAAAGCATGAGCCCAATAATTATTTGGCATCCTCGCCGAAATCAAGTTCACTCTTACTTTCTCTTCGATTTCTAAATTTAGCCTTTCTGAACAGCCATTGTGTTGGGGTGTTGCTGGTTCGCATACTATTAGAGAGATATTTTCAGAATTCAACAATCTCTTCATTTCAAACGTTCTAAATTCAGTACCCCCATCTGACCTAATTTCGATCACTTTCGCATCCTGACCTTTTAGTGTCCTAATTTTTGTTAAACAGTTATTCAATGCAAAATGAACTTGCTTTTTATCTGCCATTGTATATGCCATTACATACCTAGTACAATCATCTGTGAAGGTAACTATGTAGCGAGATCCGGTTTTGTATGAGTACGGTTTTATCGGTCCCATGAGATCAGTGTATAGACGAGCGAACGGAATTTGTGATCGGTTTCTAACTTTTTTACACGACTTTATTTTGGCCTTTGCTAGTTTACAAAATTCACAGTCCAAAATTTCATTTCCGAACTTCACTCCCTTTAACTCAGGATTATCTTTTGCAATTCTTTCAAGGTAGTTTTTAGATGCGTGATTCAGTCTGTAATGCCATAGAACACCTAAACAATTTCTCAAACTACTCTTTAAATTCCTATCAATTTTTGACAAATCGCTCTCTTTCACACCATGTGAATTAATGTTTCCTTACGCTACTGTTCATTGCATCACCATTTCTTTCTCTACCTTCCTTCAACCTTCTATTGACCTCCACTATCTTTTGCTCTGATTCAAACAGCATTCCCTTCAAATCATCTAACGTATAGCCCTTTGGGTTGCTCCATTCTGCATCTCCAATCCTAGGGCATGCTCTTTCTACAGCTATTAGAAAGTTCTGTTTCACCTCACTGTCAGACAATTCCCCACTTCTGCGAATCTTCTGTACCATGTCACTAAATCTCGTTACAAATTCTAGAGCCGACTCACACTCTGGGGTGTATTTCATATCGCTGAATTGTCTTCTGAGGGCGAACCCTGAATAGCGGCTTACTGGTTCGCCCGCCTGGTCCAGCTTTTTCATCATCTCAACAGGATCTTTGGTATTCATTACCAGTCTATGATAATATTCATTAAGATGGTTAATAATGAATATCCTAACTTCCATTCTCAGTAGGTTCTGCTCTTTCTCTGTCATCTCTTCAGGTGGACGTATGTCTCTGTCAATAGTGAATAATCCATCATGAGCCTGGATTTGGGCCGTCACTTTGTCTCGCCAAAGCGAGTAATCAGACTCTGGGTTCAGAACGCAGTTTATGCTTGCGATATTGTGACGGAACAGTGTCCTGCATTCCCATTCAGTTACAATATGAAATGTATCGTGTGCTTAGCAACATTCTCTAATTCTCAAGTTTCTTTCTCACCATAATCTAGTCTTCGAGTTGGCCCAATCTTTCGCAGCTTTCTCTCGTCACCAAGACTAAATTATGATTCGTTCTCCTTTCACCATTCTCTAGAGTCCACAGCGTCCTTCTCGGTGGGGCACAACTCTACGAACTACCTGCTCAATGTAATTCACCTGCATACTTAGCGCCAATCTCATAATGCCGTACGTTCACCATTCTAAATTACATTCTATAAGCAGCACGAAACATCTCATAGAGAACATTCTAATTACGAATATAAATTTCCGAGAAATAGCAAGGGAATGGATCCATATTGGAATTTCTCAATAGCGACTTCAATAATCAAGGTATGCTATGAGGTAGGTAGGATTTCTACTCACTTCTTTCTAGTAACGTCGTTCTCTAATTAATCAGCAAAGTTAATATATTGAACAAGAATCACAAGATTTTGATGAAACTGTTTAATTAAAATAATTCAAATCACTGAGAAGCAGTCAGGCAGAGCGTTCCGGAGCGAGTGAAGAAAATTCTCTTTGGTTGGCCAGGTGTGGATCGAAAGGAGTATTCATCATAACTGGAGTATTCCACCGCATTCTCTTCTTAACAGTTTCGTATAACGCTTTTCGGGTCCATGTGCCAAAGTAAAGAGTATGAAATTTTATTTTATGACAGCAACGAAGTAACGCTTGCATACGAGTCTGCAACACATTGGGACATTTTATGTCCCAATGGGAATTTAGGGATAATAATTGACGGTATCATTTACGGGTTGCAAGATTACCACGATCCGGGTTACATGGTGGTGCAAGGTTACCACATTCGATTCTAGTAAACAATGACTTTCTTCACTACCTGTTGCTGACTACCTTGTTTACCCGCCTTTTTTTTCATCATGCTCAGCTCAGCTACCGCGCCGCCAGGTAAGGGGGAACGGATAACAAGAAAATGTTCAATAAAATCACACGATTCCAACGAGTGGTGAACGATTTTTGTACGATGAAAAATGGCAAACATGAAGTTCCGTAGAAACGAATCGGTTGTAAGCGAAAATCATCAGAATGGTCGGTTAGAAACCGGCATCCCGCCGTCCTTTCCTTTAGTCTCCATTACTACTCACTGTAAACGCTTTTGTTTACCGGTATCGTATAACGGTTTCGTACGCTTTTCGGGTCCATGTGCCAAAGTAAAGACATAAAATGTCAAAAAAACTAGGAGACAGCGCAGGTATTCGTAACACTGCATTAGGTAGTACTCATAGAAAGTGTACCTATGTACCTAATCGTAGTCATGATGATTTACATCATGAAATCGCAATAACAAAGTATGCTGTAGAAAAGTAAATTGCAAAGCTCAAGAATAGTTACACTGCTCAAATTAGTCTGAATCTAGGTAGGTATTCGTAAATCCTTCAAGGTTCATGTTAATTTAAATCGGGGTTCTAACTCGCTTGTTGCTGTATACGACTGGAGTTGCAGGGAACATAATATGGAGTCAACTTTGATCGTCTTCCTGAACAAAACAATACACAATAGTAAATTAGTAAAATAGTAAATGTAATGTAAATAAAGTTTTCCTACATACTCAGATTTCAGGTAGGGTGCTACCTTCTATAATATTAATTTATTATAAATCTGTGCTAATCTGGCAAAACGTCCAATACCTACAGCTGATTCTACAGAACAGCATGTCAAAGTTTTCAGGTCCAGAAAAGCGCATGTAGAACCACAAAAATATGATATTACATCGAAATATTTGATTTGATTCGAATATTAAGTATTACCTGATTTTTAGTCAGTCAAAGAAAGACCATTTGCTGAGAGATTCAGGCTTGAGTTGTTTGGCAAGACAGATTGTTTGGCAGATTCAGGATAGAGTGTTGTTTGGATATGAACTGAGAACAGAAAATAATATAATCAGTAAATCTTGTGTATACTGATTGCAGCAATGAATTAGAAATATCAATACCTTAGAAATACTCGAGTAATATCTATCGAGTATCTGCTTGGTATTTTGACTGATTTGATACCATATGCCACGCGTTGGGAATTTACGCTATTTCTTATGTTTTTATTGAGGTTTCCTAATTTATAAAACCAAAAAAAAACCTGAGATCATCTGACATCGCCATAACTTTGTATAATAACACTAGAAGTAGAATCAACAGATGAAAAAAGACAATTAAATTGTATTATCAATGATCAATGACAATTTGCCAAAAACAGGAGCCTAATTCGTGTTTTTGGAGACCGAAATTAGTAGAAACCATCAAAAATAGCTATTTTAATTATTGCACATAAAAGAAACAATAAATGAGCAGCCAATATTTCTGTAGGTATGTCCAAACAATGATGTCTCCCACGAAATGGTCTTTCTTTCACTAAAAATCAGGTAACCTTATTATTAGAAGTATCGATTTGATTAAATAATTAAATCAAATAACCTACATGTTGTTGAATGGGGGTTGAAAAAACAGTTCGATGAGGCAACTCAATGTTTGCTTGGTTATATTGGGTATGGCAAAATTTTAAACAGGGCTTAAACTTTAAATTTAAACAGGGCTTAAGCACGTACTGGTGGTGGCTATTTTTCAAATTTCTCGCTAAATCAACCTTATTATCTTTAGTCAGACCGAATAACTCACTAATATGGACTCAATAATGAAAAATGAACTCATCGCGTTTTGCCAGACCAGTACAGAAACAAAGTTTTACTACATACACCGATTTCAGGTAGGGACCTGTATCACCCTACCTGTATATCGGTAATCGTACCAATCCGGACATCAACATCCCTTGCCTACCCTGAAGACCCGGCAGAGGGCAAAAGTGGAGAAGTAGGGGAAGACGTCCCCACCACCTTTCTTTTTACGAGGGTTGTAGACTGGCAAATAGGGCAACAGTACTTCTTATGCACTCAATGCGAACGCATATAATAAAAGCTTTCACCATCATAAGTCTGCCATTCAATTCACCCACTACTCCTGATTAAAAATAACTCGAAATCAGAAGTGGGATTATCTTCCGCGCTCACGCAATTAATTTTTGTTTGTGCTTGTGTTTTCCCGGTTAGTTCCTTTTCGACCCCTTCTCTTTCAAACTTTCAACCGGTCAACGCTAGTAAGTCGCTTATTCGTTATCATCACGGGGTCGGAAGAATCCGCGCATTCCCGCGAGATGGATGAAGAAGAAATTCACGTGGCTGAAGAACAGGTACCCGCTCGAAATGACGAGAATGAACCGCAAGTTCCCTTGTCACAAGCTGTCGGAGTTCAACAACAGTTATTGGGTGCGATATTGGATCGCCTTCCACCACGAACTGACAGCAAATTAACGTTTCCCGAATTCGATGAGGCAAGAGCGAATCCAATGACGTGGCTGAAAACAACGGATTTGATCATGTCCGAGCGTACCCCTCGCGCTTCGGAACTAGCCATCGCCCTTACAGGGAGTTTCAGAGGAACTGCCTCAGAGTGGTTGTCGGAAATCCTGGACAATACCTTAACATGGCCCAAATTTAGGGAGATGTTTACAAATAAGTATTGCGCCATGGATACCCCCGCAGCCACAGTCCACCGGGCGATCACGGTATTCATTAAGGAGGACGACTTTATTAAGCAAGTAACGGAACAGTTCACAAAATTGCGAGCCGCCTTTAGAGGGAAGTCGGGAGAGGAATGTGCACTCCTACTTGCTACGGCGATGGCGGCACGAGCAGATCTTGAAGTTCGCAAATGGGCCTACACAAGCGAGAACGTGACAGAGGTCGAACTAATGAAGATAATGAGAGCTGCCAAAGCCGCAAAGCCAAAATTCGGAATCCAAAATCAGGCCCGAGGACATCACCAAAACCAACGTCCGTTCGTTGACAATCGGAAAAGGTCGTTCAACGGGTCTCAGGGACAGGACAATGTTAAAAGATTCAAGTGGTACGCCCCAAATCAACAGGAACAACATCAGTCGACTTCAGGTTCGTCTACCAACTCCAACACCGGAAATCGACGGTTCCAAAAAAGATACTGTCACCACTGCAAGAAAGATAATCATGACTGGGCGTATTGTCGCAATAATCCGAAGAGGATTACCCAAAACGGGGACAAACCTGGCACAACCTTCAACAAACCACAGGAGAGGCGGGTGAACACATGCTCAGTGAACCCAATTGGTAAACTTCAACACCAAGGTAGGAATTTTCCGTATATTTTTGATAGCGGTTCTGAAACCTCTCTGCTCTCAGAGAATCTTTTATCCCAATTTTCTGGACAAAAATTCAAAAATCCCGTATACCTAAAGGGAATAGGTGGTAACAAAATTATGGTTGAAGACCAACTTTCAGTTATTGTTTCCATCGATAACATTGATATTCCCGTAACATTTTACTTAGTTCCGGAAGGTGTCATGCAAAACGATATTCTATTAGGCCGTGATATTTTGGCGGCAGGTATTTCTATTAATGTTTTACTCGATCACTACGAAGTACATAAAGTAGAAAACGATGTAGTACAAACAAAAGATTGGATCTCAAAATATTTGAAGCGAAAAAATAATTCCACAGAGAAGCCTACTGAATCGATAGATAATTCAATACAGTCCGAAATTTGGCCCATACCATGTAATAATCCTATTGTCGACCTACAAGTAGAGTCAGTTTCAGCAACGGAAGGAACCTTGGGTAGGCCTTGCATCATTCAAGGTTCAACCTCTGGTGACCTCAAAAGTGAAATATTTAACCCTGACCTTGAAAAGTTAGATACCGACTTGCATGATAATCAGGACCAAAATAGACTCAGAGCAATCCTAAAATGTTATTCCGATAATTTCACTCGCGGATTACCAAGACGCTATGTGAATACCGCAGAATTTAGTATAAAATTGCGTGACCCTCAAAAAATAATATATAGACGTCCGTACCCCTTACACCCGCGCGATCGGGGTGCCGTACGTGAATATATCAAGGAGCTACTGGATGCAGGAATTATAGAGCCGTCATCTAGTCCTCATTCATCCCCTATTCTATTAGTACCTAAGAAAAATGGAAAATTAAGACTTTGTACGGACTTTCGCGAGTTAAATGCTAATACGATACCAGAACGTTATCCTATCCCGTTAATCCGAGATCAAATTGCCAGACTAGCTGGTCAAACATATTTTACGTCATTAGACTGTGCCAGTGGATTTTATGCGATTCCGACAAATCGGGACACGCGCGAAATGTTAGCATTCTCAACCCCAGACGGTCACTACGAATATCGTCGCATGCCGTTCGGTGTAAAAAATGCACCTTGTTGTTATCAGAGGGCGATCACCAACGCCCTAGGCGAACTATCAAATACCTTTTGTCTAGCTTATATGGACGATTTATTGATAATTAGTAAGAATAAAGAAGAGGGATTTGCTCGTCTTGAACAGGTGCTCAGGGTATTAGCGGAAGCCGGATTTTCTCTTAATCCCGACAAGTGCAGTTTTTTGAAAAATTCCACAGTATACCTAGGATACCATATCCAAAACGGTGAAATACGTCCACACAATGAACAAATAAAAGCTTTAACCGAATTAACCCCACCTAAAGATCGTACTGCACTCAAATCGTTTCTAGGTCTTTGCTCCTATTTTCGTAATTTCGTACAAAATTTTGCTCAGATTTGTGCCCCGCTGTACGAATTAACGTCAATAAAATGTAATTACCAATGGACACCCCGACACGAGGAAATCAGGCAAAACCTAATTCAAATACTGACGAGCGAACCGGTCTTGACCATCTTTGATCCCGAATATCAAGTAGAGGTTTGGGCTGACGCTAGTTCAATTGGATATGGGGCGATACTTTTTAATATTGTGGAGGGCAGACGAAAAGTAGTAGGTTATTTTAGTAAGCGGACCACACCTGCGGAGGCAAAATATCACAGTTACGAGCTAGAAACTCTAGCCGCGGTGAAATGTTTTCAAAGCTTGGGAACAATACCTACTGTATACGGATTTCACGTTGGTTACTGACTGTAAATCATTTCAAGCTTCTTACGTTAAACAGAATTTGAACACTCGAGTCCACCGTTGGTGGGCTTATTTACAAACATTTGTTTTCACCATACAATATCGACCTGGTTCAAAAATGCAAACAGTCGATTTCCTGTCAAGATACCCGGTGGGAGTTCCTTCTGAAGTGGATATATTCGAAACATCATTCGATGATTATCCTCCCACGCACTCAGCCGACAATTATAAAGTCATAGAATCATACCTTCCCTTCATTACCGACACGGAACATAAGAAACATATGGAAAAGAAGGTAAACTTAATTGAATTAACGGGGGATTGGTTGTTAGTCGCCCAACAACAAGATACGGAAATTAAATTCATTATAGAGCAAATTGAGAATAACACGTTAACTCCTGACTTAGCAAATACATACGAATTAAATGAAGGTATCTTATTCCGAAAATTTCAACATAATAAGAAAAGCCTCAAGGCCCCTATAATTCCAAGGGCTTATCGGTGGGTCGTAACTAATTCGGTACACGAAGCTATTTTACACTTAGGCCTCCCGAAAACAATGGATAAAATTCTAGAAAAATTCTGGTTTCCCCACATGAACAAGTTCGTGAAAAAATATATTGAAAATTGCATTACTTGTAAACTTGCCAAAGGCCCATCAGGCAAACAACAATTGAATCTTCACCCAATACCAAAGTGCGATGTTCCGTTCCATACGGTACACATCGATGTTACAGGAAGGCTGAGTGGACCAAATGGACCCCCAGATTATTATATTGTTCAAATATGTGCCTTTACGAAATACGTTATGCTGCACCACACCAGGTCCTTGACGGCAAAATCTGCCATAAACGCATTATCAGAATTAGTTAATCTCTTTGGTCCACCGAGTCGTCTAGTATTTGACCAAGGAACCAATTTTACGGCAGGTGTTTTTATAGACTATTGTACAAAGAACCATATTCAAACGCATCCGATCGCGACAGGTGCATCTAGAGCCAATGCTCAAGTCGAACGATACATGGCTAGCATCACCAACCTAGTTACTGTCGCACAATGCATAAAACAACAAACAGTTAGACAACTAGCGCCCCAAGTACAATTAATTTTGAATGGTACATCCAATAGAGTCACTGGTGCGTCCCCTATGGAACTACTCATTGGTAGAAAACCCCACATTCCTGGCATGCTAACAATCGATGAAAATTTGTGCCCCCCGACCCGTACGAACTTATCAGATATTCGTCATGAAGCGAAGCGGAATATTGACCGCAATGTCGAATACGAACTTCGACGTTTTGTAGGAACAAAGGCACCCGTAAACTCCTTACACTTGAACGATCTATGTGTTCGTCAGGTAGAGCCAAGAACGTCCCAGAAAACCAGTCCTAAATATAAAGGCATGTACCGAGTCGTCGAAGTTTTACCCAACGACCGGTACTTACTCGAAAATCTCACGACGAAAAGACAAGTCAAATATTCCCATGACAGGGTTCGCAAAATTAATCAAGACATTGAATTATTACCTCAGCTCCTGAACGAATCAGAATCCGAATCAGAAAATGAAAATTAATGAAACACCATCGATCCATTCCATTTTAACAATTCGATTTATCAATAAAATTTTATGTTGAGCACATCTTGATCCTTGAAATCTTTCACATCATAATTGAACTCATCACGTGCGTGTGAGGTCGGATAACGCCGGCTAATGGTTGTTGTTGGATGCATACGACATCAACCCTCCTATCGCAACGGGCTATTGTGCTAGTGCCGCTACTTTATGCCTGGCGACGGGTGAGCCATCCCACGTTTTTGGCGATCTCTATGTACAGATGACGTCTATAGGTGCCGTTGGTCCGAGTGATGTTAGTTGGGTAGGTATCCCTTCTGCATCAACTCCTTGGCGGTGGCAAAACAATATGATCTACGCCGGATCAGACATTTTAGGGTTCGATGCCGGTAGGATCATATTTGAAGCCTTCTATATTATGATCAAGGAGGAACGGCCACATTTAAACCCATGACCACGAGTCCGGGACGAACAAAAAAAAAAAAAATAATAATAATAAAAAATAAAACAAAAAAAAATCAATTTATTATGATCAAAGAGGAGGGTCTCTGCGATCACATTATAGTTCCCATGACTTCGAGTCCGGGCATTCCCCCATCCGATTTCACAACGTAGACGATCTGAGTTTGAACGCAAATCGAACACAGTTTGCCAAATCGTTCATCAATGGTCGTCCTTCGCACGATAATGTTTGAAATTCGACCACTCAACAATATTTATAATAGGACCAGATTGCTGCTCAACTATTCATTGCATACTTTCCAAATTCCGTATCGGTAAAACTCAGGAAAATAGAAAACGAACGATTTATTTTAGAACCCAGACGGTAACTTCCTACCGCCCCAGGAGCAGAGTACCTAGGCCTCTTACCCCCGATTTCAGGTAGAAACATTTCTTTCCTCACGTCTCTCAGCTCCTCTCGTAAATTTTATCAGGACAGCCGAGTGGTGCTCAGAATAAACATCTTTCATACGACACGATGTTGGGAAAAACTGCGTAGGTTGGAGCCATCGCTTATCCGTTTCATGTACGGTCTTGCTGTTGGTCGGCGACCACCCTTTGATCGCATAATATTCGACTTTCTAAAACCATAAACCAAAGTCCTTTTCTCGCCCATCGTACTACGTCATACAACTCACGTCCGCCAAAACACCTGCACCTTCAAGGCCACCACATGTATCCGATCCACCTGTTGGGGCCTCTAACCCCTCATCGTTTTGCTGTCTCTAATCTCTTTGTATGTTTCAGACCGACAAAAACCATCCGCTAGCCACTCCACTGGATCGCGCTGACACGTGACGCGATCACTTGTCAATTTGCAAATATTTCCGGTACTCTTGATACCATTTGCCGAACGTAACTATGCATCTCTGCTGTACCTTCTATTTCTTATCACATTGGCCATTGTGAACACTATGAATGTCTTTCCTTGCTATTACGTAGGCTATTCCTATCATTTGCATTGCAAACATCCCTATCGTTACTATTGTACAACATTGTTGTCACCATTTCATTGTAGCCATGTAATATTTGAGTTTGTAAATTTTCATATTTGAGTTTGTATTTTGTATTTGTATTGTATTTGTATTTGTATTTGCATTTGTATTTTGCTATTTCTTTCGTTTTTCATTCTGTTTTCATGTTTCCATTATGCTCTGCTAATTTTACGTTTTGCTCAATAACTCCTACGTTGTTCATTCATTCCTTTTACCATGTTATTCTTTGAACTTGCGCCAGCTTTAGGTTTGCCCGAGAGTTTTTCATCCTAGGTCCCTTTTTCACGTCCGCAATACCTTTTGCTTTGATTGATTGATTACCTAATGCTTAACGGACGGGGCCTAAGGTTTTCTCTCATAGGTGGCTATTAGGTACTGAATCAACCCTCTTAGGTAGGACTAGCAGGGCCATTGTTCGACTTGCACTCATACTGTTCCGCCATGGTATTTTGTTACGCGTACATTCACTGTTCTGGCCACCATCTACTTTTATAACTCTTTTTTTTTCACGTGGGACCGTGAAACGTCAGGATAGCCGTATCGGTAATCGTACCAATCCGGACATCAACATCCCTTGCCTACCCTGAAGACCCGGCAGAGGGCAAAAGTGGAGAAGTAGGGGAAGACGTCCCCACCACCTTTCTTTTTACGAGGGTTGTAGACTGGCAAATAGGGCAACAGTACTTCTTATGCACTCAATGCGAACGCATATAATAAAAGCTTTCACCATCATAAGTCTGCCATTCAATTCACCCACTACTCCTGATTAAAAATAACTCGAAATGTATGTATCTATGTACATTCGCAGCGAGCGGGCATTGCTAGTAATATTATGTATAGAGGTGCACTGCAAATTATTACTTACACTACTTCCTGTTCCTTCATCGGGATGAAAAGGTGCCCTGATACAGGAACCTTTTCGAATCGGTTCGACAAGTTCAAGTAACCTGGGTTGTGATCAAAGGTTTCAATTTGTGAAACCATCTTCTCCAGCCAGAATTCGTCACCACGTTCTATTTTCACAATGAAAATGCTAGCTTTTTCTTTACTGTAAAATGCAAAGTAGCACAGCTTTCTGCCAGTCAGTTGCAACTGCCTTTGAACCTGTAAACACAAAATGTAGGTATAACGTTATGTAGGTACGCACCAACTAATATTATAGAATGGATTACACATTTCAGTAGGTATATGTATCACAGGTAGGTAGTTGCAATCTATCCCAACATCAGTTCAGAGCAATTCCAGCCATACAGCGTGACCACATGGGTCAACTGTTGAAGCTTATAGCTGCCAGTCAGTTGCAACTGCCTTTGAACCTGTAAACACAAAATGTAGGTATAACGTTATGTAGGTACGCACCAACTAATATTATAGAATGGATTACACATTTCAGTAGGTATATGTATCACAGGTAGGTAGTTGCAATCTATCCCAACATCAGTTCAGAGCAATTCCAGCCATACAGCGTGACCACATGGGTCAACTGTTGAAGCTTATGACTTGGACAATTATATTACTTCCTCCGCAATAACAACATTTGGGCTAAGAATTAAGATTTTTTTAATATCTTGTGTTACATACCTACCATCATACGTTTACCTACATAAATAAAATGTTGAAATCCACGGTTGGAATCAGAATGCTCTGAAACGTCTGGGAATGAACAGTTAGCAGAAATTCATGCAGGTAACTTTTTTTGAAGCCTTCACTTTTTCTTCGAGAATTTGCCGAAATTAACTTGACGAGAAATAATACCGACTAGGTACGTATACCTAATATTAAACACAACAGAGAGGCTACGTACGCCTGACACAATCAAAACAGCCCTTTGATTCTACGAATTTCTGCCTCACGGAAAAACCTATGGATAAAAACCTATATTATTATTTATGATTCGATGCTAAATTGATAAACCCACGGATCCCTCAGCCAATCAGAGGTTGTAGAGGGAGATTGAGCAGCAGATTTGACGATAATTTTCCAAGGAAGATAAAGATTTTCGTGGGCTGCTAGGTAACTGAGTTTTACTCCAAAACTATGGGCCAGTCATTAGACTAACACGAAATCTGTCGGCCAACATCCTGTGATAGTTGAATCGTTCAGCTTAATAATAACATATTTATGAAGGAAGTTTCATACATACCTATACCGACATATTCTTTACTGAGGTACTCGATATAGGTATTTTCCAGGCTGTTAAAATGGAATCTTTTTGCGGATAAACAAGTATGTGTCGCTTTTGAGAGACCTTTCCAGATATATTACTGTTACTGTAATAAGTATTTCAATTTGTTGCTCTACACAGGAAATACAATATAAGGATTAATTAGGTACCTAATTAGTATATCTGTGGTATGAACTTACTTTCTGCGCCTCTTTTTGTCGCCTTCGTTACCCATGTTTCGCCTGATCCACTTCTTCGGCGTGACAGTTGATAAACTAGACGGAAATCACTACGATCTGCGTATAAACCGCGTGAGAAGAAAGGAAGAACTAAAAACTAAAAACAACAGAAGGCAGCACTGATGATATATATAACCTGACGAGCGGAAAACTTGCAGAGGGAGAGGACATGGAGGGGAGGAGCTCAAGTAATCATAGTATCCACGAGATAATAGAATTGATAACAAATTAGGCAGTTAAACTATCGAAATTCGGCAGGACGACCTGTGCGATCGCAGCTCTCCTACCAGTTGCGACAAAATGTCGCTTCGTTACTTCCTGCTGCCTCGATCGTCAGCGCAGTCTCGTGGTTGGGGGACCAAAGCGACTGGGAGGGAGGAAGGGACGCAGTAAATTGCGGACGTAAGTTGTTAATCCCTGAAAGTAAACATTAAAAAGCGGACGGTGTTTTTGAAACATGTACGTTAAAATGCGGACGAGTCTGTCCTGTCAGTTTCCCACACTTGTGGCGCGATCGCGCTAGATCTTTGTGTAGATCTGCGCTGGATGCGTAGATCGCGCTAGCGAGCATCCAGATCGCTTGACAATGCATTCCACTAATCTATTCAGAAGTCCCAAACAACTTGCTCATTCACGGGATAGTTTCTGGGATTGTTTATCTTTTTTGAGATGCGACCGCCAGCGAGCATCCAGATCGCTTGACAATGCATTCCACTAATCTATTCAGAAGTCCCAAACAACTTGCTCATTCACGGGATAGTTTCTGGGATTGTTTATCTTTTTTGAGATGCGAGCGCCAGCGAGCATCCAGATCGCTTGACAATGCGAGCGGCGAAATGGGAACTAAACTTCTTGCCACGTTCTGCGTATCATTTCATTCCTTGTGCATAAATACATCTGAACATTATACATCCTTGCCCACCTTTTCTGAAACATTTTCTGTCCGCATTTTACTAGTACAGAATTGTCCGCATTTCACCTATGCGAAACCAACCTCCAGCGAGCTCAACGGATTAACTTGTCCGCATTTTACCTACGCTCGGGAGGAATACCCTTAAATCTCTTAATTTTAATAAACTTAATCTAGTAGGTATACTTAAACCTAAATTTAGCATACTTAATGTATAATGAAGGTCATTATGAAAGTACATTTCTGTTATTTAGAATTTAAATCTAAGGATGACGGATTTTGCATTATTTTGTTTGATACATCAATGTTGAATGTTAATTTTTTGAATACGGCTACATACACACTTTTTTAAATCTTTTAATTTTAACAAACTTAATTTCAGTATACTCAAACTCAAATCCATTGTAGTTAATGTCTAATGAGGGTCATTATGAAAGTACATTTCTGTTGTTCAGAATTGGAATCTAAGGATGACGGATTTTGCATTTGTTTGATTCATCAAGTGTTGAAATGTTAATTTTTTGAATACGACAGAACTAGTTGTTTTAATTGCTGATCGTATATTTTAGAAAACCGAGGGTGCTAGCCATGGCAACTGCCTAGTGTAGATGTCATTGCTTGGGCGTGCCTTTAATAAAATACTTCGTGCGTTCATCCTGGTAGGTCTCGCATCACTTCTTTTCTTGAAAAAGCGGAGGAATTTATACCTACCTACGTAATTCTTGGAAAAAGCAGTTCAAAATCCTCGTACAGGTTTGCAATTCGGGTGCGCCTGTGTGATTTCGAGGCTATACGTAAGAAAGTATTCACATCCAAATTCAGGTTACCAAAAGTACTCGTGTAAGGACCTCTGCAAATGGTTATACCATAGATCAATATGCTATAAACATAAGTGTAGAAAACCACAAGTAGATTTTTCTGGATAAGCGGATAAGCCAACTTCTCAATAAGACGAAGAGGTGGAATTCCTAATTCTTGCTACTAGACTTTGTATGTGTTCCTTACACTTCATATTAAACACCCCTAAATACCTGATAGGTTTTGCTTTTTCCGGTATTAGAAAAGTAAGCATGGCATGTTCCGAGGCGCAATTTCCCTGATGTATTTATATTTATGAATCTACTGCTCGTCCAACTAAATTTATTGAAAATGATATGTTTTTTGTTTTGGAGATGTTATCTGTTAAACAGTTCATAGCAAACCGTTTTGTTACCTTGTCCATAATTAATTCAGCGCTTGAATGATCTTGCTGAACGTCTTCTCCCTCACTATTATGGCCACGTCATCAGTGAATGCAACAAATTTGCCTCCAATGTTTAGTGAAAATAGGTCGTTTATTTGTATGAGAAGTAAGAGTGAACCAACAACTGACCCTTGAGGGACCTCGTAATTTATTGGTTCCATGGTACTTTCTACATCTTGAAATCTGGCAAACTGTTGCCTGTCTCATACATATGAGGTGAACCATCTAATGGCCCATCGAGTCCCATATGTCAGAGTTTGAGAATTAGTCTGGAGGTTTCAATGGTATCAAAGGCCTTAGTTAGATCAGTAAATATTCCAATAATCTTGTTGTTATTATGTAAACCGTTTGATATTTCTATCCCAACAGCTGCTAGGGCGTTTTGAGTGCTCATATTTGGTCTGAATCCATATTGCGAGGACGAAAGAAGATTATTCGTTTCAAGTTAGTCTACTAATTGTGATTCAACTATTTGTTCAAGAATATTTGCAAAGTTTGAGAGTAGTGAGATTGACCGGTATAGTTACCAGCAGACGTTTAGTTCCCTTTTTATACAGTGCTGGTGTTCTAGAATTGAGAAAATTTGATTTTGACAGATATAAAAAAATATATGATTCCAGTTGGTTGATGCTTCGAAGGACCATCAGTGCTTAAAGCAGCACTGAGCGCGCAGATATAACCTATGGTGAAAAGGCGATTGGAAAATATTCAATGCGATTTATACGTTGTACTGCAAAACAATTATAATTAGAAATTAATGTGCGAAAAAAGGTACTGAGTTGATTATGTACAAAATATCAATATTTGACTACCTACTGGCCAGCAGTGATTACAAACCCCCTTGAAGAGCACGTGGTGGCTGCGGCTGCAGTGACGACGACGTCCGAATCCACAGGTTGATGGCGGTTGTTCAGCCGGCCGGCGACTTCCCCGGAACGCTCCTAGAGAATGCGAACCGAAGGTGTTGCGTCGGAAGATGTTGATTCCGAACAACGGTGAGGTGCACATTCACGTTCGGTGCGAAATTTGGGAAAATGTACTTTTGGCGAGAAAGAGATTTTTTGATAGGTAATAATTGAGATAGATAGTATCGATCGATCGTAACGGTAGACGGTAGCGAGATGGAGTGAGAAGAGCGGAGGGCCGGGAGGCTCGACGTGAGGTGGTGGAAGTGAGGGGAGGGAAGCACTCATCAGCTGATGAGGGCTTGACCGCAGTGAAGTTTCCGGATTACTGTTTAAGGGGCCCATAGACGAACAACTTGGTTGTCAACTTTGTCGCAAACTTCTCGGTGGGGGTTTGACCACAGACGGTCAACCCGGTTGCCAACCTCATCGTCATATCGACACCAACCGCAGTTGCCGATCGGTTTGGCTGGGAATTTTCCGCGTACCTACCTTGCTATATTTTTGTTATTTTGCCTATCGGTTTCACCAAAAATGAGTTGATTATAATTCATTTTTATTTATAATACTGAACGAGTTGTGTGACCATGAAGAAAGTGAAGTGGGTCTTCCAGAAAGAAAGAAGAGAAAAGTATGGACAAAGGACTGGTACCTGCAACGTCCTGAGGGATCTCATTCAAATTTATTAAGTGAACTTCGTGTCTCCGCACCTGATGATTTTAAAAATTGTTTACGAATGGATAGCAAAACCTATGATGCATTGCTGGATAAAGTGCGACCGCTAATTGTTCGCGAGTCTTTTTTTTTTTTAAGTGCCAAAGTTTGCGTCTGCTTCAATTTATTGATAACATTCCAACAATTTTTGCAAAGCAAGACTCTTTTTATTCCGGTCTTTGAACTCGTCCGATTTCACCTTCCACAGCTCAGGAAGTTCTCTGAGGTGTGCAAAAAAATCACTCCACATCGGCGTATTCGGTATCGACATGTTGTGACTATTAAAAGTTTTCACAAAAGTAAGTTCAAAAGGAAGTTCGCTGAAAGCTCCAAAAAAAATTGACTGCGGGTGGACACTCCGTCTCATCATTCACAACTGAGGTTGTCAACCGTGTTGTCAACTTCTCCACAGACGCTACAACAGGTCTGCCAACAATAGGCTCCGCCTACCAAAAATCAAAACGATTTGAAAACACCAACCTGTTGGACCAACCGTCACCGACAACCGCCAACCTGCCCACAGACGTGCAACATCTCCTCCAACATGGCGAGTTGGCACCGAAGTTGACAACCAAGTTGTTCGTCTATGGGCCCCTTTAGTGGTAAACTATTCGAGTGACGTCATCATGGGCCGGAGAAGACAGGACGGCGGCGTAGGTAGATCGCATTAAGGCGGCTCCACACATGCGGTACTTGCCAAGTAACCAGTAACTCGGCGACTCGCCAAGTTACTTGGCGAGTGACGAGCTCCTTGCTCCACACATTCGTGGATCGTCCCGCGCAAGACTCGCCTCGGGAAAGAGGCGAGTCACTCGCAGTTGCTCGCGAGCCAAGGTAAATGATGGACGACGAATTAATCAAACTTAATCATAGCAAATTAATCAATCAAATCTTAAAATGTTTATTCATTACTATTATTATTTTATTTTATTTTTTAATTATAATTGTAATTTACTACGGAATTAACAGTCACCTGGGTCGCAGTTGGTTTCATTTGAGAATATATTGTGTTGAAAAATTAAAATAATACCAATTAAAAAAAAAATTGATGTTTCGATGTATCGAAACATCGATATTTTTTCTCCGATGTGTTTTAGACATCGATGTTTCTTGAGGAAAAAGGAGGATGTTTGCACATCGATGTTTTCTTCATCGATACCCATCCCTAAAGAGAACTAACTATGTGGATCACTACTAGAAGTGAAGGGACAGAGCGTGATGTGATTCACAGAAAAATACCTCGACCATCGGCCCTGGTTAATTATTAGGTAAGTACCTAGTTACGTAGGTAAATTTATAAATTCAGTAGTGGTAGCAGTGGCTGGCCCTCTACTCCCATCTACCTTCCCTGCTCCCACTATTCAGTATTTTTCCTGTCCTTCGTATGTTCACATCCGAACCGCTTACCTATATGATTCCGGCTTCTTCGCCGTTCCTCTTCTCACTCATTTCTTGCCTTGTAATCAGCGCCCCTAGCTGTGAATTGAGAGGCAGTTGCACCCGCGTTTTCGGCTTTTCGCGAGTCCACCCTTCACATCGGGACACCCGAAGTTTCACGACAATTTCAAGGATCAAGACGAGCCAGGGCCCTGGTCAACACCCACAACGAGGCGTCAGGGTGAGTCTCTTTCCTTTCCACCTCCTTTTAAATTTTCCTCATTATTCTGCCACTTCTCTTTAACTACGCCATTTTTTAAGTCAAATTGGTCCGTTTTCGAGCCCGATATCCCCTTTTTACAGTCCACAGTAAAATTATCGATTTTAATTCATTAGCATTTGGGTTTTCTAGTTTCTGGAATCGCCACTTTTTAAGTCAAGGTCAAACGACTAGACGGTCAGATCCCGTTACCACTTTCTTTTCATTTAACTGCGAAGCTCATGTGTTGACAGACACCAGCCACTACCTGTTGAACTTTCCAGTTCCTATCTCGCATCGGTTGTTGTCAGATGTCGAATCTTTGCCTCGCGTTCGTTACTCGTTAGTACAACTAGAAGTTTTCCGTTTGCGCATATATTTTTGGTACCAACCTCGCAATGCCTAAGACAGCTGAACAGCAGTTGCAATTGTTGCAAAAACAACTAGAACGACTGTGGCTTCAGCTTCAAGCGGCTCACGATCTCATTGAACGTTTGCCGGAAAAAAAATCGGAATTTCTTCTCAGATGCGCTCGTATTGAAAACTTGCGTGACAAAATGGATATACTTCTCAATCAAATCGATGATTTAACTATTTCCAACCCACCTCTTAGTGATGATACCGTTGCTTTCAAGATTAGTTTCGATTCTGTGTACTTCAAGTGTATTGAACATTATGAACAACATAAAACCCCTGTTGAGGAACCGCTTCGTTTGCCAGAAAGTCCCCGCGTTACACTTCCGAAGCTTCAGATTCCTGTGTTCAACGGTGAGTTAAGTGCTTTCCCGACATTCATTTCTTTATTCGAGACACTGGTACACAACGTAAAATTCTATTCTGATATTGAAAACGCTGCAAATCCCTGCACAACGGTTTATTATTTTGTATAGAATACCCTTCTGTTACAGATCACAGCTCTATGTATAGATAACCCGTCTATATAATATAATATGTACTATTCTATGCATAATTATGTAGATCGCAGACCCTCCGTAGGTTAGTACCTAACCCCGTACTCGTTACTAGGTACCTACCTAAATCACGAGTTAAATGTTGCTAAAATAATTCTGCCGATGACAAACAGTACCTAACAAAAAGAAACACACATAATGAAGTTCTGAAAAGAAATTGTTGATGAGGAGTGAAAAAAGTTGCAAAAGTACCTACCAACAAACTCCAGCCCCTTCTACGTAGATGGTATAATGAACCGTTGTGTAATAATTTACCGTTGAGTAATGATTTACCGTAGTAATAATTTACCCATCAATAATACTTCAACGTTTGTTCAAGTTTCACTACCTACCAACAAACTCCAAAAGAGCCATCATTTTTCAAATTAAATAATATCACAGAACAACCAACTCGACTTCATACTGCGCCAATATAATCAGGTGATCCCTACCAATGATTGGCCGTATTCACAAATTCCTATTGTGGGCGCGTCTCTGGTTACGAGATTTGGTTTGAATTGTATACAATTTCATTCACACTGGAGTCGAAAATGCCTGTCGGTGCAAACTTCGGGGCCTTACTGTGAACGAACGGCTGGACGTACGATGCTCCGGATGGTCTTAAAAAACTCGCAAGTTCAAGAACTATTTAAAACCGTAAAAATATTTACGTAAAAAAATGGTATAGGCGTTTTGAAAATTTCAACCCCTATTTTGAACCCCTTAGAGATGACTCACAGTAACGTCGAGCTTCGAGGACCAACTAGACGCCGAACGGAACCTATAACCCGAATTTCATCAATTTTTTTTCATGGTAACTAAGAAAAGTGGCCCGTACGGCGTACGGCGTACAGCGGACAGACAGAAATATTTTTATTGCAGTTTTGGATTCTACATACCTTGAAACGTAAACCATCAAATTTTGAGGGGGGGTAAGAATTTTTTTTTTCATGCTCGATTCCAATGGTTCATTATTGAAAATAATAAACCAAAATTCAGTCTTTTGAAAACCTTTTTGAGAGATGAAGCATTTGCCCTCGTGGACACCGTATCATTTAACGCAGATAATTATGCTGTTGCCTATAAGAAATTAACAGATAGATAAAACAATCCTAGGATCGTAGTCAGTCATCATTTTGATACAATTTTGGCTTTACAACAACTCACTTCTGATAACCCTGTGAAGTTGAGGGAATTAGTCAACACTATTCATGTATATGTTGAAGCCATTAAAAGACTGAACTTGCAAGATTTACCAGGACACATATTTTTCCAAGTCACTTTTCGACTTTTGGATATCAAAACCAAAAGGGCTTTTGAAGAATATTTTAATAGTGACAGTCATCCAACCTTTGACGAGCTAATCGATTTTTCGCATCGACAATGTACTATTAATGCTATAATCAAAACACCTCAAATTAAAAATGAAAATACGAAAGTAACACAAGTCGGACAACAAAATAAGTCCACGAATCGAAAATCATTACTCGCCACCCAAACTGAAAGTGCTAACAAAACATTTACCAACAACCAGAATATCACACCTACCTCATGTGCCATATGTGCGAAAGGTATTCATAAAATAGGGCGTTGTTTCAAATTCATTAACATGACCCCTGCACAGCGATGGGCCACTATTAAATCGTTAAAACAGTGTGAAATATGTTTGTATTTTCATCCCAATAATCCATGTACCTCTAAAGGCGTTTGTAAGTGGTGTGCAAGTTCAAAACACAATAGCTTCTTGTGTGAACTTCAAAATAATGCCGAGGGCAGTTCGAAGTCATTGCCTCCTATGGGTTCTCAGACTATTCCTGCGGCTCCACCCTCGCATTCTATTGGTCTTGAGAATAATTCCCCTTCGCAATCCATGTCCTGCAGAATTGAGTCCAACCTGCCAGAAAATAGTATACTTCTCGGCACCGCTCGTGTGCATGTTCAACACTCGTCTGGTCAGTGGTACGGACCTTGCCGTATTCTTTTGGATAGCGGCTCGGAAGTGAACTTCATCACCGAATCCCTGACTCAGGTACTAGGGCTTTCTCGAAAGTCTTGTCCGTACCAAGTCACTGGCGTTGGACACAACGGTCCTCTGGAAGTTTTTGGTACTGCCACCTGCTCGCTTGCGTCCTTACATTGGCCGCATTCTTCCATTTCTATTGAAGCCATCATTACCCCTCGAATTTCCTTGGATGTGCCCTCTGTGAAGCTGCCTCGTCGTGTTGCCGATCAGTTTTCATGTTTAACCCTTGCTGATCCTCATTTCAATTCACCAGCTCATGTGGACCTTCTCCTGGGAGTACAAGCCTCTTTGGATATTTTATCTGAACCCCTTTCGATTATTAGAGGTAACCCTACGACAACTCGCACCATCTTTGGTTATGTTCTCAGTGGAAACGTAAACGTCTCTGTTCCCTCTCTTCGAAAATCATTTATGGCTAGAACGTCGCCATATTCTATTGATGCTTCATTAAGAAAATTTTGGGAGGTGGAGGAGGTATCCGTTCCAGTTCCGGTTTCGCCAGAGGAGCGTTGGTGTGAGCAGCATTTTCAATAGACTATTCAGCGGGATGCCGATGGTTGTTACATAGCCTCATTGCCGTTTAAGGATGGAAAACCTCCAATTTTGGAATCTAATCGAGAAATAGCTGAAAATCGCCTCGTCCGATTAGAGAAACGTTTTGATCGAGATCCAACGTATTTTAGGAAGTATCGAGACAATCTGCTTGACTACCTGAACAAGGGGCATATGGAGCTAGCTCGAACGGGCTCCTCATATCTTTTGACTCATTATGGAGTACTCAAAGATTCCTCAACCTCTCCTCTACGTGTAGTTTTCAATCCTTCAGAAAATTCCATGACTTCTCACAGTCTCAATGATTTCCTATGTACGGGACCCAAATTGCAATCCGATATCGGCAATATTGCCTTGTCGTTTCGTATGCTACCTGTCGCTCTTACTTGCGACGTTCAAGCCATGTATAGAGCAATTTCGTTATCCAGAAATGATCGAAAGTATCAACACTTTTTGTTCCGATTTTCTCCGGACGATCCTGTACGAGAATGGAAATTGACCACTGTAACCTTTGGCATGACATCGAGTCCTTTCATCGCTCAGCGTGTCTTATTACAGTTAGTACAGGACGAGGGTGACAAGTACCCGTTTGGTGCCGCTACACTCACTAGTTCGTGTTACGCCGACAACATTGTCTGTTCAGTTCAATCAGTTGATCAGGCACTTCAGCTCCACAATGAACTTAATCAGCTGCTATCAGCCGGTGGTTTCAAACTGCGTAAATGGGCCTCTTCTCATTCTGACGTCACTTGCCATATTGACGATGAACTGAGAGAAAAAAACCCACCCTCTTGGGAACAACGAAACTATTTGGGTTCTTGGCTTGGAGTGGAATCCCGAATTGGATTGCTTTTGTTATTCTGTTGAGGTTCCTGACAATACGTAAACGTCACATTTTATCACAAATTGCTCGCATCTATGACGTGAATGGTTATATAGCTCCCGTTGTATTTGCCATGAAACGTCTTCTTCAAGAAATTTGGTTAGCTGGACTCCATTGGGACGATCTGTTGCCCCCTGGTCTACTAGATCGATGGACGGAACTTCAATCAAAACTTCCATGCCTATTGCAGTTGAGAATTCCCCGCCATATCACAGGAAACTTCCCCTGGCATTCAGCTCAAATTGTTGGTTTTGGAGATGCCTCACAGTCAGGCATGAGTGCTGTTGTATATCTCAGAATTGTTCAGGCTGATGGTACTATACTTTGTAATCTTCTCAGAGCCAAAACCAAGGTTGCACCAGTGAAAACTCTGAGCATTCCCAGGCTTGAACTGTGTGCAGCTCTGCTTCTTTCTCGTTTATTGAAATCTCTTCAATTTCTGGTTGATGATTATAACATCACTGACATCTACCTTTTCACGGACTCTACTACCACGCTGTGTTGGATTAAGACGCTACCCTATAAGCTAGCCACTTTTGTAGGCAACCGTGTCGTAGAAATCGGCAAAAATTCCCAACTTTCTTCGTGGCGATATATTCCCACATCTTTGAATCCTGCCGACGCTGCAAGTCGAGGTTTATTAGCCGACAAATTGCTGGATAATTCCTTATGGTGGCACGGCCCAGAGTTCTTATAGACGGATGTATCTGTGTGGCCCTCTCGGGAATTTCCCGAACCAGACCCACTACCAGAACTCCGCTCTTTTCATGCCGCTGTTAAACCTCCTGAGTCTCCAGTTCTAGATCTGATGGGCAGGTGCTGCTCGCTTCTCAAGGTTCAACGTGTGGTTGTTTATGTACACCGTTTCATCAAGAATTGGTTTCTCCCGCAGGAAAACCGTGTTAAAGGGCCTATGACGGCTTCGGAGTTCCATCGAGCTCTCCTCTGCCTTATACGCGTCACCCAACAACACTTCTTGGCTCAAGAAATCCATGCTCTTCAGCAAGGAAATGAGTGTTCTCGTCAGTATCGCCCTTTAACCCCTTTCCTGTCGCCTGAGGGTTTCGTCATGGTGGGGGGTCGTCTCCGTAACGCTCTGCTCCCTACCACCTCAAAACATCCATACTTGATTCCCAATAAATCTCCGTTGGCTACTCTCATTTGTGATCATTACCACATCTTCTCTCTTCATGGTGGTCCATCCATTGTCCAAGCATTAATTCGACGTTCATTTTGGATTCCCTCTTTGCGCCAGTTGATCAGATCCCTTCAATTCAAATGCATAGTCTGCTTCAAATTCAAAGCTGAACCCTCACAACCGAAAATGTCTGATGTGCCTGCAATTCGTTTCGGTCAAGATCGATGTTTCATCAACACAGCCGTAGACTTCGCGGGCCCGGTGATGGTGAAGGAGTCAAAACGCCGTAATAGTTGCGTGTCTAAAGCGTACATTGCACTGTTTGTATGTTTGGCCACCAAGGCAGTGCATCTCGAGCTTGTCTCATCACTTGAGACCGAATCTTGTTTAGCGGCACTTGACCGTTTTATTGCCAGACGTGGCTTGCCTTCAACAATCTATTCTGATCATGGCCGCAACTTCGTGGGATGTTCTAATGAGTTGAAGGAGCTAAGTCGCAACCTCCTGGATTCGGGGAACAGAATCATCGAACACTTGGGACAGAAAGGTGTTTCATGGAAATTTTCTCCCCCTTATGGCCCCAATTTCAATGGAATGGCGGAGTCCAATATCAAGATTACGAAGTACCATCTGAACCGAGTTATGGGAACACAGTCTTACACTTTCGAAGAACTTTCCACACTTCTTACTCGAATCGAGTCGGTTTTGAACTCCAGACCTCTTTGTGCGTTATCTATGTCTACGGATGACGACTTCAATTTTTTGACCCCGGGTCATTTCTTGACCGGTGCTCATCTTCTCGCACGACCAGATGAAGATCTTTCTACCGAATCTCTTCCTAGACTTTCTCGTTGGCAACGTGTGAGCCATACTCTCCAAAGCTTCTGGCAGCAGTGGAAGAAACAATTCATCCATACAATGATCCATCGCAACAAATGGACATCTTCATCTCCAAACCTAGCTGAAGACGATTTGGTACTGCTATATGATACCAAGTGTTCGCCACTGTCTTGGCCATTGGGGAGGGTTGTTGAAGTTTGCCCGGGAGATGGCGGTATCGTTCGTGTGGCAAAGATTCGCACGTCCTCCGGCGTACTTACCCGCCCAGTCAACAAACTGGTCGTACTCCCGCGTTACTAGTAGTTAGTATCGCTTTACAGAAGTGAACTTTCCTTTTATTCTTAGCAGTTCTTTTCTTTCTTAATTGCTTTCAGATCTTGAATATTGCAGGTACCATCTATTTTACCCTTTGTTTTTACATGGCGATTTTTTTCAAAATTGTCCAATTTTGGGTGGGGGGTATGGTTAATTATTAGGTACCTAGTTACGTAGGTAAATTTATAAATTCAGTAGTGGTAGCAGTGGCTGGCCCATCTACCTTCCCTGCTCCCACTATTCAGTATTTTTCCTGTCCTTCGTATGTTCACATCCGAACCGCTTACCTATATGATTCCGGCTTCTTCGCCGTTCCTCTTCTCACTCATTTCTTGCCTTGTAATCGGCGCCCCTAGCTGTGAATTGAGAGGCAGTTGCACCCGCGTTTTCGGCTTTTCGCGAGTCCACCCTTCACATCGGGACACCCGAAGTTTCACGACAATTTCAAGGATCAAGACGAGCCAGGGCCCTGGTCAACACCCACAACGAGGCGTCAGGGTGAGTCTCTTTCCTTTCCACCTCCTTTTAAATTTTCCTCATTATTCTGCCACTTCTCTTTAACTACGCAATCATAACATTATGGGTTCCTCCCCACCAGGCCCCTTGCGACCCGCATGTGTGGAGCGGGGCAGTTACTCGCTACTTGGTGGGTACTTGTCTCCTTTGAAGCGGGGAAAAAACCGACACTGGACGGAGCCTCCCCAAGTACGGTTACTCGTGACTCGGCGAGTACCGAGTAACCCATCCACACTACTAGGAAATCGGCAAGTATCGACTCGGTACTTGGCGAGTACCGCATGTGTGGAGCGGCCTTTAAAGGTAGAACCTAATTCATAATAATACTTAAGTGACAAACAATAATTAGTACAAGTCGGAATTTCCGAAATTCTCAAACAGCTGGACTACCGCAATTTTCAGGGCATCTCGAAATTTTCCGTGTAGTTCACTAATATTAACTGCGTGAGTGAGTGGAGAAGTCAAGAAAAGTTATACCTACGTGTTTGATTAAATCTGAGGATATGTCATCCCAACCTGGTCCTGTTCTACCCTTAATAGTTAAAATTTATTCTATCTTCTTTAGTAGTTGTGTGAAGGCTCATTTTGGTCTTAACGGCACAGGGTTGGTCCCCAGGTGGTTAGGGTCACAATTAGCAAATTTTAAATTTAGTTTGTCGTGGTTCCCAGTAAAATACCTACATGTACCAATCCTATGTAATATTGTAAGATTTTGACCAAATACTCGAAGGTAACGACGAGCTGGGTAGCGCCAAGGGAGAAAGCCTCCCTCCTTCAACCGTCAATCGTTCCCAACGGTCGTAGCGGCCGATTGTAGACAAGGGACGGGTGGAAGAGGGCCTTTATAAGCAGCTCTCCTAGCCCAACTCGCCATTCGATCGAACACACACACACACGCCTACTCATTCACCACATCTCCTTCCTCTTTAGCGCCTGCTGTGGCTCATGCTCACGGGATATTAGTAATAGGTCCTTCCTATCCCTATTCCACACACATAACGTTAGTGACACCCACAGAGGGAATCACCACATAGTTGCTTGGTTGTTTGTTGTATTTTAGTTTAGCTGTTGTTGTATTAATAAATTTTTTATTGTTCAGTTTAGCTGTTTAGTTGAATTAGTGCACATACCTCGAAAATGTCAATTTTTCAACAGTTCCAACATTGATTTTCGCAATTTTTTATAATTTATTAATCAATATCATTCATGCGGCGTTCATATGTGGAACGAAATCTACAGTTCCATTAGACGAAGCTTGATGATAAATATATATTTCAGTTCCAAAATCTTCATTGTTTCAGATATAATCAGTTTCCTCTTCTCTGACGCAACGAGTGGTAAAATGCCTGTGGTTCAGGTGTTGCCAACATTGTTATAATTGTTACAGTAAAAGTAACAGCTAACTGCTCTGCCGGCCTCGTGGACGTGATTGGCTATCCTCTCAGGTGGCTCAGCATTTGATCCCATCATTTCGATCATGGTTACCTAAAGCCTGACCGCCCCAGGCTGTGGCGTGGGGCGTTGGGATTCGAACCGACGGGCTGCACTCATCGTCCCTATCCGATCACCAAGTGATAGAGTGTTCTGCCACCGGTTCACCCCCAACTGATTCACTAAAAAACCACAGTGAGAGTGTTGGACGGAGTGGTGGAGTTGATTTCTAGATGCCGGGGGGGGGGGGGGGGGGGGGTTACCCCAGTGGGGTTGAGAGATCGACTGGTTTAGGCTAACAAATTCTGCGCCAACTCTACCCTTCTTTATCCCAATCTCTAGACCCACGACGAGTACTTGACCCACTTTACCCGAATGTATGCAACATAATATTGAATAAAGCACATTAAATAAAATTACAATCACTTATATATTCACCCACACATTTATCTTTCAAGGTCTAATAAATATAGCAGTAGAGGCAATGGTTGGTATCTGTCCAGTGCTAAATGAATACATACATCATGCTAACTGCTAAACTATCTATACATTATGCTAATTGCTCAACTATTACACACACCCACATGCACGCTCGCACAAGTTTTGCAAAACGGGCGCCCGTGGAACGTGCCGGTATACCTCTTGGTGAGTGTTTTAACTGATTTTTTGGTTCCAACAAAGCAGAAGTAGTATAACTGACAAAAAAAAAAAAAAAAAAATCGTTCGATCAGGAGCTTTGAAAAATGTACCACGTAAACCCTAAATTACTACCAAGTACTGGCTTCACTCGCTGCAAAATCCTGGGTTCAGAAGCCTCAAATAGGTGCCTACACCTTACACCTACGTGTCAAAATTAGCTGTTTTTTCCCCCAACCCCTAAATGGTCCCGAAGGATGGAAAGGATCTGGGTCAAGTTGCTATGTTCCGCAAATAGAAAATATTTATGGAATCTTCAAGTGAGTAACAGCCTGCATTCATGAAAGTAGAACATTAGAGCCGCCTATTGTTTCATATTTATGTATAACTCAAGTTTCAAAATTTGAAACAAAAATGAGTCCATAGAAAACTGCAGCCATGATCACATTATGGATAAGATTTAACCTACCCGATGTAGTTGGGTTAATTTTCCTCAATAGTAGTACCTGATAATTCTTATGAAACATACGTACCTGGCTGCCTTTATAAGTAGAACCCGATATATGTAATTCAATACCTCGGTCGTTTCAATTAATTATTGATTCAAAATTAACAAAGGAACAACATCACTTTATGTATTTAGCTAATGTTTTACTATTTTTTCAGTTGATATTACACATTAATTTATAATTCTTCTCGTAATTTTCGTTTATATTAACATAGGTATTTTAGAATATTCAAAATTTGTAAAGAGGTCCACCATCTTTTTGTTTTGCGTAGGTGGCTTCATTGTTAGAAAGCGATCAGTGAAAAAAAGGAACAAAGAAACAAGTATATTCACGTTGAGCTTGACGGCCACTTTTTTTTCTTTTTTTTAATACATCCACAATAAAGTATGAACAAACTTGAAATACCGAATCTTACATCTCGTTTCTGGCAGAAAACTAACAGAATCGCTCAAAAAAGTTTTACTAGCAAAACTTCTTATCACAAATATGACAAGTAGTTTATTCACAGTTTTATATATTATTTAAAGTGAGCCAAAGGTGGGAAAGAACGCAACGTCTTAAAATGTTCAGGTGAAGAGGGCAACTGATTGATGAACAAGCTCAAACAGAAACTTAGCACTGAAAGGTGTTGCACATTCATTTCATACAAGCTGTAGATAGAAAGAATCAAAGCAAAACTCCTTGCACTTTTTAAATAACTTCTTAAATTGTTTGATTTTTATCTCTTTCATTTCATCACCACTGGAAAAGTGAGAATTCTTTTTGACTCGCGTCAAAATATCAACAGATAACATTAAGAGAAACACGTTTAAACTATCATCACTAGTATCAATGCTATTTTTTTCTTCCCAAAAATTTGTTGCAACATAAATAAACCTATGACGTTCAAAGTTTTTTTTTTTTGTGTAGTAAAGATCGCATTCATCTAATCTATTTGTAAGGTAAAAATGTTTGAAATCATCGGATAGCTTTCCTCCTTAAAATGTACATACTTATACGTGGAACGAGAGAGTTGAAGATGGTTGATAAAATTATGGTTCAACTTGATAAAATGCACGATGAAACTTAGCTTTGAAATTTTGAATTTTGAAAGAATTTTATAGCACAACGAACAATGACGGTTACAGAGGGAAGATGAAGAACTCAATATTACTGACAGTTTTTGGAGTTTTTTCTCACTAGTTGGTTTAAATTTGGGTTAAATGAAGGATTACTCTACAGTAAATAAAATTAGCATAGGTATGTTCTTATGTCATCCCACTAATAATGTGTTCATTTGCCAAAGACGTCACAAGAATACAAGCAGAGCAATATTCAAAAAGTCCATCATCTTTGTCTTGTGGGTTTATAAATTCAAAATCCTGACACGTGACTGTACTGTCTACTAGTTGTTGGGTAGACGTTCAGTCAAATGAGTCACAAGTTATACCCGAAATAGTTACCTTCAGCGAGTACGACCAGTAGATGCACCTAACTTCGGCCACTTTTGAAGGTTTTTCTGAATTTTTGTCAACAAACAAATTTTTTGGAGCCTCGAAAAAAATTATGTAGATTCGGGCACTTCAGACCTACTTTTTTACGCCAGAAACAGAATTTTAGGTGCAATCACCGATTTTTTGTAAAAATTCAAAGAGTGGCCGAAGTTATGTACACAAAGCACACAACTTCGGCCACTACGTAAAAATCAAATAAAACCGATGTTGTAAGCCTGGTAAACGAACTTCGGACACACATTTTGGTTTTAAAAATAGTGTATGCATAGAAAAGGCAGATTTTAGGGGGAAAATCAAACAATGGCAATATGAATGAAAATAATTTATTAAAAAATGGGCCGGGATCGTCAACGAAATTTGTCTCATCGTAGTTCAACAGATGAGTCGGCGGGATCCCTTCGATAGTCTGGGCAAGCTGAGAAAAGTAGTTGGAAATCGTGGTGATTTTGTCACCTCAGCTCTGACTCTTTTTATATTTTCACAAAATTTCAAGGAAATTTCGTCTCTGTGACGCTGGAGGAATTTTTCATCCATATTCGCCCGGGTCGGTTTTCATGGAATGCACTTACTGTCTTCCCCGAATTTTCAATGTACATCTGAACGACATCTCGAACGTCACGAGCACGTAGGGGGAAACCCCATTTGGCACACAGTGTTAGAAGACCGTCAACTAAAAATTTTTCTTGATCTTCATTCAGCGCGAATTGACGGCCGACTTTGAGAGGGCGTCGGTTTTCATAGGAATCTATCTTGAATCGTTGATCTTGGGACGGCATAAGTTTCCGACGCCTTCCTGATAGTCATTTTACCGGCACGAACGGCTCTCAATGCGTTTTCGAGATAAACAGGGTTATACCACCGGTAGGGACGCCCAGCAAATTTACGTCTCGACATGGCCGAAGTTATGTACACTTATTGCGAAAAATGACTAATTGACACCACATGAAAAGCACAAAACAGATATAAGCACAGTGGATAACGGGCGGGACTCTGGACAATCGTATCAACAAGTTGTGATAAACATTAATAACCTTCCCCAGACCGAGTCACGCCGGCAGGAGTTTGTTGCTTAGTATTGATAAAAACCAGGAAAAATGAGCGTATCTTTGAAAAATTCCTGACCACTGAATATACAGAAAAAAATATAAAAAAACATGCATCGGTGCTCCGAAAGAATCAAAGATGACACCAGAGTGCTAGAAGTTTGTTTTCTCCTCAACAGGTAGCGGTTATAGTGGGTTTTACCGCGAAATTCAAAAGTGGCCGAAGTTACCTACCCTGGCCGAAGTTAGGTGCATCTACCCTGGAAGAGTGAGCAATCATAATATTACTGCATATCGTCCTAAGACTACACTTCTAATGATTTATTATGGGGGGGGGGTGTCGAACCTAAAACCGATCTGGTTTTAGTGATCTTGGATATGGCGAGTCGTCCAAATAGAACCAACCGGTTTCTTTCGCCTTCTAGCTCCTCCATAATCGAAGATTATTGACCTTTCCCTGCCGTCATAAAACCCGGATACACCAACCCCCCCCCCCCCCCCCCCCCCCCCGGGGTGTCACACATAAAGGGTGTAAAAAAGTCAGACATTTTGCATATTTCTTGGTGGACAACAAGAGGTTCACGATGACCATCTGAGAGAAACAAGGGAGCTGGCGATCTGGACAAACTGTGGGCTTGATGACGGACACAGAATTATTGTGCAGTTTGATTGCACTGTAGACACTGCTTTTCTTGTCGGTGATCAGAGATTATGGTTTGTGGGTGCATTAGTGAGTGGTCGCACTGTCGACAGAACTAGGAGGATCCGATAGGTGGATAGAGGGAAGTGTCGGAAGACACTCCAGCGAGAATCTTTAACGGCATGAAGCAGGGGGAAATGCTTATTATCACGCGCGGGATTCTCCGTTTGTAGTTGGACAACTATTTCTAGGTTAGATGGATTGCCCCAAAATGAACTAGTACCAAAGCTCGCCCGAGACATAGAGCCTATAGGTATGCAGGGAGCTGAGTTCTCTGTAATGCTGATATATGGAGCTTCTTGAAGCAGAAACACGCCGCGTTCAGCCCAGATTGAAGATCATGAGTGAGACAGAGTTGAGTCAATCCGGATGCCCTGGAATTTGGCGTTGTTAGAGAAACTCACCCGCTGCTTTCCAAGCAATATGACCAGGGGCGTTGCGTCCATAAGGCCACTTGGGCTACTGCCCCGGCACCCAAAAACGCTAGAGTAAAAAATACCATCCAGTGTTCAGTTGGCATCTGAATTTCCCTCCGTACAGTACCTACCTAGCATTTTTCACAAGTTCAACAGCCACACGCCAAAGTTCTCTGACTATGGATATTCAATATTCTAGTAGAGCATCCATGGTGGTTCCTCCATCTTAGCTCCATAGACCAAGCATGTTATCGGAATAAATAGACAGTAATCAATGTCCTGCAATCGAAATCGAAACCTAGGATCCTGAAACTGGAAGGTAGGTTCTGGGTCCTGGGACCTAGTGTCGCCATGCTAACCGAGAAAAGTGACCCATCCGCGCATGCTCAGTCGAGTAAAAACGTTGTTTTTCATAATCAGATTTCAACCCCAAAATCGTTCATTTCACCATCGATTCGATCCCTTCAATTCAATTTGCTCTCGATACGAGATTTGTTGATTTTTTTTGTTGTCTCTGAATCTCATGTCTGTCAGATGACAAGCTGGGAACTTCACTGAATCACATTCGCTTTCTCTGTCAACTTTCAATGTTTTCAATTTTTTTTGCGTCAAATTTAGCGCGTTTTGTGTTCGCGTTCTGATGACAGATTTGTATTTGTGGTACCTACGTGCGTTTTGGCCTGTTTCCTGTTTGTGGATTGATCGGCGTCAACACACAGCGTCAACTACCTAGCTTCTAGTCAATAGCTTCACCATTCAAGTAGGTTGTACCTGCGGACGGGTCATTGTTTTGTTGTATTTTATTAGTTTACTATTTTTGTAACACATGAATTCGGAGGCTACTTGCTATAATTTGTAGTAGAAGTTGTCGACGCTGTCGTACGACGATAGAGTGTTGATTGAAAGAGCTTTGCTGAATATCACTTAATCAGGAAATAAGGGAAGGGTTTTGTTGCCGTGGGGTATAATTTTGTAGACAAATCTATTGGTTTAGTGTTCTGGTTTGGTGGCCCACCGTTTTCAGACCCCACGCACCTCTACTGAATATGACATCGTCAAATCCGATTTTGTGCAGGTTTTCTTCTCATCAAGTGTCAGTTCATTAGCAGCGAACCAGCCCTTGATGGCGTTGAATTTGTTCTGGCCAACAGATACGCATTCATCATTCAGCGACCTGAGTATTAAAGGGAATTGGTGTCATCAGCATGATTCACCACTCGGGTACCAGGGCCTTCAATAACACCGGGTTAGTCACTGGTAAGAATTGAAGAGCAGGGCACCTGTTGTATGGGACTAAATTTGTGTGTATTGTGCCTGGTCATTTATGTGGTAAGTTTGACACAACCGACTGGTGATTTTTGACCCAACTTAGAGCCTAAAAACGACTTAAAAACCGGGCAGAAACACTGCATAATCTCATATATACAAAGATCCGAATTAGATGAAACTTGGGTAATATTATGTCATGAGTAGTTGGTGCCTCAAAAATTGAATGAATGAAATGGGAGATTCACGAGAGATGGTGACAAGAGGGGAATCCAACCGATTGTTGTTCGACTTCTCAGGACGATCCAGTGTTAAATGAAATCAGTGGATTTTGTTAGGCGAGGTTCAAATAATATTACCAAATCTGCTGCAATGAAAATTTGAAACTCAAACCAAGTGTGGTGGTAATGTTGGTGAATAGATTATTCCAGTGAGTCTAAAAATAAGATAATTTTCGGAATATTTTACTTCAAGCAGGTAAACTGTGGAAGAGAAGTAGAGTGTGCGAGAAGGTAGGTAATAACTGTGCAACGTAAGGAAGGAAATGCGAAATAAATGTATCAAGCAATAGGTAGGCACCTATAATCTAGGGGAAGAAAACAAAAAACTGGAATAATTCATTGCCCGGAATCCCATATCGTGGATGGTTTAGCTCAAAATGGTATTTTGGGGAGAAACGGTCAAAATTATTACTGATTAGTAATGATTTTCAAAGGGAAATTAGTAAGGATCTGAGCGCAAATGAAAAATCGTGAAATTAAAACCAACTCTCAAGTCCCAAAACGTACAGTTATAGTAACAAGCGTTAGAATATAATATGAAACACAACAGTAAGACGCTAACGAGTTCATTTTTTAATTCATGCTACAAATTGTGAGTGTAAATGAAACGATAACAGAAACAATCGATTTCGCTAGCTATACAAATATTGCCAAGCCCTGTATTTTTTCAATACAGGAAAAAGTTGGATACTTATAATGAATACAGAAAGATAATGTGTGGGCGCACCCCCCACACACTTACATTTTTAGCACAAATACATTGTATAGTGTTCAAGGCGGATAATCAACATACCTAGTCGAAATGCACATTTTTCAGTGAGATTCGAGTTGAACTTTTCTTTTGTTCGTTTAGCACGCCCAATTTTTAAAATATTTTTATTGTATTATACTGGCCCTTCAAGGTACTTATATTTACAGACACAAGCATTCTCAAATGATACTATTCCAACTATTTCCGTTTCATATAATTGTCTTCATACATAATTTGCCAAAGGGCTAAAAAATGGTTTTTACATTCTTATTTTTGTTACCTATTGGTTACCTATACTTGTAAAATTTTTAAATTTTTTTTGGTATTTTTGGAATATAAAGATACAAGTTTACGTTACGATCTAATGGCAAGTCAATTATGATGAAACTATAATAATTATTCAGTAGCTACTGAAATAGCTTCCCGCCCACATTCGACCTTCGCTGTGGCGATCACGTTGACGTTGATGTTTATTTTGCGCGAAAGCAGAAACAAAAAAACAAAAAAAATCAACGATTTTGGTCCCAATAAAGTTAATACGGCTTAAGAACCTTATTTGGCCACTGAAAAAAGATTGAGAAATCATTTAGTAGTTTCTTTTGCAAATAGTTAAGTCGAGGAATAGCAGTCGTTCAGATTATCCATTTTCAAACCGTACTTAGTCCGAGAGGTTGGGAAAATCAAGATGGATTGGAATGATGGTGCACCCTTTCACATTTTCTCTTCTTTTCGCATTGTTTACTCCATTTATTGCACGTAAAAGCAATGTCTACGGATAATCCTCGGATGAGAACAAGTAGAATGTCAAAAATCCTCTATTCGCGCATCTCTGTGACATGAGTCCTTGAACCTGACTGCCAAATTTTTGGTTATTCAAATGTCCGAGTTATTCCGAGGGGAGATGTCTCATTTTCAACATCATTGAGTTGAATATAATATATCTGTACTCCCGGTTCCTTCGGTCCTTCGAAAGTTCCCGGAGTACCTATTCTTAATTACCTTAATGAAGTTTTATTGCGTGCATTGAATGTTTACAGTTATATTCACAGAACGAGGATGCAATCAATTGCAATTAATAACTTTTTCAAATATTTAATTATTTCATCGTTTTTCAATTGAATCTCGATTGTGTGCAAAACTCCTGTTGCCCGTAGAATGCAAAATGAAGTTACCGGCTCAAGGTTTGCTGCGAAATATCATATTTTGACCCGAATGGCTGTATTCTGACAAGCTTGTGACTGAATTTACCTAAGCAGGAGTATCAGGTATTTATTGCATTCACTGAACAGTGATTTGACAAACTTAATCCCTCGTTGGATTATCTTTTTTCGGACTACACTCATGTTTCTTCTTGAGCCCGAATACAGTTAACATTTCTAATCAAGTAGGTAGGTACCAGATCACTCCAGCGAATTTTCGAAGTAGATAAGTAATTCATAGGTTCTATGTATCAGACATATCGCCAAAATTCCGATAATTTAAAACAAAACTAAATATGAATGCATAAACCAGTACTTCCTTAACGTAAAAACCTGATTAAACATCGAATTTTCATCACTGCAAAATCACGGATCAACGTAACAGGAGGGAACTAACGGACAAGCGTATACAACACAACCAAGTGATAGTAAAAGTTCAAATCTTCAAATCCTAAGTTTTACAGTTTTAAAGTTATTGTCGGAGCCATAGAGAACGAATAAATTGAAAATTCAGGAAGTGCTTTTACTACTATGTGCAAGGGGTCATGAACTCAAATATATCAACACTTGAAAATGTCAAGAACTCCGACTTACGAGGTTTTCAATGATTAACAATTATTGTGTTCGGTTTAACGAAAATTAATTTACGTAACAAGAATATTTTCAAGCAAAGATCAGGTCGAAATTGAATTTTTCATTCTCTAGAAAGTAGAAAGACTTCATCAAGTATTTTTTTTAATTTTGCTAAATTCTTTCATCAAAATGGAGGATGTTAATCAACATGAACGGATGTTAACGTATATACTATCAAAATGATAATAAAAATGTCAAGGGGTGAAACTATTCAAATTTGAGTACAAGTATATTATTCAACAAGACCTACCTACGGAGAAATGAGCGCAAAAAGTAGAGAATAACAAGCATATTACTTCGAAAATTCGCTCATCAAGTGTGTGTGATAGAATATTTTTGTTGAAAAACTACTTTTGTGGAATTATTGCTGAAAAGCTCGACAGAGTCGTCAGAAACATCAATGGATGCGTTGAAGAATAAAATCAGTATTTGGCAGTAGGTATCGTACAATTGTCTACGTATTACGAGTACATAGCACATACCCTCTCTTAAATTGTACAGTCTTACTAAATATTTCGCACAGAGATGGAAGTATGAGGGCACTGGTTAATTAGTAAAATAGATGTTGGGTAGTGACATCATTTACAGGTTTATATTGTTATCATGTGAGTGTCATTCATGCTTCGCCATACTTTTGTTGCCAGAACTAGGGACCCAGCGTAATTTATTGAATTCATGAATAATTTTTCACAAATATTGGAAAAAAAACTTAGGTATTCATGGCATCGGTTTTTATTTTTACGATTGACACCATCCATAATTCAGATTTCACTAGTTAACAACGTTTTGGCAACAAGCAGGTATTGCATGAAACAGAAATATTCTCATCAATTCGTAAGCTGTTTGATAGAAGACAAATCACGCGTCTCGATTAGATAACCGAATTTCAAAAATCTCGAGAAGATTGATAGCGAGTGGGGTTTTTAACCGGTAAGTAACAATTAGATCTATGGAGAAGGGGGTACCTAGTTTGGAAATACACTGGCGAAGCCCGAAATTTCGTTACATTAAATGCTGGGGGCCAATAAACGCCGTGATTGGCAAAACTATCATTATTAAAATTAATATTACTTGACCAGCATGATGAAGTTGAGTAATCAATTGAGTGCGAACATAATTTTAAGGTATTCCAGTGCGACTGAAAATAAGGTGTTGACTGGCCGTTTTCTGTTTGAGGGCGAGTGTAAATCTGCGCTGAATGGTATTTCTTTCTTATTAGGAGAAAGAAAAAGCAAAATGAAAGAATAGCAATCCGAAATGCACTGGTTTACGTCACGGGCGAGTAGGGATGTGGCGTTCAGCACTGAACGGATCCGAACTGAACGGATCTTTCAGTTGAACGTATCCCAACTGAACGGGTTCCCAAAGAGTTGCCGTTCACCAGTTCATGAACTCTCTCTTGTGACGTCTTCACTCCTTCCTCCGATCCCACTCCTTCTCCTTGTCGCCACCCGTTCTCAACTCCTTTACCCTTCCCCTCGCCGCTCCACTCTTTCTGCCCTTCCCTTCAACCCTTACCGTTCTTTCCTCCCTTCCCTTATCCCTTGAGCTGAGAGTTGACTGACCAGTTCATCAACTCCACGGAATAACAGAATCAAGTTGAGAATTGAGAATTGAGAATTTATTTATTATTAATTTTCACAGCTCCAGGGCTCAAGGCCCCACTTAGATACTGTACAACACAATTACAAATACAAATTGCTGATGGCGCTAATATAATTACTTTTTTTTTTAACACATTAAAAAAAGGCAAAAACGGATACAAAAAGTTGTTACTTAAAGAATAGGTACATCGTTTTTCTTGTCGTTTATAGACTTGTCACAGGAGACAATAATGAGGGATTAGAAAGAGAGAGAAAAAAAAAAGAGAAGGGGAAAGAAAGGAAGAGGAGAGAAAGTTATTTGGCTACTTATGATCCTTGAGAAACTGCAGAACTGCAAGTTCAACTCCTTCCCTTCCCTTCTTCACTCTTCACGTTCTCTTCACCCCTCCCTACACCCCTTACCATTCATATCACCCCTCCCTACACCCCTTACCGTTCACATCACCCTCCCTTCACCAACCTTCTACCTGAACGGGCTTTGGAGCGTCAAACTTGAGAGTGAAGAACTGAAGAACGGTGAACGGATCCCAAAGAACTGATCCCAGAAAAGAGTGAACTGGTGGGAGTTAACTCCCGGAATTGAACGGATCTTACACATCCCTACGGGCGAGGTCACTGGCTCGCTAGAAGTTTTGATGTCAACCAATAGTATCGATACTCAGTACTCGATACAGCAGTAATCCGCTAACGTGAATCATTAAAAATGATTTTAATCTCCGTTCTGTATACCTAGTGTTTTTTGTCACAATTCTTTACCTTGATCTAGAACCTAGAAGAAGTTATGGGTAGTACGGATAATACTACCTACTGCTTCCTGCTTCACGTTATATTTCAGTAGGTATACAGCTCCGTTGTACGTGGAAATGGCTCTGATTCGATTCCACTATGGATTTTCCATTATTCACCGCATATTATCTAAATTTTACTCTTGATATCTCACATAGCTCAAACGCATCCCATACATGAACCATCATCCCATGTATGCATAAATACATCATTACATCTATCATCTTGCATCTCAGATATCTCACATGCATCTTTGTATCCTAACATCACTAATCAAAACTGTTTACCCCTGATACCTACAACTGATATCTACGGCTAAACGTGAATGGTGGGCACTAACTAAGTATTTTGTAGAAATTATATAGGCAAGTAGGTATGATATCGTGTAATGACTGGAGAAAACAGCAAATTGCTATCTATCTTCTCAAGCTTGTTTTGAAAAGTTTGTTCGAACTGCGCGACCTCTTACCATAACCTCTTATGTCACTACACATATAATTCAAAATTATCGAAAAAAGGAAGTCCTGCATTGTAGCATTTATCGAGAAAATGCGTATAAGACTAATGAAAAACGAGGAATACCTATTACATAGTTTGTCACTTCGTTTTTAGTCTTTTTTTTCACCCACTTTTTTGGGATACGATTTTCTCTTTGAATTAATTCTTTTCTTTGATTAAAAAAAAAAAAAAAAACTGTTGGCTAAAATTTGAATCGAATTGGAAAAAGTCTTACAGTATCTACCAAAAAACTTATGAATACCACGAAAACTATCAGGCTACTCAAATATCCGTGACCCACTCACTGAAAAAACCTATTTTCAGTGCTAGTTATTAAACGGTCACCTAGTTATCTGCACAGATATATAATTATGTTAAAAGAAAATGGAATGTTCGATACACGTAGGTAAATTTCGATTTCCTAGTTAGATAACCATGGAATTCGTGAGATGAATCAGGTCAAAAATCAACGGTAAGTACAATAATTTCGATTTGTCACAATACGACAACGGACAAAACAATAAACAGGTATTTTACGAAGCACAGCCGATAAAACTTGATTAATAGGAAACTATAGTTAAGCTGGGAATTTTGAAAGACGGCTTTATTTCGACTTAGGTAGAAATTGCCTTTCATTATTGATGAATTTTGAAGCTAAAATCAAATTTTGCAGTGCAGGGTGCTATCCTTTATTTATATAGTTTGCAGGAGTTCTATGAGAATTATTAATTTTCAGTGGAAGAAGGCGGTGTTTCACAAACATTTAATATTTTCAGAATTACAAACGGAAAGTATGAGATTTCTAAAATTTCGTTCGCAGGTGGGGAATCGAACCCAAGACTCGAAGATGTTTGACAAGAGGTAGGTATCTAGTTGCGCGTAGTTCAATACTTAGTTAGGTATATACTTATCTAGTAGTTATATACTTTAATGTCCGCCAAACCAAGATTGATCGATTAATTGATTAAAAAAAAAAAATATATATATATATAATAATATAAAAGTACACCAAACCTAACAAATAGTGGAGAGTTTCCGCAACAGTTTCTTACGCAGGTATCCAAGTAACTAGCAAATCGATGTGACGTTAGCATCAAAAGTGTGATGCGGAGGATGTATGCTAACCTTCCCCCTCCTCCTTTCCTTCCCAGCGGGAATATATAACATACCTAGAGGGACACATAAAGAAGAGATATTATATGCCTATTCCATACAACCAGCCTTCCCCTGACTGAACCCTCAAATCACGATTTTCCTTATCTCCTGTCTAAAATCAACTTAACTGCCATTATTTATTCATACACGTATGACGTGTCTATATCCATTATATATAGACGTGTCTATATCCATGGAGTTTTGTCAAATCCCAAAGAAGGTTTCCTCATTACCCTCAGAGATGTTCAATCTACCTACCCCGGGATTTCAGATTCAACAAGTTCCTGCGGAAAGTTACGACTTAGTATCTTTGCATTTAGGTAGGTAACTACTTGTGGAAGGATAATATGACTGTAATTCGGGAGGTAATAATGTGTTCTGGACCCCGGTGCCTTTGTTTAATACGACTACGAATGACAGCACAAACCATTCTGCACGCACAACTTCAATTCAAAGAACTCATTTTCGAAAGTGAATCATCTCAAGAATTCCCCAATATGGCGTAATACCCGCATTGCACTCGTCCAACGACTACGACTAGAAATAATTTCTAGCAAACGTTCGCTATATTGAATTTGTCAAAGAAAATCAAAAATACAATAATTATACATGGTAATAATTATACTCTATTTAAGTTCAAGCATAAAGAACCGTTTTTTCGTTTTTGTCCACGTAAAACCGTAAATAGGTACTAATATATGTCTATGACACCATACTGCCATACTGTACTACATCTAAAGCAACAACCAGTTGGAACGATACTTGTGATAAAATCAAAAATACTATATATATATATATATATATATATATATATATATATATATATATATCAATAATTGGATCAATCTCTTCTACGTTTACAACGTTTACATAACAAATTGACTTTTCATATGTACATATTTACAATTTAAACACCAGCTGTCTTTTACCACAAACTTTATTCTAATAGGCCTTTTCTGTTCAACCTTCTCGATTTATTTCACTCAGAGTTCGAAGTGTCCTGTCACTTATTCGGAAACAACTCCTATATTTTGTCACTTAACTAATTATTGTTTCATGGCGAAATTCTCAAGTAAGGTTTGGACGATGATAAATTTGTTCACTTCTCGTTTTAAAATTGTCGTCTAAAAATGGTCATAGGGATTTGCCCTATATTATAATATTCGTACCAGTACGTTCATGGAAGTAATTTGTTTAAAAAGTTTTACTTAAACTAGAACAATCGAAAAAATTTATCAAGGATGATAGGTACCTTGTTAAGCAAATACAAATTCGTTAAAAGTAGTGGCGTACACCTTTGAGCTTACGAGATATACAGGGATTTCTGTTCCCTTTCGCATAAACTGAATACACGTATTGTGTGAATCGTTCTGGGGGTGAAAACCAGGTAGGTAGTTTTCTTTAAAATCACTATGATAGTCTCCATAGGTGATATGGTAATCATAATGCAGTGACTAGGCAGACCAAAATGGCAGCAGTTTTCAAGTTGGTTACAGAGAGACGTTTAGCTGTACCTTGTTATAGCCAGCGCATCGAGGAGTTACCCAGAAATCCAGTTGAAGAAATCAAACAACGCTGATAACTGGTTGGGAAACCAACATTTTTCCAACGCCAGAAGAACAAGATTCCCAGTGAAACACTATGGATGTCAATCATATGAAATGCATTCGCTCTGTGCTCTACGGCAGTTTTGTAACCGCCGAAAATCATTGGCCTAACTACAACGAACAATATAGTTGTTGAAAGGAAAAAACAAACAAATTACGTAAGCTAAAGATGTTTTCCTTGTATGCAAAGTGAATCTGTAAATGGCATGCACATACCTAATACGGTTTGTACAGTTGTGGGTAGAATTTCAGCAGAAAACTTAAATGGTTAAGAGACCAAAAGTCACTCAAATGGTGGTAACGAGGATAGTACTTCAGGATGGAGAACGAGACAGACTCATTCTCCTGTGGTAAGGAAGCACTGTGTACATATTTATAATTTTTGAGGTAGTCTTGCAAATCTCAACATGAGGAGTATTTTGAACTAGATTAGAACGTCCAGTGCTAGTCAAGGGAATATATTTGAGGTGAGATGGCTAAATTTGGACCAGTCTGACTTGAAATAAATGAGCAGATAATATCACTTACCCCTAAATACTCCAAATCATTATTTATGCAGGCAAGAAGGATTTTCAGGGGTGAATGGTTTTCTGTTGACTAGTTAATAATAATGGAGCTGATACATGAAAATCCCTTTTTGATTTCTTTAATGCAAACAAATGTGGCTCCCAATTATGCTTTTCGTGATTTCATTGAAATCGTTTTTCAGGAAACTTGTGGACCTGAGGTTATTGGGGAGGTTGCTAGCTTTCCAACGAGTGGAGAATAACTTTTGTATGACATAAAATAAAGGAGCTAAAAACCAATGGGGAATACCTATAACAAAACCTTGAGCATCAGAGAAAACTGCCTGTCATAGTACCAACCCTATCACACCCCTCCACGCCATGATATCCACCCTCCATTTTCTCAAACAGCTCGACAGCCACTGCCTTCTTAATCTTTTATAATCTCTTTGGTGAAACCTTACATTCATCAAGAAAAAAGAACTGCACATTTCGCCCCACAGTTCTAACTAATGTGACTAATGTTCGTTTAAGTTTTACTTACGTCACAAATTTCATACATTTTAGAGGAGTTTTTCTCAAAAACATTACTGGGTTACCAATTCATTGAGAAGCACATCTTTCCACTCTATTTGAAATTTGAATTCAACAGAATTTCTCATCAATATTCTTATACAGCCACGCAATCACTCTGTACACCACATTCTCTTCAAAGGATACCGAACAGTACGCATTGCTTATCGTACATTCGATGCAGTGCTAGGAAAATCCTCATTACAAATAGTGATGGTACAGTAAAAGCACAACTGAACATATTTTCACTCAAGCCCACAGGGCCACACGGAGTCTTCGTGCGTGTTAAATGATGCTTTCCTTGTTGCGCTCGTTGTCCTCTGCTGATGAATCGGCCGAGGACGCGCCGCAGATCTGCATTTCGATCTCCGCGAGACGATGCTCCACTTCCCACTGCTGCTGACTCAGTTTCATGCTGAGGGTCGCGTTTTCTGATTCCAGCGTGACGAGCCGCTCACGGAGCCGCTTGATCTCAGCAATGAAAATCTCTTGGTTGCTCTCTGTCGGCGGCGTCGCCACGGCCGCCGGCTCTCCTCCGCCCCCAGCTGAAACAGCAAGTCAGAAGTGAGAAATAGAAGCAATGAAATCAGAGGCTAGAAAAGGGAGACAGAAATGGCACAGATGGCTGCCGTGTCACTGGAAAAAATGGAGGGCAGATATCCCCAAAATGGCGGAATGATAACAATCACAGAAGTAACATAAACAAACCCAACAGTACCAGATTAAATAGTAAATAAAACATGAATAAACAGTTAAATAATATTGCGTTTATTTTATTATAAACGAGAAATGCATTATTTTGAATTTTTGAATATTTTCCGAGCAAGTAGGGTTGTATGGAGTGGGATGTGTTTTGCAGAAGTTTCCCCGACTTCCCTGTAAGGTCGCTTCACACTATACCCTCACGAGGTTCCAGCGGCCGGGATCGGTCCGTGAGGGTCCGTGATTCCTAAACACATCAGACCGACTTTCATCCGTCACGAATCCGTCGAAGAACAGTGCAAAGCATCAGCCGTTTGGGAAGTGAGAACTGAGCAAGTAATAATGCAACGTCTAATATAAAATACACCTATTTCTCATCAGTTGTTTTATTGTCCTCTGCTTCGATTTATATTACTCCAGATGTTTCTTGAAATCAGCGTCCATGTATTTTGGACTCCAGCGGTGGTAGAGCGGAGGATATGCCTGCACTTCCTCCATCAGTTTTCTGTTACCCATGTTGAAGAGTAACAACATCTTAAAACGCAGCAAAGTATTACACCGGTTTATTGTTTACCTGTATAAATGCCCCTTCTACGTAGATCACTGTTTTCTGTTGTCAATACCCTCGAGCTCCCTCCAGGAAAGCCCTAAATGGAGTACTGGAGCCGGCCCGGAATAAAAGTATCATACAAATGCGCGGGATTCAATATTTGAGTCATTAATTATTTGTAGTCATTCATGAAGCATAAGGTAAATAATAAACCGTTGTGTAATAATATACCCAATAATAGTTCAACGTTTGTTCAAGTTGCAAAAGTACCTATCAACAAAATCTGGAAGATCCATCATTTTGGTTTATTATTTTCAATAATGAACCTTTGGAATCGAGGATGAACAAAAAAAAGTATAACCCCCCCCCCCCCCCCCCCAAAAATTTTATGGTTAACATTTCTAGGTATTTAGAATCCGAAAATCGAATGAAAAAATTTCTGTCCGTCTGCCGTACACCGTACTTCGCCATTTTCATAGTTAACATGAACCAAAATTAATCAAATTTGGTTTGCAGGTCCCGTTTGGGCTCTAGCTGGTCCTCGAAGCTCGACGTTACTCTTAGTCATCTCTGAGGGGTGAAAAATAGGGGTTGAAATTTTCAGAACGCCGTAGCTCGAAAACTTTCAGTTGAAAGGTATGTTTTTTAAACGTTTTTAAATTGATCTTGAACTAAAGCATGTTATGATACCACCCGGAGCATTGTGCGACCAGCCGTTCGTTTGTACCGAAAAGCTTCGACAATATGATCGTGAATCAAATGGTATAAATCCGGCCCAGATATCATCGCTGGGGAACACCTGGTTATAATCAAGGATGGCTGTATGAAGTCGAGTTGGTTGTTCTGTGATTCCATTTGAAAACGCTGCAAATCCCTGCACAACGGTTTATTCTTTTTTACAGAATACCCTCCAGTTACAGATCACAGGTCTCCGTAGATAACCCTTCTATATAACATATGTACTATTCTACACATATATAATGTAGATCGCGGACCCTCCGTAGGTTAGTACCTAACCCCGTACTCGTTATTAGGTACCTACCAAAAACCGTTGTGTAATAATTTATCTGTATAGGTTCCCCTTCTACGGAGATAGAATAATGAACCATTGGAATCGAACATGAAAAAAAAAAATTCTTCCCCCCCTCAAAATTTGATGGTTTACGTTTCAAGGTATGTAGAATCCAAAACTGCAATAAAAATATTTCTGTCTGTCCGCCGTACGCCGTACGCCGTACGGGCCACTTTTCTTAGTTACCATGAAAAAAAATTGATGAAATTCGGGTTATAGGTTTCGTTCGGGGTCTAGTTGGTCCTCGAAGCTCGATACAATCAGTCATCTCTAAGGGGTTCAAAATAGGGGTTGAAATTTTCGAAACGCATATACCTTTTTTTTACGTGAATCTTTTAACGGTTTTAAATAGTTCTTGAACTTACGAGTTTTTTAAGACCACCCGGAGCACCGTACGTCCAGCCGTTCGTTCACAGTAAGGCCCCGAAGTTTGCACCGACAGGCATTTTCGACTCCAGTGTGAATGAAATTGTATGTATACAACAGAAGAAATCTCGTCACCAGGGACGCGCCGATTTTATTGGTGGGGTACCTAAGAGGTCGAGTTGGTTGTTCTGTGATATTATTTCATTTGAAAAATGATGGCTCTATTGGAGTTTGTTGATAGGTAGTGAAACCGATTTTATTGGTGGGATGAAGCATTATTGCGGCAGTTGAAGTATTATTGATGGGTAAATTATTACATAATGGCAAATTATTACACAACGACAAGTTATTACACAACGGTAAATTATTACACAACGGTAAATTATTAAACCACGGTAAATTATTACACAACGGCTATTTTAACTCCACATCAACAATTTCACTTCAGAACTTCATTATTTGCATTTCTTTTTGCCATTTTGGGTACTGTTTGTAATCGGCAGAATTATTTTAGCAACATTTAATTCGTGATTCAGGTAGGTACCTAGTAACGAGTACGGGGTTAGGTACTAACCTACGGAGGTTCTGTGATCTACATAATATGTATAGAATAGTACATATCTATACATATAATAAAACAGTTTCTGTTTGTTTGTCTGTTTGTTTGTCTCGGCATCAATTGAGAACGGCTGAACGTAGAAAGTTGCGGCTGGTACCATTTGACGCAGAATTTATCTGGGAAGGTTTATGAAAAATCCGCATTTGAATCTGTCCATCCGTTGAAACGCTATGAATGAAATACTACTAAAAAAGTGTTATAATCACTTCTATGAGGACGTTTATGCTTATAATAACTTTAAACGGTTGGTCGTAAATCCGATTGTAATTAGATTCTGGTTTCAGCTCGACGAGTACATTCAAGTGGTACTTCAATCAGGATGTTAGTGGGAGGGGGGCATAGGTTATGAGAGGGGGGGGGGGTCTACAGAAATTTCAAAACTACTTGACCAATTGGAGTGCAACTTTGGGAATTTGTTGTGTGAACATTGAGGAATGTTTCTAACCAGGTAGGGAGGGTTCATAGGATACGGGTGGGGGGGGGGGGTTAAAGGCGGTTAGGGTTGGCATTGGGGAAGGTTTCTGATCAGTTGAGGAGGGGGGGATACAGGCATATTAAAATACATGACCGTTGGCTCCATTTATTTAAATCGCAGCAACACGCGTCGGTTCAAATAGTATAATATATCATAAAACAGTGTCAGTCTGTTTGTTTGTCTCGGCATCGATAAATGAGAACGGCTGAACGGGTGGTATCTGTTATGAGTGGGGCCTGTCCTAAAGGGGGTGTCTGTTCTACCGTTGCGAAGCGCGGGTACACAGCTATATTATAGTTATGTAATATAGACGGGTTATCTATGCAGAGAGCTGTGATCTGTAACAGAAGGGTATTCTGTACAAAATACTAAACCGTTGTGCACGGATTTGCAGCGTTTTTTTATTGGTTTATTATTTTCAATAATGAACCATTGGAATCGAGCAAGAAAAAAAAATTCTTACCCCCCTCAAAATTTGATGGTTTACGTTTCAAGGTATGTAGAATCCAAAACTGCAATAAAAATATTTCTGTCTGTCCGCCGTACGCCATACGGGCCACTTTTCTTAGTTACCATGAAATAAAATTGATGAAATTCGGGTTATAGGTTCCGTTAGGGGTCTAGTTGGTCCTCGAAGCTCGACGTTACTGTCAGTCATCTCTGAGGGGTTCAAAATAGGGGTTGACATTTTCAGAACGCCGTATCTCAAAAACTTTCTATTGAAGGGTATGGTTTTTTTAACGATATTAAATTTGTCTTGAGCTAAACAATTTTTTGAGACCACCCGGAACACTTTACGTCCAGCCGTTCGTGTGCACCAAAAAGCTTCGTCAACACGATCGTGAATCAAACGGTATAAATCCGGCCGGGATTTCATCACTAAGGAGCACCTGATTGTAATCAAGGATGGCTGTATATTAAGTCGAGTTGTTTGTTCTGCAATATTATTTCATTTGGCAGGTGATGGACTATTGGATTTTGTTGGTAGGTACTTACTTCTGAAACTTGAACAAACGTTGACGTATTATTGATGGGTAAATTATTAAACAATGGCAAATTATTACACACCGGCAAATTATTACACAACGGTGAATTATTACACAACGGAAATTATGACACCACGGTAAATTATTACACAGCGGTAAATTATTACACAACGGCTCATCTACCCAGAAGGGGCTGGATTTTGTTGATAGGTACTTTTGCAACTTGAACAACCGTTGAAGTATTATTGATGGTTAAATTATTACACAATGGCAAATTATTACAAAACGGCAAATTATTACACAGCGGTAAATTATTACACCACGGTAAATTATTACACAACGGCTCATCTACCAAGAAGGGGCTGGATTTTGTTGATAGGTACTTTTGCAACTTAAACAACCGTTGAAGTATTATTGATGGGCAAATTATTACACAACGGTTCATTATTCTATCTCCGTAGAAGGAGAACCTATACAGGTAAATTATTACACAACGGTTTAGGCAGTTACCTACCTAGTAACGAGTACGGGGTTAGGTACTTTCCTACGGAGGGTCCGTGATCTACATAATATGTGTAGAATAGTATACATATTATTATATTATATAGACGGGGTATCTATACAGAGAGCTGTGATTTGTAACAGAAGGGTATTCTGTACAAAATAATAAACCGTTGTGCAGGGATTTGCAGCGTTTGCAGTTTTGGATTCTACATACCTTGAAACGTAAACCATCAAATTTTGAGGGGGGGAAGCTTTTTTTTTTCATGCTCGATTCCAATGGTTCATTATTGAAAATAATAAACCAAATCAATGGCTCTTTTGGATTTTGTCGATATGTACTTTTGCAACTTGAACAAATGTTGAAGCATTATTGGGTAAATTATTACATAACGGTTTATTATACTATCTACTCAGAAGGGGCCTCTATACAGGTAAATTATTACACAGCGGTTTGTTATTTACCTTATGCTTCATGAATAACTCTTAATAATAATTAAAGTGATTTAAATGTTGAATCCCGCGCATTCGTATGAAACTTTTATTTCCAGTACTCTATTTAGGGCTTTCCTGGAGGTTGTTCGAGGGTACTGACTACAGAAAACAGTGATCTACGCAGAAGGGGCATCTATACAGGTAAATAATAAACCTTTGTGTAATAATTTGCAGCGTTTTTTGAAATCCAGAAAAATTCGCGACTGAAAGTGCTTGTCTCTTGCAAATATGAAATAGGTACCTATATATGTGGACGCCCAACGCTTTTATTTTTAGTCATATAGAATTCCAATGCTCCCGGGTAGCAGAAAGAAATTACTGTATTCCGTTCAGATTACTTTGAAATAATAACGTACGTTTAAAAAGTTGTTTTTCTTCAAATGATCTATTTTGGTTTAAATAAGTTTTCAGTGCTCTAAATGAGTTTCTTCAGTGTTAGTTCTTCAAGTATTTCCAAATTCGTAGTAAGGGGCGGTTACTAACCATTCCAGGTAGATTGCTGTGTTAGCCAACCACTGGTGGTTACGGGAGGGGGTATTGAATGGGCTGTTGCCCTCCTTGATAGACTGTTCCCACCTATGTAATTTGTATTTGTATTTGTATTTGTCCTGTACGGTGATGTACAAAATAATCTAGGTTTGCCTACCTAAAAGGTTGACGTAGGTACATAACTAGATTGCCTTCGCTTAGAAAATATGAAATTCTCGGAGAGCTCTCATGAAGAAACGCGCTCCCATTTCCTTGTTGTTTTTACGGTTATGGCTTCCTAGCGGACCTCATCAACGCGTTCAAGTTCCCCGTGACGATTCGAGGATAATATCACAGGATCAAATGTTTGTTTACATAAAGTTTTATTGCTCGTTCCCCTTCGGCGCTAAAAGGTAGCGTGCGAGGTGCCCATCTCACTCAAACGGGAATCAAACCCAGCCCTTTTATACTTAGCTCTTTACGACCTAACGGCGGGATGTGACGAGGCTGAGAGCTCTGCCATAATTTTTTCATCCTCCCACTTCACTGCTACCACTTTCATTTTACTCTTTGTCGTTGTTCCCTCGCTTGGGGGAAGGACTTGAAGGGAAAAAAAGGGTTTGATGGGGGCAGAAATGACATTTTTCCACGGGATAAGGGAACGGATTTTTTTGAGCCTGTGAGAATCTGAGGGCGGAAGAATAATTCTGGCAAAGGCCAGAAAATGGCTTTTAGCGAATTTTCGAAGAAAAGGAAGCTATTGTTCTCGGTCCAAAATTTTTAAAACTCGAATTTCCGAAAGATTTTTATACCAAAATCCGTTTCAGACCATCCTGAATTCACTGCCGAAAGACACCAAAAATTATACGTATATATACGTATATATATATATATATATATGTATATATATATAATATTTATATATTTATATAATTATGTATGTGTCATTCCAGACGATAACTCTCGACAGAATTGAGATAAAAAGTTCAAATTTGCACGAAAAATCTGTCTTGGCAATCGACAGTCTAAGTTCGTAGACGGGCAGAATCAGGTCACTCTAAGGGGGAGTTTTGGGGAGTTTTCGGGGGGAAAAATTACCCATAAATTCGCAAAATGAAACAGTCTGACAAGTGACACCTCATTTTAAAGGTTTTTCTACGCTGAACACGATGGTGAAATCAGAATTGCGATATCTCATTCCGTTCTCAAACTGGAGCACTTTGAAGATGAAGGAACGTGGTTATTTCTTGAGATAAAACAGTTTTACATAAAATCAGTTATTTCTTCGAAAATTCGCTCTTATAGCCATGCTGCATGACTGTGGTTTTTTCTTTTCTTTTTTTACGACAAATGGCGTCACGGGGGTACAGGGGGATACGGTACTACGCTAAGCCAACGCTGATTATTAAGCTGCCCTTAGAAACGATCAACAAGGCACGTAACACAAATCTCTCAGAAATGAGGGCAAACTTGCTGGAGTGGTTGGGCAGGAGATGTAGGCTATGGAAAAACCGACTGACTTTTACATAATACGAGGACCTTAATGAAAAACAAGACCAAGTGGCCACTGATTCAAGGCAGTCCATAAATTCAAGTTCCGAGGATTATTGATTGACTTACATGGAAAACTTATGTTTCATATTTATAATATAATCTTAAAATAGGTAATTTTTATAAGTGTACTTTTTCTTTCAACTCTCTCTTTCTCTTCTTTTGGTTTATTATTCTGTGAATAATACACCTATGTATTCGCTCAGCAAAAATTTTTATAATACCCCCTCAAAATTGTTTTCTTTTCCGTTTCAAGGTGCGTAGATTCCAAAAACGCTGCAAAGTCCTTGTCACATGGGTTTATTATTCTACTGGACATACCTACAGAAATTTTGGCTGTTCATTTATTGTTTATTTCATGTGAAATAATTGAAAAAGCTATTTCTGATGGTTTCCACCATTTTTGGCCCCTAAAACACGAGTTAGGTAGGTAGGTACGCTCCTGTTTTTTTTTTTTTCAATTTATCTTTGATCATTGGTAGTGCCATTTAACCGTCATGATCCACGTGTTGATACTGCTTCCAGTGTTATTATACAAATTGATGGTGATTTCAGACGATTTCCCAGGTTTTTGACTCATAAAAAATCAATTTTGGGAGCTGAACATTTGGTAGAACCTCGATTTTCCACTCTGGTAAAAATCGACTTCATATTCAGTCTTCTCGTCCCCAAAAACATGGAAAACGATACCTCAAAAGCTCATGTTACTAACATGTTACTAAAACACAAAAAGTACCTATTTTTGTGCACATTTTCACTCATAACATCCCTGGGTATATTCCGATCGGGCTGAAAAGTTTCGGGACACAACTAGGGCCCAAATGGAGCATGTGTGCGAAAGAACGACTTTTTTAGACCAAAAATGAAGCCGGTACACGTGATACGGCGGACGGACATTGCATTTTTGGAATCTACGCACCTTGTAACGGAAAATAAAAAATTTTGAGGGGGTGTTATAAAAATTTTTTTCTGACCGAATACATAGGTAGGTGTAATATTCACAGAATAATAAACCAAAATGCAATGTCCGTCCGCCGTCCGCCGTACGCTGTACGCCGTGTCACGTGTACCGGCTTCATTTTCGGTCTAAAAAAGTCGCTCTTTCACACACATGTTCTATTTGGGCCCTAGTTGTGTCCCGAAACTTTGCAGCTCGATCGGAATATACCCAGGGGTGTTATGAAAGAAAATGTGTATAAAAATAGGTACCTCCTTTTTGTGTTTTAGTAACATGTTATAGGTCGTGCACGAGAATATTGCCCTCCGACCCTGCACTCTATAGGAGGATGGGAGAAGCTGAGGGCTCGGCAGCCTGAGTGGGATGCAATGTTGGGACTTTTACTTTATTATGTTGGCAGCCATGCTGCCATTCCAAGCCAGCTCATTCCGTTCCCGTATCGTGTTTTCCTCGCTTGTATCTTGCTTTTTGTTTCACCATCCTACCTATAATCGTCGTATTAACCCTTCTTATTTTAACTGTGAGTATCATCACAATCCCCGTCATCCTATTTTTGAACTGTGAGTGTCATCACAATTCCCCGTACCCGTCAGTTTCCGTGTGTCGCCTACAGAAATCTCGCGATGGAAGATCAACATTCATCGTCAGCAAGAAACCGGAAACCAGCTATCGCAAGAGGCAGAGGGCTCTAAGGAGTCAGGCACAAGAAATTGTGTACAATGTGTGCCAGTATTTTACTAGGAAGAAGAAAGAGGATGACGCGAAATACAACGTTCGCGATGTGACTAGTGCAGAGACTGGCGTCTCGGCAAGAACAGTCTGCAACATTATGAAGGAAGCTGGAAACCAAACAACATCAGATCGGGCGAGACCTTTGTTTGTTACGCCAAACAAGTCCAGATCTGGAGACTACCATTCTTCGATGAACTTCGAAAATTGTTCTAAGTGGCTCACACTTAAGTTCCACCCGAATTTATCCGCAGATTCGGTCGTGGTGATGGACAACGCTAAATACCATTGTGTGCAGACCAACAAAAGACCTAACAGTTCGACTCTGAAGGCAGATGTAATTTCGTGGTTGACGTGTAATAATGTGCAGTTCGACGAAAAATTAGTTAGTCGAATCGGGGATCGATAGTTTCATTATTAATGTTGGGGGGGGGGGCTTCTGAAACTGATAGCAGTTCCGATGAGGATTCAGATTTTTCTGATTAGAAATTTTACATACCACAGTTAAATTACGTAAGTACTAAATAAATGAATAATAATATGTACTAAATAAATAAATAATAAAATAACATTTGTTTCCAATCTTTCCTTTTATACCTACCTACCTTCAAAAAATTTTCCTTATTTAATTACCTCATTGTACCATTTCAAAAAAGTAGGTACTCCTAATTTTCAAGAAAACATTTCATAGAAAAATCCTATTACGAATTTGTCTGTCAGCTCAAAGGAGTAGTCACGCTCAGGGTTCCGATTTTACAAAAATCGGGAAAATGCTACGGTCATTCACTATGTTAGGTACCTATGGCTTTTACGATAGCATCATTTTTTGTAACGAAAAAAGGTAAGTTTTTATGACGGTTCACACTCTCAGCTGGAAAAAGGATTACAGGAGGAAAGTGCTGCCACTGGACAGGGGAAAAAAAACAAAAACGGGGAATTCCGTGTTGAAAATGATTTCCACGTTCCCCGTCAGATGGCAGGGTCGGAGGGCAATATTCCAGCGCACGGCCTATAGTAACATGAGCTTTTGAAGTACCTGTCTTTTTCCATGTTTTTGGGGACGAGAAGACCGAATATGAAGTCGATTTTGACCAAAGGGTGGAAAATTGAGTTCTACCAAATGCTCAGCTTACAAAACTGATTTTTTGTGATTTCGTCTGAAATCACCATAAATTTGTATAATAACACTGGAAAAAGTGTCAACACGTAGATCAAGACGATTAAATGGCATTACCACTGATCAAAGATAGTAAAAAAAAAGAAAAAGTGTTTGAGGGATCAAAATAGTTATTTCAATTATTGCACATGGAAGAAACAATAAATGAATAGCCATAATTTCTGTAGGTATGTCCAATAGAATAATAAACCCATGTGACAAGGACTTTGCAGCGTTTTATTTATTACTATCTTTAGGTGGCTTACTTCAGTAAAACACTGAGCAGAGCTGAGCAGAACTTCTGTACAACGAGAGAGAACTACTAGCGGCTGTCCGCAGTGTGGAGCAATTCCATCAGTACCTTTACGGATCACGGTTCATCTTAAGAATGGATCACGCGGCATTAACCTGGCTGACAACAATCCGTAACCCACAAGGACAATTTGCAAGATGGCTGGAGACTCTGCAAATGTACGACTTTAAAATTATACACAGAGCAGGCAAACGACACACTAATGCTGATGGCCTATCCCGGCGGCCCTGTTCGGGAAACTGCAAGTACTGCGAGAAGCGGGAGAAGTATAACGAGGAAGTTAATATGCTGCAGTTCCACACAGAGCCACCAGAGAGTGGAACACCACAATCCCAGGACATGAATATACAGTGGATCATGAATAAACTTCAAGTAGGAAAAAAACCCGTCATGTCTATGGAAGCAGCCTCAAATCATGTCATACGCCGTCTGATAGGCCGTTGGGAATTCCTCGAACTCCATGGTGGGCAATTGTTCCACAGATGGGAGGATGCAAATGGTGGATGTCGCTTGCAGTGGGTAGTGCCATCAGCCAATGTTGAAAACGTTTTGACGCAGTTTCACAGCAGCCCAACGGGAGGACACTTTGGATTTTGGAAAACCTTGGCAAAAGTAACATTGAATTACTTTTGGCCTGGAATGGCCAATGATGTCAAGGTTTGGTACAAAACCTGTGACAAATGCCAAAAGGTCAAAGGACCTGGGAAACGACAGCCAGCACCACTTCAACAAACAACAGTGGGAAGCCCCTTTGACAGGATGGGTTTGGATATTCTGGGCCCATTTCCGATGTCTAGGAGAGGAAACCGATATATAATGGTTGCTGCAGATTATTTTACTAAATGGCCTGAAGCCATCCCCATACCCAATCAAGAGGCCCAGACGGTGGCTGCTGCTCTAGTGGAGCAGGTCTTCAGCCGGAATGGGGTACCCTGGGAAATCCATACAGATCAAGGGCGGAGTTTTGAGGCGAAATTGTTGGAGGAGGTCACCACGATTTTGGGAGCACAGAGAACAAGGACTACAGCACTCCACCCTCAGTCAAATGGACTAGTAGAGAGGATGAATAGGACAATAACAAAATTTCTGGCGATGTTTGTTGACGAGCAGCAAGCCGACTGGGACGAAAAGCTCCCACTGTTTCTATTGGCGTATCGGTCAGCACCACATTCCACAACAGGTTATTCACCTGCCCAGCTTCTTTATGGAAGAGACCTGCATCTCCCAGTCACGCTGGTGCGGCCTCCACCGACAACACCACCCTTGCCTACTATCTCCTACGCGCTCCAGCTGCGTGCCAATTTGGAAAGAGCAAGGAGTTTCGCCCAAGAAAACATTGGCCCGAAGATGAGGGCTCAGAAGGACTTCTATACGATCGCCGGGCAAAGCAACCTCTCTTTAGTGAAGGAGACTGGGTTTGGGTGCATGATCCGAAAAGAGTGCGAGGACGGTGCCCCAAATTACAGCCCCAATGGACTGGGCCTTGGGTCATCACACAGAAGAAGAGTGATTTTTTTTATTTTTATTGATTGGCTTTGCAATGCATACAGCCGTTACATGTGGTAGTAATAAAAGAATACATAAATCGTCACTCCATATAAATTATAAAGAAAACTTGAACTATTTAACCTTAACTATTTTTCACTATTTCACAATCTTCACTATATTTAGTTTTGTAAATCACATGGTTTGTTTAAATGTTAATGCTTGATTCTGTCAGAAATTCATGCACACTGTTGTACACTGCCATATGTCCACTTCCTATTATGGTATCCAGATTCACCGGGTGTGTGACCTTGTCACTGATCTTGGTCATCAGACGGTCCCGAGGGCCATCGAATTCAGGACAATTCAGGATTAAGTGTTCTGCGGTCTCCACCGAGTGCCCGCATGATCTGCACTGGGGGGTGTCTGACTTGTTGATTTTGTGCAAGTACTCGTTTGTGCAGCATACTCCACTTCGAAGTCGCGATATGTTTTTATAGAAACTTTTGGGTTTGAGGCCCGTCACATTTTGGAACCACGGTCTCCAGTCAGTCGGAGGGAACAAGTTTTTGTAGCGTATCCCTGTGGTAGTTTCATAGGCGTAAAATTCTTTGTTCCACCCCATACGCATCCGGTCTTTTATGAGTCTTTTGAGGTCTGATGGTGGGAAAGAGTGTGCTGGGGTTGGTAGCGGGAGCGTAGTCGATCTTCTGGCTTCAGTGTCTGCTGCCTCATTTCCCACGATTCCGGAATGCCCTCGTGTCCAACAAAAGACTATCCGGGTACCTCCTTCCGTCAGAGTGGTGTAGGTTCGAAGAATAGACGCTTCCGTGGATGTTAGACGGGATCCTATGCGTAAGTTGTGGAGCATCGATATAGCGCTTTGGCAATCCGTTACGATGACCGCATGTGGGATCACCGGGTATTCGTCATGTATCCATGAGAGCGCCTTTAGAATTGCGTAGGTCTCCGTGGTATATACTGAAGATCTGTTCCATAAACGGAACCCGCGAGCAGATTTGCGAGCAGAATCGTAAAAGGCGCATCCTGCTTTGTTTGCTTGTACAGAGCCATCCGTGTAAATTACCAGACTATTCGGCCATCTGGTTTCAATATAGTCTCGCAGATGAGTGTTGGAGTGTTGGGGAAGCACGGGGGAGGACTCTGGCAGTTTTGCGACTGGTAACGGCGTCCTGAATACACTGTATGGGACCAAGAAACAGTTTGGTTTAGGTGCAAGGGATATCCATTGAAGTTCCTCACTGAGGTCAGTAAAGCTTTCGCAGAGAAGTGGTGATGGTTTTTTGGCCCAATAACGTGATGTCAAATTACTGACTGCAAGAGACCGAAGATCCGAGGTGCTTTCGCCATTTTTATGGAAGAGCTGTGTGACGAAGCGGTCAGACAGTAATCTTCTGCGGAGGCTCAGAGGTGGCTCCCCCGCCTCCATGAGGAGAATGTTGATTGGTGTTGACCTTAATAGGCCCATTATTATTCGGAGTGCACCGTGTTGAGCCCTGTCCAACTTTGCGAGTGTTGATTGAGCGGCTGATCCATAGAAGAAACAGCCATAATCCAGGATACTTCTGATTGTAGATCTGTAGAATAGAAGACCTGTTTGCGGATCGGCTCCCCACTGGGTGTTGGCGAAGGTTTTTAAAAGATTCAGTTATGGTTGGATTTTACGTTCGATCTGTGTGATGTGAAAGGTCCAGTTGAGCTTAGTTGTGAGCGTAACTCCAAGAAAAGTGACCTTCCTAGCACATGGGAAGGTTGCTCCCCCCAAACGTACTTCTCGATCGAAGGGGAGTTGGCGTCTTCGCGAAAAGGGGCATACTAGGGACTTGTTAGGGGCGATCGAGAGTCCCAGATTTCCAAGATAGTTTGTGATTGCAGTCACTGCCATGCTCATGTGTGGGAAGCAGTCCTGTGGGTTTTCCATGGTACAATATAAGCAAATGTCATCCGCGTATTGGATTATGCGAACATGTGCTGGAAGTATGTTCTCTATGTCTGCTACATAAATGGAGTACAGTATTGTCGAAAGAATTGCTCCTTGAGGAAGGCCTTTCCACGTCTTGCGGGGACCGAGGAGAACCCTGGAACTCCATACGTAAGTGTTTCGCTCTTCTATGAGGTGTTTTAAGTTCCGAACGACTTGGTTAGGTAATCCCTTTCTTACAAGGAGAGAGCATAGGAGTGGGATCTGCACATTGTCATAAGCTGAGGAGATGTCCAGGAATAGTGCCAGAGTGGTCTGATTCTCCGTTAGGCCGATGTTTACATCCGTGAGGAGGGTAATAAGAGCGTCCATTGTGGACCGAGAGGAGCGGAAACCAAATTGGCTAGCGGGTAGGAGATTCTCGTTCTCGAGCCACCAGATCAGCCTTGATTTGATCATTCTTTCGAATGTCTTGAGCAAACATGAAGCTAAGGCGATTGGTCGATAAGATGTTGCTTCGTTCGGGGGCTTACCTCTCTTATGGATAGGTACTATTATGAAGTCTTTCCACGGGTCTGGGAAATCTCCACTTTGCCAGAAGTTGTTATAGAAATCCAACAGTTTTGTAAGGTAGGCTTGTGGCAGTCGAGTAATTACGTCATAGGTAATACCGTCTAAACCCGGGCTGGTCCTGTTCCAGGTGAAGATGGGCCGGAAGAGGCGACTTCTTCACGCTAACAGGCTAGCTCGAGCAGAAGTCAGGCCCGTGGACGGCCTCAAACTTGGGGAGGGATAGTGTGGTGAACCCACAAGGAAACCGCATGTTTTGAATGAGTTGACGGGCCCCCAATTGTAATAAACGGCCACGATAACGCACAACAATTACCAGATATGTTATTTCATTCAAAAACCAAAACACAACAACCGGGTTTTCTAACGTAAACACACGTCAACTCATTCAAAACATGTGGTTTCCTTGTGGGTTCACCACAATATTATGATCGCGGAAACATGCGAAGTGCCGCTGAACCTAAGAATACACTTTCTAGCTGACAAGAACTCATTGTCCGACAAATAATCTACGTTAGTGCATCCTTACATGCAATAATGGATCTTGTTCACACAGTCGTTTGCTCCCACAGTCGTTTTCAACATTAGCCGGATAGATACAGTAATACCCCCTCAAGTCACAAGTTTCCATAACATGTCTACGAAATGTAATTATATTGTATAACAGAAATCCAGCTCTACCACCCCTCGTCACCAGTTTTCTGTTGACTATTTTACACTGTTTACGATTCATGCCCACCTTTTCCGACCACGTAATGACAGGACAGCAAAACCAAAATGCCTAATTTTGCAAAATTCATGGAGCATATTGAATGGTGGAACTATATATTGATATTCACAGACGGGTCAAAGACGTGTGGTTTGGCAGGTTCGGCAGTGTTGGTTTATTATTCGGGGAATAATACACCTAAGTATTCGCTCAGCAAAAAATTGTTATAACACCCCCTCAAATGTTTTCTTTTACGTTTCAAGGTGCGTAGATTCCAAAAACGCTGCAAAGTCCTTGTCATATGGGTTTATTATTCTATTGGACATACCTAATGAGATGTTGGCTGTTTATTAATTGTTTATAAAATAATTGAAATAGCTATCTCTGGTGGTTTCCACCAATTTTGGCCCCCAAAACACGAATAAGTTACGCTCCTTTTTTTAAAAATAAATTATCTCTGATCATTGACAGTATCATTTAATCGTCTTGATCCACGTGTTGACACTTTTTCTAGTCTTATTCTACGAAGTGATGGTGATTTCAGACGATTTCCCAGGTTTTTGACTCATAAAAAATCAATTTCGGGAGCTGAACATCTGGTAGAACCTCAATTTTCTATTCTTTGGTCGAAATCGACTTCATATTCGGTGTTCTCGTCCCCAAAAACATGAAAAACGATACCTTAAAAGCTCATGTTACCAACATGTTGCTAAAACGCAAAAAGTAGGTAGGTACCTATTTTGGTTTATTATTTTCAATAATGAACCATTGGAATCGAGCATGAAAAAAAAAATTCTTACCCCCCCTCAAAATTTGATGGTTTACGTTTCAAGGTATGTAGAATCCAAAACTGCAATAAAAATATTTCTGTCTGTCCGCCGTACGCCGTACGGGCCACTTTTCTTAGTTACCATGAAAAAAATTGATGAAATTCGGGTTATAGGTTCCGTTCGGCGTCTGGTTGGTCCTCGAAGGTCGACGTTAGTGTCAGTCATCTCTAAGGGGTTCAAAATAGGGGTTGAAATTTTCAAAACGCCTATACCATTTTTTTACGTGAATATTTTTACGGTTTTAAATAGTTCTTGAACTTGCGAGTTTTTTAAGACCATCCGGAGCATCGTACGTCCAGCCGTTCGTTCACAGTAAGGCCCCGAAGTTTGCACCGACAGGCATTTTCGACTCCAGTGTGAATGAAATTGTATACAATTCAAACCAAATGTCGTAACCAGAGACGCGCCCACAATAGGAAATTTGGTGGAGATAAAATCATTGCTAGGGATCACCTGATTATAGTGGCGGAGTATGAAGTCAAGTTGGTTGTTCTGTCATATTATTTCATTCGAAAAATGACGGCTCTTTTTGAGTTTGTTGGTAGGTAGTGAAACTTGAACAAACGTTGAAGTATTTTTGATGGGTAAATTATTACTACGGTAAATCATTACTCAACGGTAAATTATTACACAACGGTCCATTATACCATCTACGTAGAAGGGGCTGGAGTTTGTTGGTAGGTACTTTCGCAACTTTTTTCACTCCTCATCAACAATTTCTTTTCAGAACTTCATTATGTGTGTTTCTTTTTGTTAGGTACTGTTTGTCATCGGCAGAATTATTTTAGCAACATTTAACTCGTGATTTAGGTAGGTACCTAGTAACGTGTACGGGGTTAGGTACTAACCTACGGAGGGTCTGCGATCTACATAATATGTATAGAATAGTACATATCATATTATATAGACGGGTTATCTATACATAGAGCTGTGATCTGTAACGGAAGGGTATTCTATACAAAATAATAAACCGTTGTGCAGGGATTTGCAGCGTTTTTACACACATTTTCACTCATAACACCCCTGGGTATATTCCGATCGGGCTGAAAAGTTTCGGGACACAACTAGGGCCCAGATGGAGCATGTGTGCGAATGAAAGATTTTTTTAGACCGAAAATGAAGCCTGTACACGTGATACGGCGGACGGCGGACGGACATTGCATTTTTGGAATCCCGCACCTTGAAACGGAAAAGAAAACATTTTGAGGGGGTGTTATAAAATTTTTTTGCTGAGCGAATACATAGGTGTATTATTCACTGAATAATAAACCAAAATGCAATGTCCGTCCGCCGTCTTCCTTACTCCGTAGCCTTACCATCCATATATACTTTATTTTGGGTCTAAGAAATTCGTTCTTTCGCACACAGGCTCCATTATTTGGGCCCTAACTGTGTCCAGAAACATTGAAGCCCGATCGGAATATACTCAAGGGTGTTATGGGTGAATAATGGGTATAAAAATAGAGGTTTTATTTTTTTTTTAGTAACATGAGCTTGTGAGACACCGTTTTCCATGTTTTTTAGGACGAGGAGACCGAATATGAAGTCGATTTTGACCAAATAGTGGAAAATTGAGGTTCTAACGAAGTTTCATTCTTAAACTTATGCTAAATTTTGGGCTAAACTCGTCGTTCTTCCGCACACAGTTTGGGTCCCCATTTTGGAACACAAGTGGGGACCTTTCGGAGCACCTAGTTGTGCTCCGAAGCTCGGCAGCCCAATCAGAATACACCCAGGAGGAAAAGCGGGTGCAAGAATAGGGGGTTTTCGAGGGAATTTTGAGGTTTTAGTGAACATGAGCTTGTAAGGCATCGTTTTCCGTATTTTCTGGGGCGAGAAGACCGAATATGAAGTTGATTTTGACCAAAGAGTGAAGAATTGGGTTGTAACGAAGGTTCAGCTTCCAAAATTCAGTTTTTATGGGTCAACAATTTGGGTAATTGTCTGAAAATCAACATAAATTTGTATAACACTAGAAGTAGTATCAGCAGGTGAATCAAATCAATTAAATGGCACCATCAATGGTCAACGATAATTTGGAAAAAAATAGGAGCCTAATTCGCATTTTTGAGAAACAAATGAACAGCCAGCATTTCTGTAGGTATGTCCAGTGGAACAATAAACCCATGTGACGTTTTTGGAATCTACGCAGCTTGAAACGTAAAAGAGAGAAAAAAAAACGCTGCCAAGTCCTTGTCACATGGGTTTATTATTCTAATATTTTATTGGTCTACAGAAATGCTGGCTGATTATTTATTGTTTCTTTCGCGTAAAATAATTGAAAAACGCTGCAAAGTCCTTGTCACATGGGTTTATTATTCTATTGGAGTTCTAGAGATTTTTGTTGGCTGTTAAATGTATTGTTTCTTTCATGTGGAATGATTGAAATAGCTATTTCTGATGATTTCCACCAATTTTGGCCCCCAAAACATGAAATAGGTACGCTTTTTATTCTTTTTTTTTTTAAGATCATCTTTGATCATTGGTAGTGGCATTTAATGGTCTTGATTCACCTGTTTACACTTTTTCCAATGTTATTGTACACATTGATGGTTATTTCAGACAGTTTTCCAGGTTTTTGACTCATAAAAAACCAATTTTGGGAGCTGAACCTTTGGTAAAACCTCAATTTCCGCGTCTTTGGTCAAAATCGACTTAATATTCGGTCTTCTCGTCCTCAAAAACATGGAAAAAGATACCTCAAAAGCTCATGTTACTAACATGTTGTTAAAACGCAAAAAGTACCTATTTTTATACACATTTTCACTCATAACACCCCTGGGTATATTCCGATCGGGCTGAAAAGTTTCGGGACACAACTAGGGCCCAAATGAAGCATGTGTGCGAAAGAACGACTTTTTTAGACCGAAAATGAAGCTGTACACGTGATACGGCGTACGGCGGACGGCGGACGGACATTGCATTTTTTGAATCTACGCACCTTGAAACGGAAAAGAAAAAATTTTGAGGGGGTGTTATAAAAATTTTTTGCTGAGCGAATACATAGGTGTATTATTCACAGAATAATAAACCAATAGCTTTTTCTGGTGGTTTCCACAAAGTTAAAGGTTTCCCAAAACTTGAATTAGGTACTACGCTCCTTTTTTTTTTTTCAAATTATCTTTGATCATTGATTGTACCATTTAATCGTCTTGATCCACGTGTTGACACTTTTTGTAGTGTTATTATACAAATTGATGGTGATTTCAAACGATTTCCCAGGTTTTTGACTCATAAAAAATCAATTTTGGGAGCTGAACATCTGGTACAACCTCAATTTTCCACTCCTTGGTCAAAATCGACTTCATATTCGGTCTTCTCGTCCCCAAGAACATGAAAAAAGATACCTCAAAAGCTCGTGTTATTAATATGTTGCTAAAACGCAAAAAGTACCTATTTTTACACACATTTTCACTCATAACACCCCTGGGTATATTCCGATCGGGCTGAAAAGTTTCGGGACACAACTAGGGCCCAAATGGAGCATGTGTGCGAAAGAACGACTTTTTTAGACCTACAATGAAACCGGTACACGTGATACGGCGTACGGCGGACGGCAGACGGACATTGCATTTTGGTTTATTATTCTGTGAATAATACACACCTATGTATTCGCTCAGCAAAAAATTTTTATAACACCCCCGCAAAAATTTTTCTTTTCCGTTTCAAGGTGCATAGATTCCAAAAATGCAATGTCCGTCCGCCGTACGCTGTCCGCCGTCCGCCGTACGCCGTATCACGCATAACTACTTAATTTTCGGTCTAATAAAATCGTTCTTTCGCACACATGCTCCATTTGGGCCCTAGTTGGGTCCCGAAACTTTGCAGCCCGATCGGAATATACTTAGGGGTGTTATGAGTGAAAATTTGTATAAAAATAGGTACTTTTGGTTTATTATTCTGTGAATAATACATATGTATTCGCTCAGCAAAAAATTTTTATAACACCCCCTCAAAATTTTTTCTTTTCCGTTTCAAGGTGCGTAGATTCCAAAAATGCAATGTCCGTCCGCCGTCCGCCGTACGCCGTACGCCGTATCACGTGTACAGGCTTCATTTTCGGTCTAAAAAAGTCGTTCTTTCGCACACATGCTCCATTTGGGCCCTAGTTGTGTCCCGAAACTTTTCAGCCCGATCGGAATATACCCAGGTGTGTTATGAGTGAAAATGTGTATAAAAATAGGTACTTTTTGCGTTTTAACAACATGTTAGTAAAATGAGCTTTTGAGGTATATTTTTCCATGTTTTTGAGGACGAGAAGACCGAATATGAAGTCGATTTTGACCAAAGACGCGGAAATTGAGGTTTTACCAAAGGTTCAGCTCCCAAAATTGGTTTTTTATGAGTCATAAACCTGGAAAACTGTCTGAAATCACCATCAATGTGTACAATAACATTGGAAAAAGTGTAAACAGGTGAATCAAGACCATTAATTGCCACTACCAATGATCAAAGATGATCTTAAAAAAAAAAAAACCACAGTCATGCAGCATGGCTATAAGAGCGAATTTTCGAAGTTTTGGAATCTACGCACCTTGAAACGGAAAAGAAAAAAACGCTGCAAAGTCCTTGTCACATGGGTTTATTATTCTATTGGAGTTCTAGAGATTCTTGTTGGCAGTTAAATTGATTGTTTCTTTCATGTGGAATGATTGAATTAGCTATTCCTGATGATTTCCACCAATTTTGGCCCCCAAAACATGAAATAGGTACCTACACTTTTTTCCCCCCCAGATCATATTTGATCATTGGTAGTGCGATTTAATGGTCTTGATTCACCTGTTTACACTTTTTATAATGTTAGTATACACATTGATGGTGATTTCAGACAGTTTTCCAGGTTTTTGACTAAAAACAAAACAATTTTGGGAGCTGAGCCAATGATAAAACCTCAATTTCCGCGTCTTTGGTCAAAATCGACTTCATATTCGGTCTTCTCGTCCCCAAAAACATGAAAAACGATACCTCAAAAGCTCATTTTACTAACATGTTGCTAAAACGCAAAAAGTACCTATTTTTACACACATTTTCACTCATAACACCCCTGGGTATATTCCGATCGGGCTGAAAAGTTTCGGGACACAACTAGGGCCCAAATGGAGCATGTGTGCGAAAGAACGAATTTTTTAGACCAAAAATGAAGCCTGTACACGTGATACGGCGGACGGCTTACGGCGGACGGCGGACGGCGTACGGCGGACGGACATTGCATTTTTTGAATCTACGCACCTTGAAACGGAAAAGAAAAAAATTTTGAGGGGGTGTTATAAAAATTTTTTGCTGAGCGAATACATAGGTGTATTATTCACAGAATAATAAACCAAAAGTTTGAGGGGGTGTTATAAAAATTTTTTGCTGAGCGAATACATAGGTGTATTATTCACAGAATAATAAACCAAAAGGAGCGTACCTAATTCAAGTTTTAGGGACCAAAATTGGTGGAAACCACCAGAAATAGCTATTTCAATTATTTTACATGAAAGTAACAATAAATGAACAGTCACCATTTCTGTAGGTATGTCCAATAGAATAATAAACCCATGTGACAAGGACTTTGCAGCGTTTTTGTGTTTTAGTAATATGTTAGTAACATGTGGTTTTGAGGTATCGTTTTCAATACTTTTTAGGTCGAGAAGACCGAATATGAAGTGGATTTTGACCAATGAGGGGAAAATTGAGGTTCTAACAAAGTTTCAGCCTTAAAATCGTCGTTCTTCCGCACACAGGCTCCACTTGGGTCCTAGTATCGCTCCAAAGCTCGGCAGCCCGAACGAATACACCCAGGGGTGTTATGGCTCAAATATGGGTGTAAAAAAGGATTTTTCGAGGTTTTTTAAAGGTTTTAATGTACACTAGCCTGTGAGGTATCGTTTTGCATGTTTTTTTTCGGGCGAGAAGACCGAATATGAAGGTGATTTTGCCCAAAGAGTGAAGAATTGATATTGTAACGAAGTTTCAGCCCCCAACACAAATTGTAGTGAGTCAGAAACCTGGAAGATAGCTGAAATCAACATACGTTTGTATAATAACACTGTAGGTAGTTTTAACAAGTGAATCAAGACAACTCAACGTCTCTTTCAATGATTTCAATTGACTTCGCAACACAATCTCTTAAACTTCTGTTTTACAACCGCACAAGTTATTAATTTATAAATGTTTTACAGTTATGTACCTGCCTTAGGTAAAATTTCTATAATAACTGACCATTGTCATAAAATTATTGCCCGGCTATTAAAAATGCTGCGGATTATTACACAACGATTTATTGTTTACTTGTATAGCAACCCCTTCTGCGTAGATAAGTGTTTTTTGTGGTCAACACCTACCCTCGTGCCCCCCCCCCCCCTCCTGCCAGGAAAGCTCTAAATCGAGTAGTAGAACCGGCCCGGGAATCACAGTTTCATAAAAATGCGCGGGATTCAATAATTCAATCACTAATTTTTTTTTGTTATTCATCAAGCATAGCGTTTGTACAAGCTGAAAAATTAACCTATCAACAAAATCCAAAAGAGCCAAAAATGAAATCCATCCCTTCCATCCATCCATCCATTCTTCAAAAATGAAATAATATCACGTAACAAGTAACTCGACATCAACGGCGGTGTTCCTAGCAATGATACCTGGGCCGGATTCATACCGTTTCATTCACGACCATGTTGACGAAGCTTTTTGGTGCAAACGAACGGCTGGTCGAACAATGCTCCGGGTGGTCTCAAAAAATTCTTTTGTTCAAGATCAATTTAAAAACGTAAAAAAAACCATACCCTTCTATTGAAAGTTTTCGAGTTACGGCATTCTAAACATTTCAACCCTTATTGCTTCCGAGTCTGCGAAGCAGCGGAAGCCTTGTGTTCACTTTCGTGAGCCAAAAAATTTTTGTCTTCAGAAATCAAAATTTCCACTTGCATTTTGCGTTTCAAAGCCTACTGAACAAATTTGGTTCCGTGTCTGTCGGTCTGTGAGTCTGTGGGTCTGTGAGTCTGTCTGTCCGCATTTCCTTGTTACAGCCATAACTTCCACGATTTTGAATTGATTCAGCTCAAATTTTGAGGGATGGTGCGGATAAAGCCCCTTGAGGTCCCATACAAATTTCAACATGATTGATCCAGCGGTACGCCCTGCGCATGCGCTAATGTTAAATTCAACAAACACGCATAACTTTCACAATTTTGATTCAATTTCGCTCAAATTTTCAAGGGTTGTTCGGACAAGGCCTAGTGAGTTCCAGTATGAATTTCAGCATGATCGGACCCTCGGTGCGCTCTGCGCATGCGCTGGCGTGAAATAGATTCAATTTCCTTGTTACAGCCGTAGTAACCAAAGATTTCACCCAATTTCAATGTAATTCTCAGGGATTAAGCAGGTAGGGCCCATTGAGGTCCCATATAAATTTCAACATGATAGAGCCAGCGGTTCGCCCTGCGCATGCGCTCTGTCTGTCTGTCTGTCCTTCTATGCACGGCCAAACGGCTCGACGGATATCGACCAAATTTGGCACGAATATCCAGTAGGCTCCCAAGTTGTGCAACGTCGCATTTTCAATTCCCTGACCATAGCGGAACTATGGTCGACCATGGTCAACTCCTGAATGGCTTGACGGATATCGACCAAATTTGGCACGACTATCCAGTAGGCTCCCAAGTTGTGCAACGTCGCATTTTTAATTCCCTGACCATAGCGGAACTATGGTCGACCATGGTCATCTCCTGAATGGCTGGATGGATATCGACCAAATTTGGCACGAATATCCAGTAGGCTCCCAAGTTGTGCAACGTCGCATTTTTAATTCCCTGACCATAGCGGAACTATGGTCGACCATGGTCAACTTCGTTAATTGAAATGGTAACCCCTATTTTTTATCGCGTATTCGTAATCTACGTGAAATTCTATCTACGATCGACCCTTCGGACTACCCCCGCGGTCGACCTTAGCGCATCCATGGGCCCCTCCATGGTCGAATCCCGAATTGCTCAACGGATATCGACCAAATTTGGCACCAATATCCGGTAGCCTCCCAAGTTGAACGTAGGCGCATTTTTAATTCCCTGACCATAGCGGAAATATGGTCGACCATGGTCAACTCCTGAATGGCTTGACGGATTTTGATAAAATTGGGCACAAATACCCGGTAGGGTATGGGATTTTTCCGTCGTTTGTTGGTTCCGCGATACTGCGTACAGCGAATCTCGGATAGCGAGCGAAGCGAGCGGTCAGGCTAGTTATGTATAATGGACTTAATGTATTATGGAAGTCATGTTATGTATAATATGTATATTTCATGTAATGTTATGAAATGTTATGTTATGTAATGTAATGTTATGTAATATGTATATTTAACGTTATGTAATGTTATGTAATGTAATGTAATGTAATGTAATGTAATGTTATGTTATTTTGCTTCCGAGTCTGTTCTATTTTATAATGGGTCACTCTGATTGTGACGAGGAAGCTCCTGTGCCATCACCTTGGCAGTGTATTTTTAACCCAGTAACGCCGAGCTTCGAGGACCAGCTAGACCTCAAGAAGGACCTACAAACCAAATTTCATTAATTTCGGTTCGTGGTAACTAAGCAAAATGCGAAGTACGGCGTACGGACAGAAATGTTTTCATTCCATTTTCGGATTCTACATATGGTACCTTGAAACATAAGCCATCGAATTTTGAGGGGGGTTAATTTTTATTTTTTTTTTTTTCATCCTCTGTTCCAAAGGTTCATTACTGAAAATAATAAACCAACAATTTACCTACCCTTCAGGGAGAAAAGGTCATGGAAAATGGTAGTTGTTATTAAAGAATTGTAGTAGCAGTACCTACATACATAATATGTTATAATCTCAAAACTACAGTTTCCCCGTACGTAGCTAAATTAATTAATTGTGAAGGGTAGGAAGGTACGTAAAATTTCTTTAGGTAGGTACTAATCAGCTCTACGCTCAAACCCAGTAAACGAAGATTTTCTTAAGGGTTGGTATATCTAGAATTAATTATTTTATGAATGTGTGTAAACAAACAATTGCGGGTTCTATGAAGGAAGGTAGGTAGGTAGGTAATTCTTCCACCAGCAATAGCACCCCTTCTCCTACTTTCGAGTTGGTCAAGATAATTGTTTCAAGACAATACCTTCCGTACGCTCCCAACCCCCGCCCCACCAAGCATCCACCCGCCCCCCACCAACAGATCCATCCCTTTCATTCCTACTGCTGATCTTGTGGAGACCGTGGCTGTTACTAAGTGAAGCTTTCCCCAATTTCATATTATAGTAATTTTTTCTCGTAAATAGTTTTGCGAAACAAGTATTGTTTATCATACTTTGTTTGGCTCTTTGTGTTGTGTTCAGATTTTTTACCTTTATCTCCCTATGGATGGACCACTCAACGGGATACGGAACTAGTCTCCAACGAGGGATATTTCAACGTATGCATTCCATTAAGCATTCTACTCGGATTCTTTGAAGACTATCAAAAAGTTGTTATCAACGTGAAGCAAGAATTGATCCTACTCCGTTCAAGAAGGGATGAAAACTGTTTCACATCACTAGCGCCAGCGGCAGACGGCGGCATCAGAGAGAAGGCAATAATCAAGCTGACTGGTATCTCGTGGCGAGTACCCTATTTGACACTGGACGACACACATCGGCTTCAACTCTACCGCCATCTGGAGAAGGAGAAGCCAATTAAAATGGATTTTCGATGCTTGGAACTATATGAATACCCTCTACTACCTACAACACAGAAACAAGTATGGAACGTGAAGACATCATCTTCAGTCGAGAAGCCGAGATATGTTATTTTGGGATTTCAAACGGGTAGAAAGCACACTATGGAAAAGAGTGCCACTGTTTTTGACCATTGTAGTTTAACAAAAATGTCAAGCTATTTTTGAACTCGAAATGTTATCCTTATGATGATCTGAATGTGAACTTTGATAGAAACCAATATGCTATACTCTACCGAATGTATGCTACCTTTCAGCAGAGTTTTTATGGTGTTGATGTAAATTACCCTTTATTGTCAATAATGAATTTCAAAAGAGCAGCACCTCTAGTTGTACTAGATTGCTCGAAACAGAGTGAATCGATCAAATCAGGGCCAATTGATGTTTTGTTGGAATTCGAGTCAAGTGCAGCATTCCCTACCAACACTACAGCCTACTGTCTAATTATCCACGATCGATCTATCGAATACAACCCCCTCACCAACATCGTTCGGCGAATGGTATAAAAGGAGGGGAGGGAGCAAGTAGATTCTCAGTCTTGAACATGTCGTCACAGAAGAGAGAGGTCGTCATAGATATCCAATGCTTTCTCAACAACCACATGCGATATGTGGTGAAGGAGTTATCCCTCTACGACTTGAATCACCACTCGTCACAGAACTGGATCTTCAAACCCCCCGAAGGACTTTGTATCCATGTCAAAAAAGCGATACGAGTCAATGATTGGGTTACTCGTCACCTCCATGGACTTACCTGGGAAGAAGGTGATGTGGAGTACAATGAACTACCGAGCATCATGAACTGGATCGCCAACATCTATGACGTCATCTATGTGAAGGGACAACAAAAGATTGAGTTTCTACTTCAACAAATCTCCTCCAGTACAAGACCGACATTTGTCAATGTTGAAAATTTGGGATGTCCTAAAATTAGCATCTTACTAGAACCATTCAGGTTAGGGAACCATTGTGTACATCACAACTTTGATCCAACATTGTGTACTACCTATAGATCAAAGGCCATAGGCCGTTGGATTTTATGTAATAATTTTCATTAAGAAGATTTTGTTTGAGAATAAATTATCATTTGAAACACATTGTTATATTTTGAAAAGAAAGAGATGATATTATTTTACTTCCTGAATAAACTTTGAAAAAAAAAGAATCCTCGTTGCTTTATTTATTTGTTCATCCAATAATTTTTTAGTGAAGTTTGTACATAAATATTCTTTAAAAAAATGAATGAAGAGCTTGAGAGGAGGTAGGTAGCACAGCTGTGGGCATTATTGAACGGGAGCGGACAACATAGAACGGGAGCGGACAAGGTTGAACCAGAACAAAACATGTGAAGGCTCAACACAGCGAGAGGTAGGCGGAGCCTTGGAAGGTGGTGAGGGGGAGGCGATAGCCAATCAGAGGGGGGAACAGTGAAGGTTGGTGGGGGTAGCTAGGGAGAGTATATAAGGACGAGCGGCCCGCATCCACCTCATTCGACCCACTGCCACCACTGCCGCCACCGCCACCACCGAAACAAGTGAAATCATGAGCTCACTATCTGCCCAGCTGAACGTGATCAACAATAGAACGACTGGAATCAGTAATCTTGAGTTGAGAATTGGACAACCCTACCAAATCGTCGAATTCTCCCGGCTGACTACCCGCTTTGGAGAAACAATTGTTGCAACATTGGCACCCCGTATGGGGTACGTGCAAACCGAACCCATCAAAGTCTTCCTACCAAAGAGGTTCACCTGCTGCTTCACCAACGAAGTTATTGAAGAATATAACAAGAATACATTCCTCAATCACCCCATCAACCTGGTCTACAAGGGAATACTGAACAGAAAACACGACGTTGAATTCCTGTAAAAAAAAAGACCATCATGGACCTCGCCAAACGCCTGAATGCAACTCTCCGTGGAGGATCAAGGATTGGACAAGTAAGCGATCTACAAGTAGGGCAAGCCTACGAAATTAAAAGGTTGCAAATCATCCCACCCAAAGAAGGAAGCAATAAGCCTCCTGCATTAGTGGCGCACATCGAATACAACACCATTAGGATCCCCTATCCCTATCCAGCGAGAATCTACCTGCCTAGAAGACTCCTCACAACACTCACCCAAGATTGCATCGATGAATACAACGAGAATTTCATTTACAATCAAATAAGCATCATTTATCAAGGATGTATTGAAGGAAGATATGAAATATTTTTTTTTGTAATTTATTAATTTTGTTTTGAGATTTTTGAATGAAACATTATGGTTTGAATAAAAAGAGAAAAGGAAACGCTTGTTTTTCATTTGGTATCCCATCCTTTTACATTAAGTTATTATTAACGATAAGTTAATTTTGAAAACAAATTCAAAGGGGAACATAGGTAGTTGGAACTTTAGGCAATGGTAATATATAGAAATGGTAGATTTATCATGGCATGTCTAGGAGGATGTAGCAAAAATTATCCAAATATGTTGAGGTAGATTTGGGCAAAGCATAAGGCTGCCAATTATAGGCGGGCCAGGGAGGCAGAGGCGCACATTCGGGCTAGGTGAGACACGCTGGTTCCTGTCTGGTTGGAGGTGGTAATTCAATTTCAATCATAATGAAATATTTTCATTGGTGGATCTCCCGATTATGTCTGGGTGAGAATCAACATTTCAAACATTCACCTTAATATTATTTACATAAGTAGGTGGGTGTTATAGTCGACTGTTTTAAGTGACAAGTAGGTATTTATGGTCAAACAGTATTTCCAGAAATTCCGAGGGGCTTTATTATGATTATCTGATAAAATTAATTAGGTAGGTATTCATAATCAAAACGAAATTCCAAGATGGTGTGAGGGGTGGGGTGACGTCATTATGATTGTTTGATAGGCACAATTAAGTAGGTAGGTATTCATAATCAAAACAGGAATGTCCTAGAAGGTTCTAGGGGAAATGAGAATTGAGAAGGGGTAGGGGGTGGGGGGAATGTTCCAGAAGGTTGTGACCAGCTGCTGGGGGATAATGGTGAATAACAGGGGGTGGGGGGAATAGAATTGTTCAGAAGGTTGGAGGTGATGGGTGAGGGGGTGGTGGTGTGAGAGGCGGTGAGGGTGGCGAGGGGATGAGGCGGCGGGGGGGGGGGGGGGCGAGGGTGGTAGGAGGTTGATGGGTGATGATGGATGATGGGTGGGGGGTGATGGGTGAAGGTTTGTGGGCGGAGGGGTCTAAGGAGGAGGGTGGGGTGGGTGGAGGTCTGGAGGCGCCTGGAGGCGGGGTGGGTGGAGGTTTTGGGGCGGGGTGGGTGGAGGTCTGGAGGCGGGGTGGGTGGAGGTTTTGGGGCGGGGTGGGTGGAGGTCTGGAGGGGCAGTGGGCGGGGTGGGTGGAGGTCTGGAGGGGCAGTGGGCGGGGTGGGTGGAGGTCTGGAGGCGGCAGAGGGCGGGGGTGGGTGGAGGTCTGGAGGCAGCAGAGGGCGGTTGTAGGCGGCCGGGGGCGATAGGGCGACGTCCAGGGGGGGGGGGGGTAATGGGGTGGATGAGGGGTAGGGCGAGGGGGGTAGGGGGGGAGTGGGTGAGAGGTGGTGAGAGGGGGCGATGGTGAGGGGTTGTGAGGAGTGGTGAGGGGGAGGGGGTGAGGGGGGAGAGGGTGAGGGGGGAGAGGGGGTAAGGGGGGGAGGGGGTTGATAAGGGGGAGGTGAGGGGGTTGGTAAGGGGTGGGTGAGAAGGTGGACTCGCCCGCTAAGGCAGGAGGCAGCTGGTTAGACTGACGAGCATGTTCAAACAGGAATGTCCCAGGATCCCCATATTGACTCTACTATCGTCGTACGACAGTTCTTCCGGTTTTTTGGGAATTGCTAAATTGGAAATCAACTTGCATGCTCGATCGTCGAGATTATTCAACATAAGTGCTTTCTTCCTTACGTCTTTCTGGATGCCGTTAGCCACAAAAAAAATTCTCCATCCGGGATTTGGCTATGCCCCAGTCCTTCTCGAGCGTAAACTCTCGCAGTGTGCCGACTAGACTCTCAGTTTCTTTTTCACCCATTTCTTCAAATTTATCTTTATGTATCAGATTGAAGAATCGTAGAAACTGGCACTGGTATAGATCGTCGTTTAGGTCTGCCGTCGCGATAAGTTCGAACGACCGTTAACACGTGGTAAATAAATTCACTCAGTTAAACTAACGCGATTAACAAAACGAAAATCCCATCCACGTCGCCAAAATGTTGTATTTGTACGCACGGGAGAATATACATATAACAATCCGCACTTGAAACCCTTTTATTCGGTAGAAATACAACGTAACAAAAACTTCTAGTCGGCGAAACGAAAACGTCATTATCTTTTATCAGAAACAGGTTAGCCACTACTACAGGAAAAAGTCCGTATTACAGGGAAGACTTACATATCCCACACAAACAATTCAAAACTAATCTAGATTGAGTCCAGTTATTGTCCATGATAATATTTTGTAAATTTAATCATATCATAACTTCATACACTGATTTCGAACTGGTTTTTCTATAATTTTTCCTGACTCCATTTTCTCGCGAACTAAATCTCTTATCGTCGTGTCGCTAAACTCGCACCCTTTCGAGTTTTTCGAAACCTTCACCACTGCTGCAGTTATACTGCACACGTCTTCAAACTTAAAGTTACTCTGAGAAGTCAGTGCAGTCGAAATTGCGGGTCGTCGAAAGATACCAGATGGCGATCTATGGGGATTTGATGAAATTAAACCGCCCGCGCGGTTTGTTTCTGTTATCGGCGATAAATAGAGTTCTGGGGGTATGTTCAACGATGGTGGTTGAGAGGACAAAATCGGCTTTCTTTTTTTGGCAGCCAACGGTACCGGAGTTGCAAATTCTCTATCACGAAGGTAGCTGGTGTTTGGTAGTGGGGGAAAATTACTCAGTGTTCGTGGGTGGTAAATTTCCTCGAGGTAATGCGTTAGCCCAAGATGCTCCAGTTACAGCCTCTTTAGCTTCGAAATGTGACAGGTTGCGATCAGACATTTTTTCTTTGATTGACCTTTCCATGAAATATTGAGGACAGTTCTGTCTGTCAGTGGCAGAGTGAGGCCCCTGACAATGTAGGCATTTTAAAACATCAACAGAGCAGGAATCGGGCGTGTGGACCTCATCACACTTATTACCGCATTTTCTGCATGTCATTGCGCCTTTACATTGGTCTTTAAAATGACCGAAACGTAAATATGTAATTAAGGCATTGCACTACACTTTGAACGAAAGGGTTGACTTCGCATACCACGTGCCATAGCTTGACGTAAGGAGGTAAAGATTGGCCGCGAATGGTAAAAGTCGGATGATGTGGGGACGCGAGTAATAGTGTTATCAGGATTGCTAACACGTCGAGTCATGCGTCGAACCGATAGGACCTCTAACTTTTCGCCGTTGAACCCTTCTACGTTCGGTATGATCTCATCTTCAGGTATAGTGGGCTCTATACCTCGGATCACACCTTTCCGAGACAATAAGTAGGACGGAATGTATGCTCGAAATTGCCGATCTGCTATCTCTTTATGCTCAATCAGAATATTTGCCGATGACGCGTTATTAAACCCAATTTGAAGTTTGTTTCTCCCAGATTTCTTAATGCTAGTGATCCCTTCATTAACTGAGGGTGTCATGGAATGAAGCATTCTCCCCACTCCCATAGGATGGATACGTCCCACTCCTCGTTTCTCCTCATTTGTACTTTCGAGGACTACAAAATATGGCCCAACATCGGATAGGCGATATAACTGGACGGGTTTTTGAGCAGACGATGTACTAGGACTTGCAGGTCGTCCAACTAGTTCCATACTATCATTATTAACGGGGTTACTCTCCACACCCCCACTGTCCGAACTCATGATAAATGAAACCCACTCGTTCAAAACCTGTGTTCAAATGAACCTCACAAAACAAAACGTAGAGGTAAAAGGCTTATCTGGGACTGATGACGAGATAATAGGCGTAGCCTCACTGTTCGAAGGTTCGCACTAGACTGTGCAGAAGAAGTTATACATGTACTTATTAGCACAGTCTGCAAGTACCTACCACGTACTTTGAAGGTTTGTTTACCTACTCGAATAAATAAATACTGATATGGGTCCGACGTTGTTGCCTACCTGGTTTGGTGTAAAATTATATTTATTACACATTATCGGTTGCACTCGCATTTCTGTTTCGAAAACTAGAAGGCTTTCTATTGCATCGAGCACGAAGCTCATCCCTTCCTTGGGAAGGCGGAACCTCGCGAAATAATCGCCGTCATCCCACTTGTGGAAATGCTCGACCGTTTCGCGAATTATCGCCGTCTGGGCACGGCCACTTCCAAAAGTTCACTGAAATATTCATCCGAGGATGATTCAAACACTTCAGTGAAACGATTCATCGCACTAAATGTTGATGCAAATCGATAAGTATCAAAAACACTGATAAAATAGATTTCAAAATGGCGATGGCCTGGCGGAGAATTGGAGATCAACCGTAGATCAGAGGTTTGAACCACCTGAAACGAGGTATTAACTTAATGCGCCGTTGGCGCGAGTTATTCCTAGATTAGGCGTTCGCGAAACTGTCTTTTCCCAGAATCAATGGCTTGAACCTCGGCCCGAGATTGAACTCTGGATAATCCGCGTTGGTGAAACCGGCCCTTTTTTTTAAAATACATTATCTCCGATCATTGATAGTACCATTTAATCTTCTTGATCCACCTGTTGACACTTTTTCTAGTGTTACTCTACAAATTGATGGTGATTTCAGACGATTTCCCAGGTTTTTGACTCATAAAAAGTCATTTTCGGGAGCTGAACATCTGGTAGAACCTCAATTTTCTATTCTTTGGACAAAATCGACTTCATATTCGGTCTTCTCGTCCCCAAAAACATGAAAAACGATACCTTAAAAGCTCATGTTACCAACATGTTGCTAAAACGCAAAAAGTACCTATTTTTACACACATTTTCACTCATAACACCCCTGGGTATATTCCGATCGGGCTGAAAAGTATCGGGACACAACTAGGGCCCAAATGGAGCATGTGTGCGAAAGAACGATTTACGGCGGATACGGCGGACGGACATTGCATATTGGTTTATTATTCTGTGAATAATACACCTATGTATTCGCTCAGCAAAAAATTTTTATAATACCCCCTCAAAATTTTTTCTTTTCCGTTTCAACGTGCGCAGATTCCAAAAATGCAATGTCCGTCCGCCGCACAGTGGGGCCAAATGGCCAAAATACGGAAAAAACTACGAATCTCGAAAACGGATATGATATCGACTTGGGAGTGGTTTCATTCGATTCAGAGGGGAAAAATACATTAGAAAAAACGATGTTATCTGTTTTACAAGAGTTTCATTATCAAACTTAACTGAACATTTTCTTCGGAACAACCTGAAAATTTTGCTTCTTCTCAAAATTTGCTCATGTCCTCTGTTGAAATAACAAAAAAATGAAATAAATAACTTCACTACAACTCATTTTTGCACTTTTTGCGCATCAGCATATTCGGGATGCCTTGAAAAGTCAAAATTTGACAGCGCATTGCATTTACGAAAGTAACGCCTCAGCTTCCGCGCTGAAATCTTCAAGCCTTTTCTTTGGAGATGGACGCAAGGAAGTGATAAAGGGGTCAGACGTTTCTAGCAGTTTATGAAAAATATCCTCGTTGGTGTTCAATCGGGAATTTTTTCTTGTGTAATGAGTTCTGAAATGTTTGTAGTCCTTGTTCCGACTCTCTTGAGCTTCTTCTGAGAGTGCACCGATTGGCAGAGCAGCAGATTCAACTATTTCGGACCCATGTATTAATATCTTATGTAGTGTACATGGCATATAGTACCACGGGTACAACCTCACAGCTAATTCAGCAGTATCTTGGGTGTAAGTGGCGAATTTGGAAACGTCAATCTGATGACTGCTGCTGTTGATCACTTCCAGGATTGTCCCTAATCTGCAAATCAATGTTATATCAATACCAGTTATCGAAGCTACAACTGAGGGGTTAGCAAAAAATCTTCTCGAGGTATTCCCTGTATTGCTCGATCCGTAGCCCTGCTTCACGTAGTCAACTCTTATACCAAGTTGACTCAGTAATTCTCTTTGAATTCGGTTCTTCTCGGCATCTTTGATTGGCTTAGTTGTAGCATTGGTCCTCCATGCCTGAAATTTTAAGTTGTAACTAAGATGAAGAATATACTCCATAAATTTAATTCTGGCATGGAGAGGAGAAATTCCCAGTTTAAAAGCTTCGCGATTTGGAGGTCTCTGTTTTACTGATTGCACATTATTCATTTCCGTTGGACGAGCACCGCAAATGACGCAATTGGTAGAAGCCGTGGTATCAGTACAAATTTGGGCTACTTTCCCATCCAACATCGTGAAATGCAATACATGTTTTACAGTAACTGCACGAGTGCCTATAATCAGTCTCATATCTTGCAGATTTTTAATTTCATTTTCTACTCTCAATATTTCTGTCTTAACTACTACATCCGTTTCCTTTTCATAATCAAATCTCAGTGGTCTACAATATAGTGTTGACGAAGGTCTTGGATTCAACCAACTAATGGAATCGTCATTATCAGTTGCAGTGATTCGCAGAGGCACGATAGACGTCATGAATAGGTTCGCGTCAGTTTTTCCTTCATTGACTTGTGAGAACGATTGAGAAAACTCTTGCTGGCCTGAGGCCCCATCACATCCCCACTTCGTATGTAATGTGACATTATGGTCCTTCAAATTATCAATTTCCTCCTCTGTCATTGTTTGAAATATTCTATCCACGGTATGATCAAGCAAGTTCTGTAGCGGAACCCCACCACCGGTTTCCGATATATTAACACCACTTGGATAGCAATTTTTTTTTGCCTCATCCACTTTTTTGTAGGAGGGGAAGATATTAAAACCTGCACTTTTAGTTGCAGCTCTGATAGTTTCGTACTGAAACCTGGTCATCTTGGCTTGGAGGAAAATAGCTAATGCAAATTCGGCAGTAAACACTGGTGACTTATCAACCTCGGCTGAGGAACCAGCTGCATCTATCAAATTTTGATCGTTCAACGATCGTATTTGTGCAATTTTAAACCTCTTACCCCTCTCACCACACTCGTCAAAAGGTTTTTCAGGTCGTCCGATTCTATGAAAGCCGCCCTCCGCGGATTGCATACAAGCCCTGTCATCACTATTTGGTAAATTAATCATAAACTCACCCTTCATCCAATCGCGGTATTTTCTTAAAAAGTTCTGCTTGTTACGGGCAGCTGTCGACCACCTTTGATTAAAATGAGTGAGAAACCTCTTTTTTAATTGTGTTATCAACAAGGAGAGCTCATCTTCTTTCAGATGTGTGAAGTTACCCACGATATATTGTTCAATATCACCTCCGTTAAATAGAACTTCACACAAATCACCGTATAAAATTTGTATTGGTTCCATCTCTGGAGAACGACTAACCGAGAATACTGACGTGGTATTAAAAGGATTCTCATAGCGTGATAAAAGTGCACGCCGAATACTCAACCAATTGAATAAACAACACATGTTTGAACAAGCCCATTTGCGTAGGGCTCTGACCGACGCCTACTGTTTCTTATTGAAAGAATGAGAGCAGAGGTCAGACGCGCAAATATGCGCAGCTGAAATTTATACAGGTGCTACCTAACTACGCCTGGAAAAGAAATATTCAACAGCCACGTTGGAGACTTGTGGAGCTTTTTTTGAAAGTCACAAAACATGCAATTGACAATGAAAAAGAGTGTGTTTTTTCTTCAAAATACCTCCTAAGCGTATTGTTGTCCTAAGCAATGCTCTCATTTCTTTGTTGGGTGTTTTCATGATCGTTATAAACCCTTACGCTTTAAAAATAAATTTTTAGAAAAGTGTTATGTTTTTTATAACAACGCTTAAAAATTAAGCAAAATTTATGATTTTCTCACTTTACTTAAGAAATTTGAGGATATGAAATTTTTTTACTGAAAACTGCTATCATACCTTGATTCTACAGGAAGTTTACTATAGGATTCCATTATTCCGGCAATTAATTCTTATTTTTCAAAAAATTGACTTTTTTCCACGTTTGCCCCACTGTGCGCCGTACGCCGTATCACCTGTACAGGCTTCATTTTCGGTCTAAAAAGGTCGTTCTTTCGCACACATGCTCCATTTGGGCCCTAGTTGTGTCCCGAAACTTTTCAGCCCGATTGGAATATACCCAGGGGAGTTATGAGTGAAAATGTGTATAAAAGTAGGTGCTTTTTGTGTTTTAGTAACATAGTAGTAAAATGAGCTTTTGAGGTATCGTTTTCCAGGTTTTTGGGGACGAGAAGACGGAATATGAAGTAGATTTTGACCAAGGAGTGGAAAATTGAGGTTTTACCAGATTTTCAGCTCCCAAAATTGATTTTTTATGAGTCAAAAACCTGCGAAATCGTCTGAAATCACAATCAATTTGTATAATAACACTAGAAAAAAGTGTCAACACGTGGATCAAGACGATTAAATGGTTCAATCAATGGTACAAGTATGTTATAGCCCCGCCAATATCGATTGTATCGATTATCTCAAATACATCGATCCTTGTGGTATCGATGACGTGTATCAGACAAGACGGTGGGTGTACAAGAAGTTTAGTTCCCATTCCGCCGCTCGCATTGTCAAGCGATCTGGATGCTCGCTAGCGCTCGCATCTCAAAATATACCTCAAAAGCTCATGTTACTAACATGTTGTTAAAACGCAAAAAGTACCTATTTTTATACACATTTTCACTCATAAAACCCCTGGGTATATTCCGATCGGGCTGAAAAGTTTCGGGACACAACTAGGGCCCAAATGGAGCATGTGTGCGAAAGAACGACTTTTTTAGACCGAAAATGAAGCCTGTATACGTGATACGGCGTACGGCGGACGGCGGACGGACATTGCATTTTTGGAATCTACGCACCTTGAAACGGAAAAGAAAAAATTTTGAGGGGGTGTTATAAAAATGTTTTGCTGAGCGAATACATAGGTGTATTATTCACAGAATAATAAACCAAAAAAAAGGAGCGTAGTACCTAATTCTAGTTTTGGGGCCAAAATTTGTGGAAACCACCAGAAATAGCTATTTCAATTATTTTACATGAAAGAAACAATAAATAATCAGCCAGCATTTCTGTAGACCAATAAAATAATAGAATAATAAACCCATGTGACAAGGACTTTGCAGCGTTTTTGGAATCTACGCGCCTTGAAAAGGAAAAGAAAACATTTTGAGGGGGTGTTATAAAAATTTGTTGCTGAACGAATACTTAGGTGTACCTATTATTCATAGAATAATAAACCAAAACGCACAGGATAAGAATCCAAATTTTTGCTAGAAGCGATTTTCGCAAATCCATTTTCATTTATCGCACTGAATTGAACTGTACTGAATTGAATGCGGTTTAGTAGGGTAAGAATGTATGTCCTGTACCAATCCTGCTCGATCATACACATCGCCTCCAACCAGCTGCGGGAACCACCCTTCACCACCATCCCCACCACCACCCAACTGCACCCACCTCCACCCCCTCAGGACGAGTCGCCCCCACCACACACTACACCTACTACCCTGGTTCTTCCACCCCCATCATCACCACCACAGTACCTACCTACCACACTTGGTACTTCCATTAACCACCCCCTCATTCATGTGCAATGTTCATTCATTGTTTCTTCATGTGCCATGTTTCCACCAATTTTGGCCCCTAAAAACACGAATTTGGCTCCTGTTTTTCTACAAATTATCTCTGATCATTGATAATTGTCTTGATTCACCTGTTGATACTACTTATAGTGTTATTAACAAATGGAGATGGTGCGATGGTGATTTCAGAAAACATGGACATGTTGGCTCATAACACTCTTGGGTATATACCGATCGGGCTGCAAAGTTTCGGGACACAGTTAGGGCCCAAATGGAGCATGTGTGCGAAAGAACGAATTTTTTAGACCGAAAATGAAGTAGTTATGCGTGATACGGCGGACGGCATTTTGGTTTATTATTCTGTGAATAATACATCTATGTACTCGCTCAGCAAAACATTTTTATAACACCCCCTCAAAATTTTTTCTTTTCCGTTTCAAGGTGCGAAGATTCCAAAAATGCAATGTCCGTCCACCGTACGCCGTCCGCCGTATCACGTGTACCGGCTTCATTTTCGGTCTAAGAAAGTCGTTCTTTCGCACACATGCTCCATTTGGGTCCTAGCTGTGTCCCGAAACTTTTCAGCCCGATCGGAATATACCCAGGGGTGTTATGAGTGAAAATGTGTGTAAAAATAGGTACTTTTTGCGTTTTAGCAACATATTAATAACACGAGCTTTTGAGGTATCTTTTTCCATGTTCTTGGGGACGAGAAGACCGAATATGAAGTCGATTTTGACCAAGGAGTGGAAAATTGAGGTTGTACCAGATGTTCAGCTCCCAAAATTGATTTTTTATGAGTCAAAAACCTGGGAAATCGTTTGAAATCACCATCAATTTGTAGAATGACACTAGAAAAAGTGTCAACACGTGGATCTAGACGATTAAATGGTACTATCAATGATCAAAGATAATATGAAAAAAAAAAAAGAAAAAAGGTGCGTACCTACCTAATTCAAGTTTTGGGGGCCAAAATTAATGGAAACCACCAGAAATAGCTATTTCAATTATTTTACATGAAAGAAACAATAAATAAACAGCCAACATTTCTGTAGGTATGTCCAACAGAATAATAAACCCATGTAACAAGGACTTTGCAGCGTTTTTGGAATCTACGCACCTTGAAACGTAAAAAAAAAACTTTTTTGCTGAGCGATTGCATAGGTGTAATATTCACAGAATGATAATTCAAAATGACCGGGTGGGGTTCGTGGGGCCGTAATGGTTCGTTACAGGGGACGGGGGTGGTTGAAAAATTGCATATTTGTGTAACTGTAATAGCCGAACTTTATAGAGCTTACCTATATTTTGAATCTGGTGGTAGTTTTGTCGTGTCTGTAGGAAGGTTTTTTTTTTTTTTTTTTTTTTAAACCAGGCCGGGTCGGTGAGGCAACTTCGGCCATCCGACATCTAGCAGCCCAATGTAGGAAGGTGGGTATAACTTAAATCACTCGCGGCGGAATAGTGGAAATCCATAGCAAAAAACTACAGGATAAAAATAAAATAGTCTATTTCCACGTAAAATTGAGTAATTTGTATCACTGGAAAGTACGCATCTTCTGTGAGGGTCAATGAGGAATAAAACCGTTCTAGTATAGAGATTCATGTCCTTGTAAGTTTAGCAAGCAAGTTATTCGTTCCCACGTAATCTATATGCCGTAAATGCAAATCAATATAAATATAAATTGCTCAAATAAATTGAAATAACATATATATATATATATTACCAGGAGCAGAAGTGGAATTCGCAGCTGCCGTTTTGTGCCTCGCCTCGTCTGAGGAATGGCCGCTGGACATGACGGAGAGCACCGACTCCGTTGTTCTCACCAGACTCCTAAAATCAGGGACATAATGTGTGTACTTATAAAGATGATTGGATACTTACATGAATCTGGGTGGAATCACTGATTGAAGTGACTGCTCAATCGATCAGTGTTACATAGGGATTTTATATCTACTGTTACCGTAAACTCAAGGGATTAATATAAAAATGAAAAGTACATTAGAAGGTAAGTGGTAAGTTATACAGCCTAATAGCAACGCTACAATATTATAGCTTAAGTCCACTACTACTATAAGTGGGCTTTTGGAGTAACTTGGAGTAATAATGCTCCTCCAAAATTTAAAGAAGGAAGTTACCGAAGGAATATACTACATTTCAGCTTTTCAAAAACACATTACTGCTGCACGTCTAATTTGGTTTTTCTTTCATTTCTTTATGAATTTTATAGCTTGCCTAAGTCACAGTTCATAGCTTGAACCCCTAAAACTATTCCAGTGCATTTGCCCAAAGTCAGCACATGAATAGCCTCATATTGGATAACTGGAATATAGTGGGTGGATTTAAAAAATATAGCGACCAAATCAGGGAAACGATCTATATCAGGTGAGTAGTATTCAGTTTCAGTCAAATCGCAATTCATGAAATTGCGTGCTTCATTCTGATTCATGTTTTCCAGGACCATAGATAGGTCTCAGGCTTACCTTTCTTACTGTCTGTCAGGCAGCAATTGCGTTGCTGTTAGGTGCTTTTTCGACTTCAAAGCTTTTGGAAACTGCGGAATCCTCCATATTTAGTCAGAGTGAACACGTGGTGAAAGGAACAAATCACAACCCGAAGCATTCAAAGATACTTTGCCAGGGATGGGGAATCCCCAAGGAATCGGAAAGGAATCTCATGCTTTCGACGGGTGTACCGTGATTTACACGGCTCGTCGGAGAAGGCCTCCGGTGAAATATTCTAACATGAGACTCATCATTAAATTTTCGGACAACAAGGCTGGAAATCACAAAGCTACGTACGCCATGTTCACTAGAGAATAAAAGTGGTTAAGGAGAAGGCGTCCGTTGTTTGTTTAGTGCGGTTCAAATAAAGAGAGAGGTTCCTTTTTTCTTGTACAGGCCGAGGGGGTTTAGAATTGGGTGGACGATTTTTTCCTCTGCACCACCAGCGGTTGGGATATTTGCGACTCTTCCCTCGTTGCTTTGTACTGTTTCCCTTCGAATCTTTTCCAGCCTTTCGCCCTTTTCCTTCCGAAGGAAAATACTGGAGCCCAAATCCCCGCCTGATGAAAAACAGACTCCGCCCCTCCTTGCCATCTCACAGTGTTTGTCTCTCAACCTTTGGAGGCAAAGCAAGGATATCCAGAACTATTGCTTGTAGGAACTGGGGGCTGCAGACCATAAGCGCTCTCTTAACTTTATATCTGGAATAAACTGGATTAAAACAATGATATCTAGTACTGATCTAGATGAAAACGGATAAGGTGGTTGAATCAGATCATGCGGTTGGTAGAAAAGGAACAGGTTTATTTCTGTGTGCCTCGCAAGTATATATAGTTGACAGTGTTGCCAAATAAAATAAATAAATCAATCAATCAATTAAATAAATAATACATGACAATATCTTATTCCCTAATCTTATATCTAAAGCGCCAGCAGGGCTCTCAGCTGTTGTGTTGTATTCTTAGTGGATACTTGCAAATAGCACAACTTGATTTATTTGATTCCGAATTTGAGGATTTTTTGAGACCAATCGGAATCAGTAGGGGTATTATGGGGCTTTTACCGCAAATTCGACCTTGACGTTATCTGATAACACTGATAAGAAGGTCGCTGACGTCATGGCCTCTGACGTCACGGCCTCAGCTGATGTGATGCCACAGCCTCCATTTCCATGGATGTTATAAAGTGATTTATGACCAATGGATGAAGTCAAGCTACAGTATCCATGTAAATTCCTCCTTAACTGGTTCCCGCCAATTTTTCAAATGCTCTTTCCCTCTAATTTTCAAATACCTCCTCTCCTCCCCTCATCTAATAATAGGTTATATCAGCTGGTAATCAATCTCCCGCCAATTTTTGAATTTCTCCCACTCCCCCTCAGCGATCAGCTGATGTTCACTTTCCCTCCAGTTTTCAACCTCCAAGGCTTTTCCCTCTCATTTTCAAAAATACTCCCCCCTCGCCACCCTCCAATGAATGACTGTTTACCACTAGCTGTTTACCAAATTCCCACCTTTTCAAACTGTCATCGCCCTCCCCTCCCCTCGTCTAATAAAAGGTTAGATCAGCTGGTTATCAATCTCCCGCCTCACCGCCAATTTTTGAATCCAGTTTTCAACTGTCAAGGCTTTTTCCTCTAATTTTCAAAATGCTCACCCCCTCCCATGAATGAAATAAGACCAGCTGTTTACCAAATTCCCGCCTTTTCAAACTGTAATTGCCCTCCCCTCCCCTCGTCTAATAAAAGGTTAGATCAGCTGGTTATCAATCTCCCGCCTTACCGCCAATTTTTGAATCCAGTTTTCAACTGTCAAGGCTTTTCCCTCTAATTTTCAAAATGCTCACCCCCTCCCATGAATGACATAAGACCAGCTGTTTACCAAATTCCCGCCTTTTCAAACTGTCATTGCCATCCCCTCCCCTCGTCTAATAAAAGGTTAGATCAGCTGGTTATCAATCTCCCGCCTTACCGCCAATTTTGAATCCAGTTTTCAACTGTCAAGGCTTTTCCCTCTAATTTTCAAAATGCTCACCCCCTCCCATGAATGACATAAGACCAGCTGTTTACCAAATTCCCGCCTTTTCAAACGGTCATCCCCCTCCCCAACACTCCACCTGATCATATGGTTTCGCTATCATTATCAAATACCCCACCCACGCCCCCTGTTCGGAAACCCTCCCTCCCTCCCTCCCTCCCACCACCACAACTTGGATCAGTTCATGGATCATATGTAAATTATAAGATCCATCGTTTTCCACATGTCTTTCACGTGGCCTTTGGTTTTCCCCTTCCCAATCCCTCAAATTTTCATTTACCCTTCTCAACCTTTATCATAATCAGCTGGTGTGATGTCAATTCCTGCCTTTTCAAACTGTCATCGCCCTCCCCTCCCCTCGTCTAATAAAAGGTTAGATCAGCTGGTTATCAATCTCCCGCCTTACCGCCAATTTTGAATCCAGTTTTCAACTGTCAAGGCTTTTCCCTCTAATTTTCAAAATGCTCACCCCCTCCCATGAATGACATAAGACCAGCTGTTTACCAAATTCCCGCCTTTTCAAACTGTCATCCCCCTCCCCAACACTCCACCTGATCATATGGTTTCGCTATCATTATCAAATACCCCACCCACGCCCCCTGTTCGGAAACCCTCCCTCCCTCCCTCCCTCCCTCCCTCCCTCCCACCACCACAACTTGGATCAGTTCATGGATCATATGTAAATTATAAGATCCATCGTTTTCCACATGTCTTTCACGTGGCCTTTGGTTTTCCCCTTCCCAATCCCTCAAATTTTCATTTACCCTTCTCAACCTTTATCATAATCAGCTGGTGTGATGTCAATTCCTGCCTTTTCAAACTGTCATCCCCCTCCCCGCCACCTGATCATATGGTTTTCCATCGAATATTCAATTTCCCCTTCCCAATCTATTATCACATAATCAGCTGAGGACCCCACACCTTTCTTTTATCAAACAAGAGACCAGCTGTTGTGACGTCATGCCCTGTTACTATTATTTTTTGGGCGTTATCCCACCACGACCACTCCCCCTCAGGAATAAGCTGATGTTATTTTTTACCCCCCTCCCCACGCCGCTATTTCAACCGATAATAATAATCTGTACACATTCCCGCTCATTTCGACAACATCAAAATTTTTAGGGTGGGCCAAACATTTGGGCAACTGGTTTAACGTAGACCCCATCGAGTTTAGGCTCTTTTTATAGCTCTCAATCACACGATAACGATTACGATAGGTATAGATAAAGGTCTTCAATTATTTTTTCGGGTGTAGACCAACCTACGTAGGCTTGTTGGGGGGTTCAAAAGAAAGCGATTTTTCTGGGAGAATCGACATCTATGGATGAACCAAAAAGTAAGATGCTGTCCAATTTCGGTGGTGGTCCTCTATTTTACAGGTCCTGGATGTCGAGGAGGTAGGGTCATAGCTGTGTAACCCCTCAAACGAAAGCTCTTTCAGTGGACGTGACAAATATAGGAACCTCGAACCCCTTAAAACCCCCAAATTTCGAGAAGGTGGTACAAGAAAGGAGTGAGATTTATAAAGAGAAGAGAAACAAGGAGCTATCGGTAGAACACGCGAGGAATACCTCGGTTACCGTTGAAGGAAAAAGAGGTAGAGGTGTAATACGAGGTGCTACATCAGCAAGCTGTGGGAACCTCGGGCGGGACTCGTCCGTTCCACCTCATTCCGTCACCAGTTGTTGCAGTATCGAATCAGTTATTATTCTCTTTAAAATTCGTCCATCCATTATTTGAGCCATCAGGTAAGCATACTAAGTATAATATTGTGAAATATACCTATAGGTACTTTTAAAAGAAATGTATTCAAGTTCCATACATTTTACCATACCTATGATCAATTTCGTAATTACAGATTTACGTACTACCACAGCCAAAAATAAAATACTATACTTAACAACACCATTCTTGGGCCAGGTGTGGAAGGATTTTAACAAAAAGACACACACGGGAGTACAACATATCTATATTTTATCAATATATCAGTTACCGCAATAATATTTTAAAAATACCCATCACCAATTTCATAGTTACAGATTTTTCCTATCACCGCAGCTGAAAATACCTTGTTACTTTATAGTAATCACCATTCTTGGGTCAAGCGTGGAAGAAAGAATCTCAACATAAAATTCACGCATGTGAGTAAAAATACATCGTTAAATATATATCTGTATTCTATCAATATTTTGTATTATTGAATACAACAAGTAGGTACCAATTCAAATTAGTTCGTACAGTCATGCTAGCCAATACAACTACCTACTCCCTAGCATAATAATAATAATAATAATAATAATTCTAAATTTATACGATACACATCGATTATATTAAAACTATGAATGACTTTTATTGTTTTCTATCAGTATACCTCAATAATATTATTAAAAAATACTATAATAAATTTCGTAATTACAGATTTTCCTATTACATCATCGTTCTTGAGTCAGGGTGGAAGAAAGGATCTCAACACAAATTCACACATGTGAGTAAAACATGTTTCTATGTTTTTATCAATATTTTTGAATTCATGTATACGACAAGTAGGTAACATTTCAAATTAGTTCATACAGGCATGTTAACCAATACATCTAATCAATAGCATAATAATAAATAATTCTAAATGTATAAGAAACACATCGATCGTATTATACTCTGAATGAATTTTTATTGTTTTTGTATCAATAAGACACGTCATAATTATTACGAAAATATTCAAACAGTCGTGAAGGTGATACATAGGTACTTTATGACTACATGCAACAGATTTCAGTCCGTGGAAAATGGGTTTCGATGAAATCCGCTTAAAACTCTTAATGACTTCTATTGTTTTTATAACCTCAATTAAATTTTAAAATACCTATCATCAATTTCATAATTACAGATTTTTCCTATCACCTCAGCCGAATCGTTATTCTTGAGTCAGGTCTCGAAGAAAGGATTTCAACACATGTGGGTAAAATCATGTTTCTATAATATTTTATCAATAGTTTAGTATACGACAAGTAGGTAGCATTTCAAATTAGTTCATCCACGTTTTACCAGCACTCTTATAGTTGTTGAATTTTCACCATTGAACACGAAGGGTGGTAGAGGGAAATAAGTAGCACAGATACCTACCTGTTTAGCTTCAAATGTTTGATATATGTTAATTTACCACTCATCATCAAATTATATAATTAGGTACTGATTTTCCTATCTAAAAATACGTGATCCCATGGATGTTAACAGAAACACTTCAATCATATTAAAACTCTAATGAATTCTATTGGGTTTGTAACAATATACTTCAATTAAATTTTAAAATACCTATCATCAATTTCGTAATTACAGATTTTTCCTATCACCTCAACCGAATCATCATCATCATCATCATTCTTGAGTCAGGTGTCGAAGAAAGGATGTCAACACATGTGAGTAAAATCATGTTTCTATAACATTTTATCCATAGTTTAGTATTCATGTATACGACAAGTAGGTAGCATTTCAAATTAGTTCATCAGCGTTTTACCAGCACTCTTATAGTTGTTGAATTTTCACCATTGAACACGAAGGGTGGTAGAGGGAAATAAGTAGCACAGATACCTACCTATTTAGGTTCAAATTTTTGATAAATGTTAATAAACCACTCATCATCAAATTATATAATTAGGTACTGATTTTCCTATCGAAAATACGTGATCTCATGGACTTCTATTGTGTTTGTAACAATATACCTCAATTAAATTTTAAAATACCTATCATTAATTTCATAATTACAGATTTTTCCTATCACCTCAACCGAATCATCATCATCCTTGAGTCAGATGTCGGAGAAAGGATTTCAACACATGCGAGTAAAATCATGTTTCTATCATATTTTATCAATAGTTTAGTATTCATGTATACTGCAAGTAGGTAGCATTTCAAATTAGTTCATCCGCGTTTTACCAGCACTCTTATAGTTGTTGAATTTTCACCATTGAACACGAAGGGTATTAGATGGATATAAATAGCACAGATACCTACCTATTTAGGTTCAAATGTAAATAAAACGTATCCCGTAAACAGATGTCTGTGCTTAACAATAACTATTTCATACAGTTCTGATAGCTATGAAGTGAATGAATACAGCTAATAGTAATCTTCATGTGTATGATAACTAAAGTATTACATTATTAAATTACAACTCAGTCTCCTTTTTAATCATTTTCAGCACACGCTACCTGGAACAATACACCATGTTGATGATGATTATGTGGTTCATATTACTCTCATTATTCATTTTCTGGTTCCTCTCCCGAAACCGCGTTATCAAAACGTGTTCAATCGGTTGGCTTATAAATCGTGATGTACCTAGTAAACAGTGTGGCGTCAACATCTTACAAGGATACCGTTGTAAGAATTTGACTCCAACAAAAAAACATATGTATTGTAAGCAACATAAGCAGCTTAAACCGGCTGAATGCAGAGCTTATCATTTCGAACGCGTGTTTGGGACTAAGGCCTATGACTGGTACAAAGGCCCCAAAACAATTCTCTTTCTGTCAGAATTTGTACAAAGACGAAAGTACCAGTTGAAATATTCAATTATGCCCGATAGTCGTCATGAAAAGAGAATTCGCGATGTACGAAATTTCATCTATAGAAGCCGCGACAAAGATGTAAAATCTTTACTTAGGTTTTATGAACCGTATAATAATGTACCTTTATCCTTTCATTCGGATATGATTCTGGACAGTATTGGTTTGGTTGATTCAGATGTCAACTATAATGATTCGTTATGTGTAGAGTTTTTTGTTAACCCAACATTTTATCTCAGAAAAGTATGGGGTTCATTTGTTCGAAATTATGTTATGTTTCTACAGAGGAAATGTAATGTAAAGATGATGAACAACAAGACCTGCAATTTTATCTGTTCATTTGGCTCTAGGTACTGCGCGGAACATACTAAACTATACAATTTAAGTCTTGAAATCCTACTAAAATATTACATGATAGAAGAAAAAGTAACTGAACCGTTACATGCGCTAGTTACAGGAGAATTAATCAAACAGATTGCTCATAAATTCGGGTTGAACAATTATTTATCATCAGAAAGATCGATGTTTTGTCGAACGTTAACGAACTGTGTAAAATCTGAATATGTACTGTCAGAGATCATAGGAAAAAACGAAAGAAAAAATATTTATACTATAGAAGAATATATGGAAATACTAGAAGAAATAGAAGGAGAGAGGGTATCAGAAAGTGATAATGAGAGTTTACAGGAATCACCAGATGAAGAAGAAGAAGAAGAAGAAGAAGAAACTAAATATCGAGACGGTCATACCATCATTGACATCGAGACGGATTATGTGTTGAACACCTTCTCAGAATTAACACCTGACGAATACGACGATTGGAATCCACCTATACCAAGCATGAATCCCTATGAAGAAATATGGAGAATGAGGGGGTGGGGAGGTAGATTTGACAACTGTAGCGATATTATTATTATTTCATTTTGGACTTTGTCGATTGGCAGCCACCTTCTTTTTCCAACTTGAACAAACTCTATGCTCATGAATAACAACAAATAATATTAATTTTAGAATGCTTGAATTCATTGTGTATTTATGAAACTTTAATCCTCCCCCGACCGGGTCCAGTACTCGATTTTGGTGACACACAGGGAAATAAAAAGAAAAAGTTAAATTTTGTTCTGTACCTACTACCTACCTAATTTTTTTTTTTTTTTTTTTTACGTACCAAACGAATAAATACAATTCTGAGCAGGTGATGAAAGTTTTTGTCATCCTTTCTTAAAATATCTTCCTTAAGGTATTTCCTATGACTCGAGTAGCTTCGACACATTAGTTCATTAATCAATATTATTAGAAGGACTAATTTCTGAATTTTAACGATATCTTCCAAAATTCACAGGAAACCTTCTCTCATGAGTTTACCTAGTCTGTACATGAAATCTATGAAAAGGATGTTTTTTCTTGACCGACATCTTTAGCTTTTTGATTGTGTGGCTTCAGCATATTTGGAGTCCTTAAGTTTGGCATGTAGACCAACAAACTATATGACAGGGATACCTGCTACCTTGTGTCATCCTTCAATAATTCTATTACCCAACTACTTTCATATTCGCAAGTGACAGTCAGGGGTGATGACTAGAGTAGTTGTTGAAATCAATCAAGTTAACTAACTATCTGTAGTCTCAAATTTATCGTTATTGTACACGTAGGGTCTTAGTAATGTTTTTACATCTGGGATGAACCCCCCACCCTACTCCGGGATGAATCCATCTGTATCCATATACATCTCCTCTCTACCACCTCGTCAAATTCCACTTT